>CM037786.1:15839487-15889487 GCA_021229015.1 Solen grandis | reverse complement strand
ATAAATAAGAGACAATATGTTTTCAGTTTAACGTTATCTATGACAACTGTGTGAATCATATCCAGTTATTTTAAGCACTTCTATAGCTGTTGGGTCACAAATATATTTTTCTTCCCTTTAGAAGGATTAATGACTGTTGATACATTTTCTACAAATGGATCACTGGACATTGTCTCTCTCAATATAGTGACTAAATGATTTTTACAGACAGGCAAGTTTTGTTACATATGAAACAAGGAAGATAAATTTCCACTTGCACATTAACTATCCCTTTTTTTACCATCATAATTGTCATACTTAATATTGTTACATTAGACAAGGCAGTGCCATACATTTTACTGTTTTGCCATTTGACTGTCTTACTTACAAACTATTCCTCCCATTTTTGTATTAAATACTGATTTCTGTACTGAAATACTACACAAGCATGACAAGTGAGCATCAGATTTCCAAACAGGATTCCATTAAAAGACTTTAGTTTAAGTGTCATATACACCTACTTGAACAGGAAACTTACAATCCAAATCATTTGAATAAATGTGCCTGTTGTAAATCGCTGTAAATCAACGAGACAAGTGGAGGACAATGCATAAGGAATATAACTTTCAAAAAAATCACAACTGAGTAAAACTTGACACACTTTAAAATTCAGGAAGCAAAACGTAAGTTAAGCTATCACTGAAGGTGACAAATACCCCACTTCATTGCCTTGAATAATATTGAACTTAATGTAAATAGAACACAATAAAACAGGACAAGACAGGGCTGGACAATGTGCAGGAGTCCCACTCTGTGAAGAAAGGGTATAACGAAAATTATAAGCACACATATGATAATTACTATTATATACTATACTGACCATCACAGCTTTCCTTTCATACAAGTAATAAGGACAGAAAGTCTAGTTAATACTGTAAGATTATTAATTTTCAAAAGGGAATAATCTTCCATGATTTTCTGAATTATAAAATCAATGAATACTGACCCTACAAAATTCCATCACTTAATATTAACCTTATATTACATAACACATGAATCCATGACTTTATGTTCCCCAAAAATTGACTTTAAAACCCTTTACTACATAAAAACTCATTTGACCCATTGGCAAACAGAGCAGACCCAGATCTGAGCGCTCCTGTAGGACCTATATAATCTGGGTCACTGCTGTTTGCTCATGAAATATTGTACCAGTAGTTAAGATTCTAAACAGACTGTATGGCAAAGAAAAAACCATTATTTCACTTTTTTTTCAAATTTACACTTGACTTCATATAGACTCCTTCTGACACACTGGCAAACAGATCAGAACCAGATCTGCTAAGGGTCTCCTCTTTTTGCTCGTACAATATTGTAGCTTGGTTTCTACGCAGTCCATGTGGCAAAGATATATTTTATAAATTTGTTCGTGAATATTCAATATTATGTAAAAACATACTAAACCAAACGAAACAAGTAACTTGCAACACATGAGTCCCCTACCGGTTAGGTGATTACTTTTTTCGTTACCATAGCAACCAGAATTTTGGTCTGAGAAAAAAACAAAGTGATGTGCAGAATCTCTATACTGCCATCTATTCATATACCAAGTTTCATAATATATCTTAAACAGTTTTTAAGTTATCGCAGGATCCAGATTTCAGGATGGACAGATGGAAAGACAAACGGAGGGCAAACCTATAATCCCCTCCGGGATAAACACCTGTAGGGGACTAATAATGATTTTACTATATGCTACTAAGCAATGGTTTTGAATCATCTGCTTGTAGCATTATTATTCTTTAACCCTTTCCCTCATATAGACTCATTTTGACGCACTCAATAGGTACCACATAAAGCCTGATCTGCAGAAGACCACAGTTTAACCATACCAAATTTAATTATAAAGTCCTCATTTCCAGACCACTGAGGAGCAGCGAACAGCATAAAACAAGTTACTCGCAGGCTGATCTGGTTTTATGCTGTTCGCATAGGTCTTTTCATGGTGTCCTCTATGAAGGAAAGGGATACAGTCTACTTGGCAAAGGTAATTCTTTTTGTTTCAAATACTTTTTAAATTCAGTTAATGAATATTAATACGTCAAATATTTGTATATGAATATTTATGAAGTTCAGGAGTAAATTTTCAGAAACAATATGATGATAGTGCAGATGAATAAAAAGGGAACACAAGCAGGAGTTAATATAGATGACAAATGCAACTTAGTTGCAAGCAATATCATATTTGGGTAATGGACGAAGCGTACCATTACCGAAGCGTACCATTTTTGGTCGAAGCGTACCACTTTTCAAAATAGGTAATTTAGCGCTAATATTTTATGTTTTGTTATTTAAATTGAATTGATTTAAAGGTGATATATGACAGAATGGAATAATATTTTGTCAAACATGCAATATTATAATAATAAAAGGCACGACATTGAGTGAAAAATCGAGTGATATACCGCCGATAATGTCAGATTACATATGCAGATAATCTTCTTTTTTTTAGTGTTTATGGCGTATTTTAGTCAATACGGGATCTTGTTGTTACTATGAAAATGCATGCATGTCAGTACCTAGATCAATATCGGAATAGGATTAATATATTAAACATACCAGCACGATTTTGAAAAACTGCAATTTGGCATTAAGAATTCATTATGGATCCAAATGTAGTATCCGTATGCGATTGAAAAGGAACTGATGTCTTTAAAAGAAAAAAAAATCAACAAACAAAAAGTCGTGCTTCCTCAAATGCCTACGTGAGATATTGCTGATTTAATTGTGTACTGTCTACTCGACACGCGCCAACCCCATGACCCTGTGACGTAATTTGATTCTGTGCAAAGCTAGGTGTTAACACGCGCTGTACATAGTGTAATCGGGTTGGATGTGGTTAAAGGATTCGACATGATGAGTGCATTCTATTTCTATGCGCACCATTTTATACGATGCGAATTATTGTTTGAGTAATTCCTGTCGGTATGATTTATTTTATGTGTGAAAACCGATAAAGCAAACCGAAGTCATTAACGATTCGCGGTTTTGGTAATACTGACACTAACCTATGATGATAGCTAATTAAAGCAATTAATCAATCATAATTGATTGGATAATAGTAATTAACAGTCGGCTTTTGATGTTAGTACATAATTATTGCCTTTAATGATTAAAAGGTTCAGCATCATGCTTGTATGTATATGGTTTCGCAACTTTAAGATAAATTTTAATATTGCGTTGGCATTTTTCGTTAAATATTAACACAACATGGATGCATTTAGATAAATGTAGGATGATAATGAAACATTTATGATATACAAAATTGAATTTGAAATTAAATGACATTCCCCGGTATATAGTTTATATCCTGTTGCCGTGTGAGGTTCTGCGTCTTATTTTTTTTTCTACAAAAATCGATGTCGCTGTTTTCAAATAAGTACATACACATCAAATATGAAATAAATTCAAGTTATGGATGCTTAATGAACATCAACAACATAAACTTATTCATATTCAAGCAATTTCCCGATATAATTTTTAAAGTGGTACGCTTCGACCGCATAAATGGTACGCTTCGTCCTGGTACGCTTCGGTAATGGTACGCTTCGTCTATAATCCTCATATTTATCCAAATTGAGGTGCTGCATTGCAGTGCATTTCTAATCACAAGCGGGCGGGGGAAAATAAATCATGCCAAAAATACAGCAATCAATATACAAACATCATCAGTAATTACCCTGATCAACATTCTAAACAGGAGATAAGTTACTGAGTATCACTGTTAACTACCTTTTATGTACAGTTAATGGAATTGCAGCTTTAAATAGATTATCAAAAATCTTAGCGCACTAGTGAGACCACCTGTTACAACAGTCTTAAGTATGTGTAAGTTAAGTATCTTATATCAAAACTCTTCAACAGATTTATGGATAATCACTAAGATCTGCTTTTCAGGCAAACTGCATTTGAAGCCAGTTATATACATTAACATACCACATAGAGATATTAGTACCTCTATAACAATCAAAATATCAATACTGGATTAAAAGATACAGGTGAGGATGTGTGTGTTAGAAAACAATTTTATAACATCTTTTGGTTAATTATTTCAATTAATTCTCTCAATCACACAAAACCCTACTTCCTGGACTGACCCACAACTGTAAGCAATAGCAACTTTCCCACTCAACAATTCTAGATAAGCTATACCAATTACTGCTACCACTGTCTACACTTGTTTATAAATCATATGATTTTGATAATATTTAGGCCTTATTTTATCCCATTTCTTCTGTGCCAAACAGAAGACAAGTTCTTTTGACTTGACATGTCAATTAATAAAAATAATTTTTAAAGTATTTTGCACCTTAAAAGGTTGCAAAAAGTTCTTACCCCTGTGGGACATGTAGCTAAAATTATCTGATCCATTTTAAGGATATCAACAAACATGTATATAATTGTGGCCTAATAGAGAAATTACTAGACAACCTGCTTCAAAATTAAAATTTGAATCTTACTATACATTTTAGAACTCTCAAATTGTGTAAATGGGAAGTTTGTTATGTTTTTTTGTTATTTTTAAAGCAAATTAATTTTGTACAAACTTTCACAGTATAAATGAAAATAAAGGCCTATCAAAAATAGTTTTGATGTGTGGTATGCTCTTTCAACAGAAATAAACTAACATCAGTATGTTTGACTTTTATGAAAACCCAAAACAAAAAGTTAATTCCAACCGCCACCTATACCAAAGACATTCCTGTATATTGCATTACAAAGAAACAAAATACACATACCATGTAAATACTCAGTATCTAAACCACAAAAGCTTCCATTATTCCTGAATATTGCCAGTATCAGTATCACTACTTTGCACATTAATCCTGCATTGCAACTTATGTTGTCCAGTCCCTATGTAGTCCCGTCCTCCAAGGATCATACCCTGGTCAGTGTCCGTGTTGAGCGATTCTGGGGCAGACATTTCATCCAGTCCAAGCTGATTTGACCCAGGTTCTGTTTGTGCGTGTTGGTCAGTTGCATGACCACCTCCTCCGGTATCACCCAGGACGTCACGCCGTCCGAGCTCTGAAAGAACAACTTGCCACGAGTGGCCTGGTCATTACTCAGGTGCACAGTCCAACCCAGTGGAGCTCCGCCAGCCGCCTAGGAATACCGCACTCACACCGCTCTGATTGTTTCAATTGCTCCACTAGGTTCTGTGAAATGTCTTTACTAACATCTCTTGCTTGTGAATAATACAAGTTCTCCTGCCTAGAGGTGCCGTTTTCCGGCAGGGGAAGAGGGGGTCGGTCCCTGGTGGGTGCAGGTATGTCTATCCCACCGGCACTGCTGGCATCTGTCGATGTGCTTCCTGTCCGTGGTCGATTAGGCAGGGGTGGAGGGAGAACATGAGATGGAAGAGAACTGAGGCTGCCACCTGATGCAAATGAGCTAGAGGCATCAGAATCAGTTCTCCTCAGGGAGGAAACTGACCCAAGTGAAGCAGTTATGCCATTTCTCTCAATAGGGTAATGAAGGAAAACATGACTGACACCTTCCAAGTTCTTTACTGGGTTCTTTTGATAGTACTCAATTAAAGCTTCCAAACAATCAAACTTTTTTTCCACTACCAGAAAAAACTTGGTGGAATTCACTGTCTCCTCAATTTGAATGTGAGTGTGGCGAACACTGTTGTCCCTGCATCTGTAACATAAGGATAGACAGCATACAATATGAGCACTGTAACATAAGGACAGACAGCATACAATATGGACACTGTAACATAAGGACAGACAGCATACAATATGGGCACTGTAACATAAGGACAGACAGATACAATATGGGCACTGTAACATAAGGATAGACAGCATACAATATGGGCACTGTAACATAAGGACAGACAGCATACAATATAGGCACTGTAACATAAGGACAGACAGTATACAATATGGGCACTGTAACATAAGGACAGACAGATACAATATGGGCACTGTAACATAAGGATAGACAGCATACAATATGGGCACTGTAACATAAGGAAGACAGCATACAATATGGGCACTGTAACATAAGGACAGACAGCATACAATATGGGCACTGTAACATAAGGACAGACAGATACAATATGGGCACTGTAACATAAGGATAGACAGCATACAATATGGGCACTGTAACATAAGGACAGACAGCATACAAAATAGGCATTGCAATATAAAGACAGACACATGAATATCAAATTAAAATAGGTTGCTACATAATACATTGTATGGCACCCTGGGTTTTCTGTGTGCTTTTTTCACACCAATATACCACTGGTAACAAGCGTATTTATGTTCAAAGAAAAAACTCCTGGAATTAAATTTTGTCACATAAAATTTGTCAGAGTTAGAGCATGGATACTAGTAATTTTGCATTTTTTATTAATTCAAGGGCCATACTTCTGATGTTTCTGGGACATTCTGGCTGGTTATCATACTTGGCCAAATCATTGTGCCAATTCACATTGTGACCAAGTTTGGTATAGGTAATTTCATGTTTGTCTCAATTAGGGAGTGGACAACCCAAATTGACGCAGACTGACGCCACCCCTACCACCTGCCTGCCACAGCTAAATCTATAATACATCCCGACAGGCATATAATAATTAAGAAAATGAAATGTGTCCATATTATGCTCTTCATAAATCTTCTATGACTCAATAATTTTTTGAAACACCAGATGCAAAATTTCTCATGCTTTTAAACATTCCTTTGAAGTTTTAGGACCCTGATCTGCATGTATGTAGTTTTGGAGATATGTTCAACCAAAGAGGTCTGGCATGAAAGGTCAGTCATATTCCACTATATTTAATACTATTATTATTATATGTAGTGATATATGACTTACCTTTCGTGTCAGACCCCTTTGTGTGCGACACAAGATTAAAGGACAGGCAGATGGATGAAATCTGTATTCCATAGCTTCCATTTTAAAAGTAGGGGCATAATAATGAACAGAGAACTAGAAGGATAAACATGAAACCCCTGTTCACAACTATATAGCTTGGTTCATCTTTAAGCCAAGCTGGGAAAAAATCCAGTGAATCAATGGAAGAATTGCAGACAAGACTTTGTCATGACAGCCTGACAGACAATAGACAACTTCATAAACAACATTTCTTTTTAATCATATTGTAACAATACATAAAACAAGTCAATAAAATGATGTAGGAGCCTAGGAGGTATCAAATCACAATTCAAGTCTACCCTCCAGTTTCATTGTACAGGTCATAACTGTCTTTTTAATTAATCAATCTGTTTCCATGGCAACATACTGTTATTTTACTTAAATATACATGACACAATATCCCAGCAAGGCTATAAAATAACATTCATTCATTAAATATTTCATTGTTCTTTGAACCGAATATTTTCCTATCATGTGTCCAGTTATTATCATATAAATGAATCTAGAGCACATTTCTTCCTTAATTTCAATAGCTTTACAAATTCTTTGAATGTGTCTTTTAAGTTGATGTAGTCATGTCAATGAAGCGAATTAAGATCTGTCTTCCTATCCACAAGTGTTGCTATTGACTTTAACAACACTGTTGTATTTTGTTCTCAAAAAGATACCTTGCTGATACTTAAGGACCTCATAACATGTAATTGTAAAACCCTTTACCTCATAAATATTCATTTGTTGATATAGAATTTAGATTTTGACTTGAGATGAGCCTAAATAAGAGACATTTCACAGCAAATACAAATTACAAATTGAACCTTTCAAATGTAACTGATTGAAAATTGACAAAAGAATATGTCTACAAAGGGTCAAAACTCTGGTAATATTAAAGTGATAGAAACCGAAATTGAGACTTGGACTATATTTTGATAATGTATACTTGAAATGAAAAGTTCACAGACAGACGTATCTTACCCATATTGTTAACTCTGACGGACAGACATAATTCTTAAAGCCCCTTCCACCATTCTTTGAATGGCAAAGGCATAAAAAATACTTGTATGAGGGTATATTTAACAAGAGGGCCAAGATGGCCCTGAAATGCTCACCTGAGAAACATTGCCTTCATTGCCAATTATTGTATTATGAGTCACACTGAATATATAATCAATGCAGATATACAGCAAGATAATCTAAATTCCATCCAAAAACTGTACCTGTCATCTAAATTTTAAACGTCATAGCTCTAATAAGTCTATATAAAATCATGTGACCCCTGGGATGGGGTCAATATTGACACCTGGGCCAAAATAAGTTGAACAGATTTGGTTGAAGTCTACTAGTAAACATATTAACTCCAGGCTTTGTGGTTTCTGACAGGAAGATTTTTTTAGGGTTTTCCTATACAAGTCTATGTAAAATCAAGTGACCCTCAAAGGCGGGGCCAATTTTGACCCCAGGGCCATGATATGAACAAATTTGGTAGATGTTCACTAGGCCATGTTACACACCAAATATCTAAACTCTAGGCCTTGTAGATTCTGACAAGAAGATTTTTTTAGTTTTTCCTAAATAAGGGGTAAGTCTATATAGAATCAAGTGACCCTAAGGGTGGGGCCAATTTTGACCCCAGGGCCATGATTTGAACAACCTTTGGTAGAGGTCCATAAAACAATGCCACACACCAAATATCTAAGCTCTAGGCACTGCGGTTTCAGAAGAAGATTTTCAAAGATTTTACTTTAAAAATCTATTTTTAGCTCCTGTGACCCAGATATGAAACAGACTGGAACCATTTGAACAACTTCGGTAGAGCTTCATACAAGGAACATCACTGGCAATTTTCATCCAATTTGGCCCAGTGGTTTAGGAGGTGATGTCCTTTAAAGAAAATTGCTGATGCCGGACACACGCATGGATGCACAGACAACAGGTGCAAAACAAAAAGGGATCACAATAGCTCACCATGAGCATGTTGTGCTCAGCCTGGTGAGCTAAAAATTAGCGAGTGGATTTTCAAGACTAATTGAAAACAGAAAGAAAGAAATGTTCATAAAACACAATGCCCCCCTCCCCCATCAAAGCCTAAACTCTCAATAGGGTCAGCTGTAAAATAAATGAACAATTTCAATTGAATGAAAGTGTGCAAATGATAAAACCTTTATCCCATATGGTAAATGAGCTAAGCTATGGACAAAAATCCATTATTTAATTAAAGATGATCGCAACAGTTTCATAATCTTTTTCAAAACATTCAGAATTTCCTGATTCTTTGTGTATTGGTAATATATTAATATCTGATCTCCTAAAATATGAAACACACAGGGTCACCAGCCTTAGAAAAAAATGAGTGTTTTTTTTAGTGTACCCTATACGGCCATAGTTTATAATGAAATTTCACCTATAAAAACAAAGTCTACTTTTTCTTCAAATAGATCACAATTTATTAGTAAATGTTATTATATTGGTGAAACATCACATTTTAGTGAAACAAAATGAATTTAGGGTTTAGTACATATCCATCTGTTATTAACCCTTTCCCTCATATAGACTCATTTTGATGCACTCAGTAGGTATCACATAAAGCCTGATCTGCAGAAAACCAAACTCAATCCTTACCAAATTTAATTACAAAATCCTCATTTCCAGACCACTGAGGAGCAGCGAACAGCATAAAACCTGATCAGCCTGCGAGTTACTCGCAGGCTGATCTGGTTTTATGTTGTTCGCATAGGTCTTTTCATGGTTTCCTCCATGAGGGAAAGGGTTAAATACCCTTACATATGTATATGGCTAAAACAAATATTCTTTAAAAATACAAACAAACAGTATTTGTTATTATTTTAATTTTTTCTAATGTTCAAACATTCAGATTTTTCTTATTTTTTTCAAAGAATACTATTTAGGTACTTATCTATAAGATAAAAGCTTGAAATATGATAAAAGCTTAAAGGCAATAGGTCACTAGGCCTATTCTTTAAGAAAATACATTTTAAATTTATGAGTGGGGAATTTACTAAGGGGAAAATTTATGAGTGGGGAATTTACTAAGGGGAAATTTAACTTAGGAGTAGATAAATGTTTATATATATAAAAATATCTATAGGCATGTTCACCTACTACCAAATCCTGTGTACATTCACACAGGAATAATACGTATGTTTTGCAGATTCTATTTTTTTCTTAATCGTTTAAACAGTTTTCTTTTAAATTGCATAATGACAGTTGTTGTAATAAATATGTACAGTACAGTAGACAATACGGCAATTTTTATCCTAACACTGTTTCAAAATTTGCCTAACAGTACTGAAAACATTCTAGTTTTTCCATTTTCGATCTTGACTTTCTAAATCATCTAACGTTTTTATTTAAACGAACACTGATATATTTGCATTACCAGTGATACAGTAAAATTTACTTGTGTGTGATAAAAGAAAGTTGAAACTGTAGTGATGGTCTTTACATTAAGGGAGATAATTTAACAAGAGCACCGCATGCAGATGCCAATGCTTGCCTTTCTAAAGTGTTTGAGTAATGGGCTACATTAAAGTTTTTACACAAGGACGACCCAGCAATCATAAAAGCTTGACTTTTTCTTTGAAACAGACAAGCTAAAAATGAAAACAGGTGTGGTTCTTGGTCACTGCTTTTCTCTTAACCATCATCTATGTATATTTTTGTTTCAAGTCAATACCCTACAGAAAATATTTCAAGTTATAGCCAAGGTTAACGTTGGCTACAGACAAATAGGATAACAAGAGCCCAACTAAGGCAGGGCAGTATACACCCTAAGGGAAATTCATAAGAAGGTATCATAGTACTAAGTACTGTTTTTAATTTGAGGAATCAGTTTTGCTGTTGTTGCAAATGTCATGTATGATGATCTTTCTTAAATGTAGAGAAATATATATAAAATTAGTTTTGAATCAAATATAACTTATTCTATTATTAGTAATAGAAGGTCAATGAACTTATCAATAAATTCTTATAAATTATGTTTTTGAAAATCATTGTGCTGAAACCGTCACCCCACAAACGTAAAATTTGCCTTTAATGGGTGCATAACTATAACAAATGGATGGATTGTAACCCAAATCAAACTTGACTTGTATTTTGATACAATATACCTGCATACCAAATATGAATTAATTACTTGAAGTCTTTCGAAAGTAATTGTGTGATGCAGTCATTTCACATACAAGTTGTTGATAAAGGGCTATTATAATGACTATGTGGATAGTTAACTTGACACCTGTGTTCTGATATTATGCACTTGCATTCTTAATATGACTTTGATATATGAAGTCTTTCAAAAGTAATTGTGGAGAAATGAAAAGTCAAGAGATATACAGTCAGATAGACAGACAGTTCCCTACCAAAATACATCCCATCATTTCATAGGTGGAAAAAAGCAACACACACACACACACCCATCCGACCTAATGACATAGCGGCATAAAAATCAAAATATATTACAATACGGAGGCTGTCAGCAAGTCTCTATTTCTGTTACTTGGTCGCAGAAGGAAGGAGCCTGGTTTGCCTTTAGCCTTTTTTTTGATGAAGGTAGTGACCTGAAAATACACATGATACATATCAAATAATTCCAGTAGTAATGATAAACCTATTCTCAAAATGCCTGTTATCAAAAACCATAATTCTGTATTTAAAAAGTGTTCAACATTAACTGTCCTGGGATCCAAAGGACACCAAAAATTGAGAAGGGTCTCCAGAATGACATGCCCAGGATTCCGTCGGGACACTTACTTTTCGATTTATAGTAAAATGAACAGCTAAGTTTATTGCAATCTTCTTCATAATACATTCTTATTTGTAACCCTCTTTGATAACTATCAACTTTTTAACCCTATCCCTCATATAGACTCATTTTGATGCACTCAATAGGTACCACATAAAGCCTGATCTGCAGAAAACCAAACTCAATCCTTACCAAATTTAATTACAAAATCCTCATTTCCAGACCACTGAGGAGCAGCGAACAGCATAAAACCTGATCAGCCTGCGAGTCCCTCTATGAGGGAAAGGGTTAAGCAATGGCAGTGCAAAGAAAGCCATCTTATGTCCTAGAATTGTGACAGGGACTCCTAACTTTCAGAATGGACACGTGCATTTAAAAGCAGGTGTTCTGTCAGGACACCTGGCTATAATGTTAGTATCTAATGCTGTTGAATATTCAGAATGAACAGGTTCAACCAGAAACAATTTTGTAAAGACCATAAGCTGTATGTTGAGCAGATTACAGATATATTCAATGTTAACCAAGATTATTAAGGCTCCATACTGATCCTCAATATTATCCATACAATATTTGTACCGATACAAAATGATCATATTTGATATATCATTTGATATTTTAAAAAGCTGAAAGTAGCTATAAAGACTTAAATGACCAAGGTAGTATCACAGTGACTTATTCAATTAATTAACATGCAAAACTATGGTAAATTTTACAGGTGGTTTCCTCTAGCTAAAAAAATGACATTTTTTCCCAAACGGCTAAACACAGTATTTGTCCATTTTGAGCCTAAATATTGTTGTAACTTATATACAGAATTAATTATTGCATCAACCATGGCTCAAAAATGGCCATTTTTATATGTTATGCTGTCCCATTTTAGCAAATTGTATTTTTAAGCTTAAAATACCAGAATTTCAACACTTTACATAGAAATTAAACTGATGCATTTAAATTAATTTTTTTGTTAAAATAAACAGCATAATAAGGAAGTTATTGCTATATGACTTAGAGAGGTGATTTTGTCTTTTTCTCGAAATCACAATGATTATGCTTTGTTATGGATCTGTAAAGCATTGCTAACAAATCATTTGACATAAGATGCTTGGAATTACTCACATTTGAATAAAGGTTTGAAATATTGAAAACATCATGGCATTAATGAATAGCATATGTGAAAAATAATAGCATTCATGTGTGGAAAAGTGAAAAATAATTTTTCTTAGAGTCTGTAATGCAGGTGTATAAACTCAATGTGTATTTACTCTAGAATTGTTGTATTCCTCAGTATTATTGCTATGAATGTGAATTTATGTTCAAAATCTAAAATGCAATTCATTTCAATGAACTTGAAGTTTGTTTTTTCCACAATTTTAATGTTACGGACTCTACACAAATAGTCTCTAAAATGATCTCTTTCATTTTTAATTTTTGCTGATTTCACAGCTGTAATCGCAAATCTATATAATCAGTTCATACTTCATTCTGTTGGAAAAGAAAAGCGTCTGCAAAAATTTATGTTTTTAAGCATCAGAAAAAGACTACAAGAGGGCCAAGATGGCCCTAGATCGCTCACCTGAGAAAAGTATCATTCATTGCCTATACAAAACAGATTGCTTTAGAATTAAGATGATGAGGTGAAACAATGTTCAGGAATTTTCTGACCCCATCCACAAAAGATATCATCATGACAAACATTCTGCCAAAGTTTGAGGATGATTGGACCAAAAATGTTGCCCTCAGAGTATAAACAAGATTTTTCTAAGATTTGACCTACTGACCTACATTTCTATCCAGCCCCACCCATTTTCAAACTGGTTTGAGTTATCATCATGACAAACAATCTGACCAAGTTTGAGGAAGATTGCATCAAAACTGTGGCCTTTAGTGTGTAAACAAGATTTTTCTAAGATTTGACCTATTGACCTACTTTTCGGTACGGCCCTGCCCATTTTCGAAAGGGTTCAAGATATCATCAAGACAAACATTCTGACCAATTTGAGGAAGATTGGATTAAAATTGTAGCCTCTAGTGTGTAAACAAGATTTTTCTAAGATTTGACCTACTGACCTACTTTTTGATCCAACCTGACCCATTTTCGAAAGGGTTCAAGATATCATCAAGACAAATATTCTGACCAAGTTTGAGGAAGATTGGATCAAAACTGTGGCCTCTAGTGTGTAAACAAGATTTTTCTAAGATTTGACCTACTGACCTACTTTTTTATCCAACCTGACCCATTTTCAAAAGGGTTCAAGATATCATCAAGACAAACATTCTGACCAAGTTTGAGGAAGATTGGATCAGAATTGTGGCCTCTAGTGTGTAAACAAGATTTTTCTAAGATTTGACCTACTGACCTACGTTTTGATCCAACCTGACCCATTTTCCAAAGGGTTCAAGATATCATCAAGACAAACGTTCTGACCAAGTTTGAAGAAGATTGGATCAAAATTGTGGCCTCTAGTGTGTAAACAAGATTTTTCTAAGATTTACCTACTGACCTACTTTTGATCCAACCTGACCCATTTTCAAAGGGTTCAAGATATCATCAAGACAAACTTCTGACCAAGTTTGAGAAGATTGGATCAAATTGTGGCCTCTAGTGTGTAAACAAGATTTTTCTAAGATTTGACCTACTGACCTACTTTTTGATCCAACCTGACCCATTTTCGAAAGGGTTCAAGATATCATCAAGACAAACATTCTGACCAAGTTTGAGGAAGATTGGATCAAAATTGTGGCCTCTAGTGTGTAAACAAGATTTTTCTAAGATTTGACCTACTGACCTACTTTTTTATCCAACCTAACCCATTTTCGAAAGGGTTCAAGATATCATCAAGACAAACGTTCTGACCAAGTTTGAAGAAGATTGGATCAAAATTGTGGCCTCTAGTGTGTAAACAAGATTTTTCTAAGATTTACCTACTGACCTACTTTTTGATCCAACCTGACCCATTTTCGAAAGGGTTCAAGATATCATCAAGACAAACATTCTCACCAAGTTTGAGGAAGATTGGATCAAAATTGTGGCCTCTAGTGTGTAAACATCAAATTGTTGACGGACGACGGCAGACGGACAATCAAGTATCCCAAAAGCTCACCCTGAGCATGCTCAGGTGAGCTAACAAGTATATGTTTTCAAGATTTTGACAGTTCACCAGACAACCAAAAAGTTCCTAGAAAAACATCTAAAATAGGACCGTAGCTTGCCAAGGTGATTAAAGAAGTCCTGAGCAATGGACAAAAACAAGATTTTAAGTCCCAGTGATTTCAGAGGTAAGTATTTGTTGTTTACATCATTGTCCATTATAAAAGGTAGAGTCCATAACTTCTTGCATGCTTTCCAATATGCATGGACTCTGTACCTGTAAAACTAAATTTCTTTCCATTTCTGATATCTGCCTTGTTGAATTATTGTTGTCTAACATGTAATATAGGTAATGAAATTGACACAAAGTATGTTTTGACTGAGAATACCTGTTACATTTGAAACACAATTTGTAAATTGCATTTAAGATGCATGGCTTTTATGTCTTACATTTTACATCAAACAAAGAAATAGTTATTCATTTAATTGGGGATAGGTTATTTGTACAGAATACTGACCATGAATATTCCTGTTTAGTTTTAAATGAAAATAATTGTATGTGCTGGTAATGTTACAGACATAAGGCTTAGTGCGAAAGGTGCTAATTGGCTAATTTTATAGACACTAAGCACCTTTTGACATTAAGCCCTTGATTATTACTTATATCACCTACATGTTTGCATTGAGCCCAACATGAAGGTAGCAATTTATATATAAGGCAATGCATCATTTTTTGCAGAGGAAAACAGAAAATCATCACTGTGACCAAAGAAAACTGCTTTTAGAGAGGCTGAAAAACATGACGATGGGGCCAAGAAGCAAAAAGAGAAAAACAGACTAAGAGTTATAACGTGGAGAAATTGCCAGAAAAATGAAAACTCTGAAAAGTTTGAAAAAGAATGACAAAGACAGGAAAAAGAATAAAAGAATGAAAATGAAGCAGATGGCTTCTTCAGACCTAGATTTGAAAGCTTACCTAAGAACGAACAAGAGGGCCATGATGGCCCTGGATCGCTCACCTGAGTACCATTGCTACAACTGATTACAAGGTTTTTAAACAGACAAGAATTCTGATATAACTCAATCTTAAACATTTTAGCCCTGACAATACTACACACCAAATATATAAGCACTGGGCCTTATGGTTTCAGAGGAGAAGACTTAGTGCGGGGTCATTTATCTCCAAAGGGCCACCATTTTGAAAATCTTGATAATGAACCATAAGATGATGCTTCATACCAAATATCTAATCTCTAGGCATAATGGATTCATAGAAGAAGATTTTTAAAGATTTTCCTATATAACTCTATGTTAAACAAGTGACCCCTGGTGCGGGGGCATTTATCACCATAGGGTCATGATTTGTACAATCTTGGTAATAAACCATAAGATGATGCTTCATACCAAATATCTAATCACTAGGCTATGGATTCATAGAAGAAGATTTTTAAAGATTTTCCTATATAACTCTATGTAAACAAGTGACCCCTGGTGCGGGGCATTATCACCATAGGGCATGATTTGTACAATCTTGGTAATGAACCATAAGATGATGCTACATACCAAATATCTAATCTCTAGGCCTAATGGATTCATAGAAGAAGATTTTTAAAGATTTTCCTATATAACTCTATGTAAAACAAGTGACCCCTGGTGCGGGGTCATTATCACTAGGGCTATGATTTGTACAATCTTGGTAATGCCATAAGATGATGCTACATACCAAATATCTAACTCTAGGCCTAATGGATTCATAGAAGAAGATTTTTAAAGTTTTTTCTATATAACTCTATGTAAAACAAGTGACCCATGGTGCGGGGTCATTTATCACCATAGGGTCATGATTTGTACAATCTTGGTAATGAACCATAAGATGATGCTTCATACCAAATATCTAATCTCTAGGCCTTATGGATTCATAGAAGAAGTTTTTAAAATTTTTCTATATAACTCTATGTAAAACAAGTGACCCCTGGTGCGGGGTCATTTATCACCTAGGGCATGATTTGTACAATCTTGGTAATGAACCATAAGATGATGCTCATACCAAATATCTAATCTCTAGGCCTTATGGATTCATAGAAGAAGATTTTTAAAGCTTTTCCTATATAACGCTATGTAAAACAAGTGACCCCTATTGCGGGGGCATTTATCACCGTTTGGCTATGATTTGAACAATCTTGGTAATGAACCATTAGATGATGCTACATACCAAATATCTAATCTCTAGGCCTTATGGATTCATAGAAGAAGATTTTTAAATTTTCCTATATAACTATGTAAACAAGTGACCCATTGCAGAGGCATTTATCACCTGGCTAAGATTTGAACAATCTTGGTAATGAACCATAAGATGATGCTACATACCAAATATCTAAGCTCTAGGCCTAATGGATTCATAGAAGAAGATTTTTAAAGTTTTTTCTATATAACTCTATGTAAAACAAGTGACCCATGGTGCGGGGTCATTTATCACCATAGGGTCATGATTTGTACAATCTTGGTAATGAACCATTAGATGATGCTACATACCAAATATCTAAGCTCTAGGCCTAATGGATTCATAGAAGAAGATTTTTAAAGATTTTCCTATATAACTCTATGTAAAACAAGTGACCCCTGGTGCGGGGTCATTTATCACCGTAGGGCTATGATTTGTACAATCTTGGTAATGGCCCATAAGATGATGCTACATACCAAATATCTAAGCCCTAGGCCTTGCAGTTTTGCAGAAGAAGATTTTCAAAGTTTGCATTTTTAAAATCTATTTTTAGCTCCTGTGACCTACTTTTTTAACCAATCTGAATAATTTGTACAACTTTGATAGAGGGCATCATAAGGATGATTCCTGTGAAGTTTGGTCAAAATCCCTTCAGCGGTTCATGAGGAGATGTTGTTTAAAGCAAATTGTTGACGACGGACGGACGGACGGACGCACGCACGCACGGACGACGGACGACGGACGACGGACAAAAGGCGATCACAATAGCTCACCATGAGCACGTTGTGCTCAGGTGAGCTAAAAAGGCTGAAGAAATGAGAAGGTACTGACAGAAAAAATGCTTTAAGTTGTTACATCAGACACAAATAAAAGTGCAAAAGCAGACAGTTCAGATGATAAGAGTAGAGCAGCAGCTTCTTAAGAAGGTACACAAACATGTCAATTTTAACCCTTTCCCTCATATAGACTCATTTTGATGCCTTCAATAGGTACCACATAAAGCCTAATCTGCAGAAAACCACAGTTAAACCTTACTAAATTTAATTACAAAATCCTCATTTCCAGACCAATGAGGAGCAGCGAACAGCATAAAACCTGATCAGCCTGCGAGTTACTCGCAGGCTGATCTGGTTTTATGTTGTTCGCATAGGTCTTTTCATGGTTTCCTCTATGAGGGAAAGGGTTAAGTAGCTTGTAAAAGAGAATGTGTATGGACAGCATTCTGGTGTAGAGTCCATAACTGTACAGAATTCCTTTATTTTGGATGGAAAAACATATCCATCAGAGCTCATTTCAAACAGTTAAAAGTGACTTGCATATTAGACTAGCATTCATGCTAGAAAACTAATATGTTTTGAATATCGACATTTGTGGTAGACAAATGTTATGCTAAAAGTTTCAAGTTAAATTTGTTTCCATTTTGCAACTGTTTGCAGAAAAGTTTTTTTTTTTCATTTGGAATCAACATCAATCAGATTTCATTTTCATTATTTTGTTCACCTTCTATTTTTGAAGTTTCTGAGTGATCATTAATAAAAGAACAATGTTTTTAACAAAATAATTGTTGTTGTATGTCTGTTGTAGTATCTGTAACAGACAGGTGACCTGTATTTCAAAATCACTATAAAAAAGTATTTGAAAAAGCTGCTTAATCGAAACAAGCACGGATTTGAATGACCAAAATATTGAACTTTTGATACCCTAAATTTCAAAATGCTGCATGAAAGTTCATTTTTTCATCCTGGTGGGATACTTGTGTGCCAAATACCTTGTTTTACCCCAAAATAAGTAACTATTTCCCTAATGAAAGAGGCTTAAGCATTTGTTTTCCCAACAGAAATAATGCATGGAATTTTAATGAAATTTGTGATATTTATTATGTGCTTTTAGACCTTCAGGGAAGTAAGTTCTTATTAAAAGCTTATATTAATCCCTCTAAAACTTCCTGGGTTTGATCAGTACTATTCTCCTGGGAAGGTCATGATAGTGTTTTGCTCTCAACAGGGTTTGAACGCATTCTGATCTGCAGTCATTTATGCTAATTTTTAGCACTAGTACTTGTGCTCTGGGTGAACTATGGTGATTTGTCTTTGTATAATACCAGCAACTGCTTTTAAACACTATAGAGCTCATCATTTTTGCCCAGTTTTTATGAAACCTCATCAAAATGTTTGTTTGAAAAAATAATTCACAAGGTTAAATCACTGGCACTAGAACCGCAAAATTGCCAATTTCATTTGAATGCTGACTACATATTTTTTTACTGAGCATGGTAAGGAAGAGAATATGACTTTCCGTTGTAAAACATCTACACATGCAATTTCCTGCAATCTGTCAATGTCCATGTGGTATATATGTCACAGGAAATTTCAAATCAACATTAAAATTAAAAGATAATTTAATTCAAATGTAGTTACCTCATCTGCTGATTTGAAGTTGGCATGGAAATAGGGAAGGTTAGCGATGAATTCTTTCTGGGAGACATTACTTAAACGTCGTGAACCCATGGCCAATGACACATCTGAATATCACTTGCCTCATCCAATTGTTGTCTCTAAAAAGAGAAAAAATATACAAAAGCTGCACAGTGACTTGATGGGATAACTTCACTTTCAAATTTTGAATCATTAATTATTTATCATGCTTAACCCTTTCCCTCATAGAGTAACTCGCAGGCGGATCAGGTTTTATGCTGTTAGCTGCTCCTCAGTGGTCTGGAAATGAGGATTTTGTAATTAAATTTGGTAAGGTTTAGCTGTGGTTTTCTGCAGATCAGGCTTTATGTGATACCTATTGAGGGCGTCAAAATGAGTCTATATGAGGGAAAGGGTTAACTTAAAGGGACAAAAGTGATTCTATAAACTATGGACTCAAGGGCTGAAACAGTATCAAACTATGCAGCTGTGTCATCAAAGACTCATCATACCTTGTCTTGCTGTTCAGTACCCTGGTACATTACTTTGTAGTTTCATTATATACTAAGTACAAATTGGAATAAGTCATAGTATCTGTCTATGGCTTCCGCATATTCAATAAAATGCAACATTCTGGTTCAACTTCATTATTTCTAAATACGAACCATAGCTTTGATATAGATGGCGTGATATTAGCCGAGCCTGATACTGGAAACTACCCCAAGAATGCAACGATTCATAGCATCGCATAAATGTGGCTAAACTGCCTAGGTTTGAGACGTACCAATCTGCTACACCAGTCTAAAAAAGGTCTCTCAAAAGGTAAAGAGTGTTTTTCATCAATTTTAATTCCTAGAACAATTTATGAACACCCTTCATGTTTAAACTTTGCTGAAAAGTTGCGAGGACTTTCTGTACTTTTCTAGTACAATTTAGAGTAACTTCACTTGTCGATGTGTTTCAAATTGGCATCTAGTGATGATCTTGATGTAAAGGAATAGGACTTTTTTCCAAATAAAACAACAAAAAGTAAGATATGAGTTATGTTTGATATTGAACAAAGAAAGAAAAAAGTTCAAGTTAAATCCAATACACATTGATTCGTATCACATAATAAAATCACATTACGGAGGCTGTTGTATTGCAATATATCGCAATACGATTTTGGAGGACAATACTCAGTTCTAATGGCAACCAACAACTATTGAGTAGACAACCCCATCTCCTATTTAATAGTTGTATACACAAGCAGTGATTTTTTTTATATAATAAAACTTTTTATGATAAAGCATATATAAAGAGAGCTAACTTTTAAACAATTTTAAATGCATATATAGAAATATTAAATATCCTCATTTCTCATATGATAAGGGGTTCCCATATTATCGTGACGTCATACAGTTCTAAGAATAGAAGTTTATGCTATGCGGCAAGTTATCCAAAATTGACATAATTTTGTGGTCATCATTTTTTCTGAAAATTGCAATCAATTCATGGGATGCAAGCATGTTTAAAACAGAAATTTTTTTTTTAAAAAACTGTTGAAGGTAAGTCCCGAAAAGTTTACTTTTGTCGAAAAAGTAAAACAAGACGGCCAAGATGACTCTGAATCGCTCACCTGAAAAATATTGCTTTCAATGCCTTTTATTAAACAGTCATACTCAATACAAAATCCATGCAGGAGCACAGCAAAATATTCGTTATTCAACACAAAAACTGTACCTGTGGTCCAAATTCTGATGGTCATAGCTATAAAATCAAGTGACTCCTACTCCTAGGGTAAACCAATTTATACCAAAGAGCAATGATTTGAAAACTTGGTTCAGGTCCACAAAGCCATGTTACATACCAAATATCTAAATCAATGATCTTGTGGTTTCTGACAAGATCTTTTAAAGACCCTTGTCTCCTATTTAAGTCTATGTAAAATCAATTGACCCCTGGGGCGAGGCCAAATTTGACCCAAGGGCCATGATTTGAGCAAACTTGGTAGATATCTATAAGGCTATGTTACATACCAAATATATTAACTCCAGGCCTTGTGGTTTCAGACAAGAAGATTTTTCCAGTTTTTTCCTGTATAAGCCTATGTAAAATCAAGTGACACCTGGGGCAAGGCCAATTTTGACCCCAGGGCCATGATGTAAACAAACTTAGTACAGGTCCACTAAACACTACTACACACCAAATATCTAAACTCAAGGCCTTTTAGTTTCTGACAAGAAGATTTTTCTAGTTTTCTATTTAAGTCTATGTAAAATCAAGTGACCTCTGGGGCGGAGCCAATTTTGACCCATGGGTCATGATTTGAACAAACTTATGGTAGATGCCTAAAAGGCCATGTTACACACCAAATACCTAAACTCAATACCTTGTGGTTTATGACAAGAAGATTTTTCTAGATTTTCCCATATATGCCTTTGTACAAGAAATTGACCGCAGGGCGAGGCCAAATTTGACCCAAGGGTCATGATTTGAACAAACATAGTAGAGGTCTACTAATCAATGCTACACACCAAATATCTAAACTCTAGGCCTTGTGGTTTCTGACAAGAAGATTATTCTAGATTTTCCAATATAAGCCTATGTAAATTGAACTGACCCTGGGGCAGGGCCAATTTGGACCCCAGAGTCATGATTTGAACAAATTTGGTAGAGGTCTACTAGACACTGCTACACACCAAATATCCCTTGAAGATTTTTCTAGTTTTACCAATGTAAGTCTATATAAAATCAAGTGACCCCTGGGGCTGGGCCAATTTTGACCCCAGGGTCATGATTTGAACAATCTTAGTAAAGGTTCATAAGACAATGCCACACACCAAATATCTAAGTTCTAAGCCTTACGGTTTCCGAGAAGAAGATTTTTAAAGATTTCACTATAAAAAATCTATTTTTAGCTCCTGTGACCCAGATATGCAACAGACCGGAACCATTTAACCCTTTCCTCATATATACTCATTTTGACGTCCTCAATAGGTATCACATAAAGCCTGATCTGCAGAAAACCACAGTTAAACCTTACCAAATTTAATTACAAAATCCTCATTTCCAGACCACTGAGGAGCAGCAAACAGCATAAAACCTGGTAACTCGCAGGCTGATCTGGTTTTATGCTGTTCGCATAGGTCTTTTCATGGTGTCCTCTATGAGGGAAAGGGTTAAACAACTTTGGAAGAGCTTCTTATAAGGAACATCACAAGCAATTTTCATTTGGCCAAGTGGTCTACAAGGAGATGTCGTTATGAAATTATTGACGCAGCACCGGACAAAGGCTATCACAATAGCTCACCATGAGCACGTTGTGCTCAGGTGAGTTAATAAGAAAATAGTCTGCCGGCAACCATGACAGTGCCTCCCCATGCAAAATCTTCAGTCTGATATGTGTGTAAAGTATACTGCGCAGCTCAGGAAATCAATATCATCGAAATTATGAGAAAACATCCATCAAGTGATATTGTTGACCTATAATAAATGTTTAAGTCAAAATTATTTCAGGGTTTTTAAGTCAATCAATTATTTAATTGGTTTATTGTGAAGAAAAATTTTTTAATGTATCTACCGTAAACACTCATGTATTGTGCCAGTTTCTATGACTTCAAATTCGATTTCAATGAATGTGGGGCTGACAATTTAAGAAAACTGTCATATTCCACCGCTGCCACCAGTTGTAACGATTTTTAAACTCCAAAGCAGTAATAATATAAGACAACAGTAAATACAAATTATATAATACTGGGGTTTACTTAAGGATTTGACATTCACTTGTCCAAGGGGCAAGTTACTTTGAACATCTACTAGCCCCCAGTGAAAACAGGTTGCCCGATCTTTAAGTTAATTGGTGTTTGTTAATGTTTAAAACTAAATATGTGTAATATTAAGGGGAATTTTAGTTAATATGTTTCAAACACAATTTGCAATCATTTCACCCCTGATATACTGTAGAAAATAAAAAAGAAAGATTTCATTTACATAAATCAACTTGCCCGTCGGGCTATCTTCTTTGAAAAATCACTTGCCCTCAGTGATTTTAACCCGGTGCGGGCAAGTGGGCGTCCACTTAAGAAAACCCCTGTAATAATTTTCCTTTGGGCTTCCTAGCCATATGATTAGAATAAATGATTGTGAGAATTATTTAAAGAAGCAAATAATCACTTAAAATAATCATATAAAGTCAAATCACTGATTGGTTATATAAACACTAACATAAAAGAAAAAGAGCTTCACAGCGCTGTTCGCTGAAACCCCACGCCCCAGCTGCCAGCAACACCCCTAGCGATCAGGAGAGGCCCGAAAGGTAGCCAGAAGGAAGCCAGGCTTCTCTCCTGATGCAATGAAGCAAGGCTTCAAAGCACCCTATGGTCCTTAAAGCTCCCTAACATCTGCCCTAACCCCTATGTTCCAAGCAATGTGGTGTGCTTGATGAACTGTAATACACTCAATACAGCGAGGCTGCCGAGAGTGTAAGTCTGATCCAGCACAACTAATGCCCAAAGACCCAGGCATGATTAGAGCTACGGTGTTACTTGGTCAGCAAACAGTTGCCGACTGATTTAATACAGCACAATTTCGGTATTTATACTATTCTATGCAGCTGCGCCACCTAGCGGACTGATTGAATAAAGTCAAACAATGGGTAAAACAAGTTAGTCCACTATGAAAATAATTGAATAAATAAGGTATAGATAAAATAATCATCTCAAAGATACAGAATTATTTGCTAATAACCTCAAAGCTTAAGGGAGTTATTAATCAAATAAATATTACAAACTTTTAGTTTTTTAGACCATTTCTTCTAGTTAACTTCAAAAGAAGGGAGACAACTTTTAAAGAATGGACAATGCTATTTTGCAGGAATTTTACATAATGATCATTGATGGATACAAAAACTAAATTCATCACAAAACTATTGGCCATAGAGAACATTAATGTAACAATTCAAGCTGAATGTGGATACTAGAGAACTGAATTATAATCGTTGCATGACTGACCTTTGGAAGCAGTAGAACATTTGTTACCAGTAGTTCAATCGAATACCCACAAAACAACCGCAGCTTAACAAAATGGTGACCTCCTTGGTGTAGAATGAGTGCACATTATAGAAGGGAAATAAATTTTAACCAAGGTTTTGAACCTCAAACTCGGGCTGCGCACTATACAGTGTTTTTTTGGTCAAAATATTCAGAGAATATAGACAGCATTCCCCCCTGCCTGGAATATATATTTTTTATATATTATATATATATTTTTGTTATATTCTTAATGAAACTGTTTGAACATGATATATCACTGCTCTTATTGTTCTTTTATGCAATATAACATCATTAAAAAAGAGAAAAATACAATAAAATGCATATATTATACATAGTTGAAAAATCCCCCTTTTAGCTCGTTTGCACACTTTTTCCCCCCTCTTATAGTCCCTGACCCCTTTCCCCTCAAAGTGAACAAGAAATGTTTGTAAAACATATATGCCCCCCCCCCTCATATGCCATAATATTTATATGGCTATACTATATGTATGATGTTTGGCTTTATAATGTGGATATGTTCAGAACTTATCTTGGTGAAGGTTTACTACTGATAATTATTAACACTGCTAACTCATTTGAGTTTTACCTTGTATATTACATCCAGTAAAGGTGAAAATGCTGAAAAAAAAATCTGGTGAAAAAGATTTGACCAGAACCCATTTTGATCAGAATCTATCTCGGCATTCAATGTCACAGTGACCTTGACCTTTGACCTAGTTACCCCTAAATCAAATGGGGTCATTTACTGGTCATGCATAATCTTCATACTAAGTTTGAAGTTCCTAGGCCCAGGCGTTCTTAAGTTATTGATCGGAAATGGTTTGGTCACCATTTTAACAAAATCCCAGTAAATCAAGGTCACTGTGACCTTGACCTTTGATCTAGGGACCCCAAAAATCAATGGGTTCATCTTTGTCATGCAATCTCAACTAAGTTTGAAGTTCCTAGGCCCAGGCGTTCTAAGTTATTGATCGGAAACAGCTTTGTCACAATTTTCAAAATCAAGCCCAGTAAATGAAGGTCACTTTGACCTTGACCTTTGACCAAGTGACTCCAAAAACAATAGGGGTCATCTACTAATCATAAGCAACAACCACATGAAGTTTGAGACTTAAAGGTCAAATAGAACTTCAAGTTATCACTCGGACAAGGTCTGGTATTATACATAAACAACATGTGACTTTGTGACCTTGACCTTTGAGGTAATGACAACAAAATCGATAGGGGTCATCTACTAATCGTGAGCAACAACAACAAGAAGTTTGAGACTTAAAGGTCAAATAGAACTTAAGTTATCACTCGGATAAGGTCTGGTATTATACATACACAACATGTGACCTTGTGACCTTGACCTTTGAGGTAATGACACCAAAATCAATAGGGGTCATCAACTAATCATGAGCAACAACCACATGAAGTTTGAGACTTAAAGGTCAAATAGAACTTAAGTTATCACTCGGACAAGGTCTGGTCTACCGACAGACCAACGGACCTACGGACTGACCGACCGACACGAGCAAAGCAATATACCCCCTCTTCTTCGAAGGGGGGCATAAAAAGAACACTGATACATAAGTGCACACAATACATGAGTGTTAACTGTATGGCAAATCAATTATGTTTTATTCGTTTATACACTGCTAATTGTTTTTAAACAGTTAATCCCCTGATAATAGGGATGAACAGGATACACTTATGGAGATAAAGCTGTCTTTTGGTCTGCCCTAATCATCTCTAGTAATCGCTTCACAGGGGTTTGGCACAAAAGGGTGATTTTATGCCCCACCCCCTTTCCTGCCAAACCCCTGTGCAAAAATTCTATGGAAACCTAACATATTTTCTACCTGACTTATTTCAAAACAATAATTAAACAAGAGGGCCATGATGGCCCTAAATCACTCTTCTGAATTCAACTGCTAGAGAGAAAATGCTTTAAGTAAGGAAAAAATTTACACATGATATTATATAGTATTTTAATTTTAATTTTTAATTCTGGTGGTCATCTTGGCAGGCAGACCTTAAGGATTTTTGCTATGTTTGCTCAGTACCACCTATGGATCATTCCTGTAAAGTTTCATCAAAATCTGCTCTGCAGTTAAGGAGAGGTTGTTTTAAGATTTTTCTATTTATAGCTCTGGTGGCCATCTTGGTTGGTGGACCGGAACATTTTTAGCTTATTTTGCTTAGGTAACAACCTACCACCTAAGGATCATTCCTGTAAAGTTTCATCAAAATCTGTCCAGCAGTTTTGGAGGAGATGTTGTTTAAAGATTATTCTATTTTTAGCTCTGGTGGCCATCTTGGTTGGCAGACCAGAAAGATTTTAGCTATTTTATACAGTATTACTCAATGATCATTCCTATTGAGTTTCATTAAAATTTGCTTAGCGGTTTAGGAGGAGATGCCGTTTAAAAAAAATTCTACCATAAGCTCTGGCGGCCATCTTGGTTGGCGGATTGGAACGATTTTAACTATTTTTGCTCAGTACCACCTAAGAATTATTCCTGTAAAGTTTCATCAAAATTTGGGGTTTTAAAAAAAACCAGACAAAGACGGATCACAATACCTAAAGATGGTGAGATAATAATAAATATATACTACATAATTCAAAATTATTCTAAATGTTACAAGACAGCATAATGAACGTCACAAAAAATTTAATAAGATGATATCTGATCTAAAAATACAACGGCAAGGTTCATATATGCATTGGTTATAATACCCTACCAAGAAAGTGCTGAAATATACTATGTAATCAATTATCTTCACATTGTCAATATTTTTATCAAGAAGATATTGTTCTAGGAAAATGATAGTCACTCATTTTATTGATGATATGTTAAGGATTACTGAAAGATAAATTTTTAATGTGAGTTCTTATTCGTAACTTATTTCTGAAAGCTAAATACCATGGTATCATACGGTACTCTATTCCGACGCATCACTATTCCGACGTCTTTTTTGTTTTAACATCGTTTTTTTATAAAATGGATTCCGTGTGACATCATTCTTACAAGTTCTGTTTGTCAACATCCCTTTTAGCGTTAGAAAGTAAAAATGTGGCGAGTTATTGATGCAGGGCTTCTATTTGGCGCACTTTATACAACACACCCGCAAAACCTCCTTTTCAATAAGTACCTTTTCTCATCTGGCATATTTTCAGTGAAGTAATGAAATAAAAAAAGCTGTGCAACCAAAATTCCCTCGTATATTTTTTTTTGTCTCAATATTCAATTTGTATTTACATACTACGATGATTAAATGAAAAACCAATCAAATGTGTCATTTCATTGTACTCTCAAGTCCTCCTCACTGAATTATACAGACATGCACACTAGTGATTTTCATTGAAACTAGATGTGGGTGTTCCTCGGAACACTTGTGTCGCCTGCATTTAAGCATGTTTGATGAAAGAATTGACTAGAAAATCGATCTTTTGACAAATTATTGATAAAGCATAATCTATTTTGTGAGGTACAAAATAACACACACACACACACATATATATATATATATATTTATTTTTTTTTGGGGGGGGGGGGGGGATAAAATATTCAAACAGTGCAATATGTAATAATTTTCCCGAGCACTTTCGACTATACAGTCTTCATCAGAGGAGTGTCAGAATGACTATGAATTCAAAACATTAACTGTAAGAAAAATTATGACGTCATTAAGCACTTATGACGTTAATTATATATATGTTGCAAGTTTGTAGTCATCATTATCATTATTGAGTTATCATTCTTGTGTACTGCACTCAGACCAATGAGATCTATCTACTATAAATGTTTAAGGCAACACTTTACAAGTAATGCACCACACAAGAATTAAATCCAAAAAATAAACAAAGGGAAATTACTCCAAAAATACAACAGTTATCATTCTTGCACAATGCACTCCATGAGATCTTTCCACCTGTGAGGTTTCAAAGTAATACCTCAAATACTTTTCGTGTTATGCTCCAGACAAAAATGAAGTCTGAGTATCAACAAGGGCAATAACTCAAGGAAAAAGAGAAACAGAGTTATCATTCATGTGCACTGCACTCAGACCATTGAGATCTATGAAGTTTCAAGTCAACACCTCAAATACGTTTCGAGTTATGCCCCAGACAAAAATTAAGTCTGAAAATCAACAAAGGGAAATAACTCAGAAAATAAAACAGAGTTATCATTCTTATGCACTGCACTACAAATCCATGTGATCTATCCATGTTTTAAGTTTCAAGGTGATACCTCAAATACTTTTTGAGTTATGGTCCGGACAAAAATAAAATCTCAGAATCAACAAAGGGTAATAACTCAGAAAATACGAAAGTCAGAGTTATCATTCTTGTGCACTGCACTCCACCTCAATGTGATCTATCCATGTTTTAAGTTTCAAGGTGATACCTCAAATACTTTTCGAGTTATGCTCCGGACAAGAAAGTGTGACGCCGACGACGCCGACGACGACGACGACGACGGACAAAGTGATCCCTATGTGTCTGCCATGCTATGCAGGCGACACAAAAATGATGTCAGCCACATGAAAACAATATAAGACTATGAATCAGGGCTTTTTTTCCAGAAATTGGGAAGAGACCTTAGCCTTTCATTTTGGGAAATTCAAGCGCGATTTTTGGCAAATTGGGAAAGAAGTGGACTGATGTTCAAACAACAAACAAAAAGTACACATTAATAACTGCATTTATGTCATTCATTCAGTATTACAGTCAGAGTCATATTACAAAGGCAGCTGCCTATTCTTAAACGCCTTGAAAAGGTCAACAATCTTGTCGAAATCCTCCTCTTGTGGTGTGCAGGCATTGATCCTCATCAAGGCATCCAGTTGTTGAGTGGTCAGTGAGGTTCTCAAGAACGTACACAAGTCATTCATGAGACTGAATGACCTCTCAACAACTGCAGTGCTCTGAGGGATCAACAATGCCAGGCCATATAAATCCACAACTCTTGGGAAGCAGGCTTTCAGTCCCATGGAAATTTTAACTCATATTTAATAAGTACAGCTTTACGACCATCATATGTTTCAAGATGATCAACTGATACAGGTTGGGTGGGTGATGGACTGGCTGTCAATAAATTTCCTTTATCAACTGTTACACTGGAGCAAGATTGATCAGGGGGTAATGTTGGAGACAAACTCTGTAGACTGTCAACATCAACAGATTGTGTAGATTGACTTTCTGGACTGACACTGACGACTGTTTTTTTTGAATTTTTGTACCGGCTCTTTTTACCGACTTCACATAGTATTTTCCGTTATTAGACGGCATTTTCCTCTTACCGGATGTTTACATCGTGCACTTCTTTGGAAAATTGAAATACGATTATTTTGTTGGAATAATTTGGCTGACCCAATTACAAATATCGCATTGTGATTAATTGTATTTAACTTGAAAAAAAAACAACAAACATTTTTATACGTTCAAGTGCAACATTTTTTGTAAACTTAGCCTATAATTATCAATAACGTTAGCGCATTTATTTGGTTCGACTGCGTACAAAAACAAAAAATCGGCGATCGAAACATGTGCAGTCGAATCGAATCCGAATACTATTTTTAGAAGCACCTTTAACATAAATAAAAACAAATAAATTTTCAATAAATACATTCTTGCCTTTCTAAAAAACTCGTATCCAGGAACTATATATATTATAAATTAAATTTTTTATCAATCAGGACATGTACGTAGATAGGCCATTTTTGTTGTTGATTTGACCTATTTTCGATACCTCAAAGTTGAAGAGTATTTACATACATATTTGCATTGTCTCGCGAGAAGTCATATGATTAAATGCAGAAGGAAAGATTCAACTAAGAGACCTCATTAAATCTCTGTTGCTCTGCAGAATGTAAAAGTAATTAAAAAACCTACTTTTATTATAATGTTATAAAATAGATTTAATCAAAATGTCTGATTAAGACATCTTTATTTATAAAAATTGATATGGTCGAAAGAAATGTAGGATGGCTATGATGTAAACAAACAGTTATGTCAAATGAACAATGCGCGCGCACAGTAACATATCGTAAACGTACTTACTAGAAAAGGCAAACAATGTGTTTCGCTTCAACAGTGGAAGAATCACGTGCACAGACATTTGGTGTAAAAAATATGAATGGCAGTTGGGAAATTAATTCTTTATTTTGGGAAATTTGCTGATAAAATTGGGAAATAATAAGACTTTTTTGAATTGGGAAGTCACCGAATATCGGCCTCAGTTATATAAGGTAAAAAAGCCCTGTGAATAAATGACTTAGTTTTTCCATACAATTGAAAATTATTTTTTTTGTTTATGTTAAATTAAAAAAGACCACAACTTTTTCTTAGGTGCTTCAGAACTGTGTACTCGAGGATAATACAACCCACCAGGATATACTCGCGGTGATCGACTTCAAACTAAAACAACAAGTTATTTATGTTATGAATGTTTAAATTACTCACTAATGCCCTTATTTGAATATGTCATTATATAGTGAACAATGTCATGAGTGTTAGTATGTCAGTCAGAAGACTGTCATGCTTGTTTTATGGATTCAATCCCCATACTGTGGACTTTCATCACTAAGAAATTTAGAAGGTAGTTCCCTTAACAGTGTTAATTATGAAGGCCTTTTACGATTCGAATAAAAAAAAGAATCACCGAAACAGATAATCAAACGACAATAAATGACTGTCATTGGCAAGGGAAAGCTAATAATCTGTCACACAAGCCTTAAAGTTAAATGTCACCGAAACTGTGAAATATGTGCTAAGTTTAAACGCTAAAGTATAATTTTCTCAAAGCTGAGATGTTCAAATTTCCTTACAAATTAATTCAGATGCGTTGATTCGTCTACAAATATCCATTTCCATGTTGAAATTCTGGCAAATACATAATCAGATTAATAAATCCCAATCAAGTTTTCTAACATCTCCTGGAAGTAAATAACAAGGAAGTACCGAAATGCGCATGCGTAAGGTCAGAAACTAACCATAAGTTTAAAAACTACCAACAATAGCTATTCACACACACTCTAGCCACTGTACGTCATGGTCTTAATAAAACGGTTTTATCTATTTAAGATAGAAATTCGGGGGAATATGTAAATTGGTAAAATAATGATACTAAAGTAATTCCTGTCTTAGGCTTTTAAAAAAAATCTGCATCGCACAAAATTTTGGGGCTATATTTAGACAACTGTATTTAGATTTTCTTCCTTTTATGTAAAACACAGAGATAAAGTTCCATTTTTTTTGTCTTGTCACTAAGTGATGATAACTTTAATGTTTGTTTCAATACGACTGCATTATAGAAGAGGAAACTTCTGTGTTCAGAAGGTGTTGATAAATCGATACAGGAGATAACGTGTAAAAAAATAAAATAAAAAAAATCCACACACTTTCCTGCAACTATAGTCGCAAGTGAAACAATCGAATTCGCTCTCTGTTTGTTACATAACAATTCGGAGATAGGGGTCATAAACATGACTTCATTCATAAGTCGCAAGCCTAAATTAAGTAGGCCATTCCTTTGAACCTGATGTATACACCCTATCTGTGTTACGTAAGTGTAGAAATTTACAAGATGTTTGATTGTTGTTTGCCTTTCTATTTCAAAGTTAAGGAATGCTCTGAGAGAAACCTAACTCGCCATTATGAAAATTACGTGTGAACCACTTTAGATTAATTACAGACATGCGAACTAGTGAAACGCTACTTTTTTTCTTTTTTTTTCTTTCTTTTTTTTTTTTTACGGGTGTAGATCTGCACGTATGAAAAATGGGTTGCTTATCTCATTCATAAATGTCACGAATATTTTGTTTAAGCTTAAAATGGATGTTTCCAGTGCAAAATAATGGTAAAAGAAAACGTGTTTACAAAAACAACACGTGAAAAGCGGTCACGGTTATGGTTTAAGCGTCTGTGTAACATATGCAACTTGTGTAATCGCTTTGCATGGATTCGCACTAAGCGCGGAGAGGAACAGATAAACTTGCCGTGTCAAATATGCAAATCAGCAGGGTCAGCAAAGCCTGTTTTCAGTTTCATATACCTACAATATATACCTACATTATATATACCTATGATATATACATAGAATACATACCTACAATATATGCCCACATATATCTATAACATATACCTACAATATATGCCTACAACATATACCTATAATATATACATACAATACATACCTACAACATATACCTACAATATATACATACAATACATACCTACAATATATACCTACAATATATACCGACACATCAAATATATTTATAAAAACATATACATACAACATATACTTACAACATATATGTATAATATATACAGGAAAGAAAGAAACAAGTTTTACAGAAAAAAAGTGTGAATTTTACAGAAAAAAAAGGTGTGAATTTTACAGTTTAATCTGTAAAATTAACAGATTAATGTGTAAATTTTACAGAAAAAAAGTGAGAATTTTACAGATTAAAGTGTAAAATTTACAGAAAAAAGAATCAAAAATAAAAAAATAATAAGTGTCAATGTGGCACTAATACGCTTCCGTAGGTAATAGAGCCCTTGACTTTGGCGACTAATGGCAACTCGCTCACAACCAAAGTCGTATGGTGGCAGATAGGTGACATTTCATGTTGTTGTTTTTTTTTGTTGTTGTTTTTTCTTATTCATACATGGGTCACTATCCTCTAAAAATAAAACAGGGGGTCGTGACTACATGTCACTTTACATCGTTACAACGATCCGATCTGAGTACTATTAAAGAGGGCCACTAAAACTTTAAAAAAAAAATAAGGAAGGAGGTGAGATTTAGCACAGGAAAATATGATATTTTTCGTTTGTTAATATAACTTCTTATAGACAATAATATATTTAATGTTTATTTTTGCAGACTGAAGACTCTTTGTCAACTTTTATATAGATCGCGGCATTTACTTGATTGATGCTATTGCACTGGCATGAAAATGTAACATTACATCGTTTGTTTATTTGCTGTTTAGCGTTATACCAACAGTATTTCAGTAATTAAGAGACCATGTCTTATTAAGAGAGATATATCATCGAGTGGGTCATTATTTAAAGGGACACAGTATTTTAAAGAAAGGAGGTCATTTTTTTCTGAAAATTATTGACCCGGATCGATATCTTATACAGATCATCGAGGGGTCACACTTTCTGAAGAATAATGACCCGGGACAATATCTGATACATATAATGTAGGGGTCACAATTTCTGAAGAAAAATGACCCGGACCAATATCTGTGATACATATAATGTAGGGGGTCACATTTTCTGAAGAATAAGGACCCGGGTCAATATTTTATACATATAGTGTAGGGGGTCACAATTTCTGAAGAATAATGACCCGGGTCAATATCTGATACATATCATGGTTTTCATTATTCTTTATTTTAAAGGGGGTTTTTTGGGGTTTTTTGGGGATACTTCGTTACACCGGCGTCCCCGATTTCTGGACATCGATCAGGGACAGAATCGTCCAACAATACGTCTTAAAAAATTATGATTGCGTCAACAGGGAATTACTATATAAGTATATATTGGCCTACTGTTGTGAAATTTAACATGTCTCTTGGATTTTCGTTGGTAACTGTCTGGTCGGATTTGCAAGATCTCCTGCCGATGTCCCTACGATACTGCTGCCGCAGTCCGCAGGAGACTGGTCGATTACTAGATATCGGACTGGTTTCGTACGGGTCTTTGTTTAGCGGCCCGAGCTCTGTATACTTTGTTTAGGTTTTGGGTGTTCAGGTAAAGAAATGCATAGCTAATCTCGTGCATTGCAAGACGAATAAAACAACAATAGCCACATTTACCTCCACAGCGGTCGATACTCTCTACACCATAAATTATATATGTATATTTCTATTATTTCCTAGGCAATTTAATTTCCATTAGAAAATGTGTTCTAATTTCAATTTAAAAAGTTCTTTTATTCTTATGTCTTGGCGTTTCAAGTGCATCTCAAGTCAAATGACAACACCAATTTTCCTGGAGGAACGGTATATTGTAAGGTGAATTCGCAAAGGCTGTGTTTACGCCTGTATAGTTAGAAGATGACCGCTTTGTAATCAGCAAGGCTTATGACGAAAACGGACGACATTGCTACAGCTGTCCGCAGAATACCGATCGATTGCTCAGTGTCGGACACTGGTTCCTTGCGGGTCTCACGCGTTTAAATGCGTTTTGTCGGGATTGCAAGCAATCGCGGATGCCACCGACGGCAGGGTGCATTTTCAAGCCCCCACCCCCTTACTTAAAAACGAACATAGACATTTCCAAATGCTCTCCACGATGTAGCTTTGCTTTCCCGAGAACTTAAAAGCATTTTCTAATGACCCTTCCCTTTTCGACGGAAAAACATAAAACTTAACATTTTTAAAGGAATATAACATCATTAATACGTATTATTGATATTTCTATTGGTATCCGATTTATATGAACTTAATATATGGCTCAGATGAGGCAGGTAACGTTTTCAAAATGACCCCCCCCCCCACACACACACACTTTTTTATGTTACTTCGTTGGGAAAGTTTATATCTTATGTTGTAACTTATACTTAAATGTGTCGTTAGCACACTGGCGTATTTAATGTTCCTAAAATGACTTTATATGATCATAGATATGGGCATTTGAAAACGTTATCAAATTCACCCAGGAATACAAAAATGAAAACGTTTTCAATTGCCTGTTTGTCATGGGGTGGGGGCTGAAAACGTTCATGTTCCCTAAGGGGATTGAATTTGGGGGTCACGGGTAGTGCCTGGTATCGGGATAATTTACATACATTATCCCCATACCGGCCACTACTTTTACATGCTGAGCGCCAAGCAAGTTAGCTATACCACTACCATTTTTTACAACTTTGGTATGTCGCGACCGGGAATGGAACCCACGACCTCCCGATTCTGTGTATTCATGACTTACATTTACAAACTATTTTAACCACAGAGCCAGTACTATTGGTGCAACTGAATTAGTGTACACATGTAATTGTTTTCTTTGTTTCAATGGACCGACAGTATTTCAGTCATTTGGGGACTACAGTCTAAATGAGACCACACTGCGACGTCACGCCGTATGCAGCAGCATATTACATCTAGTCACATTACCCTCAGGACACCAATATTCATTAAAAAAAATCGACCGCTCTATATATAAATAAACACTGTCACCGTAGTCCTATTAATATTCCGTCGCTTTGAGATATTTTTTAGTTGGGTCAAAGCGTCGTATTAATAGGACTAGGATTTAAGTGGGCTCTGCTTTGTTGAAGTCACAAGATCAAGTTCTTACTACAAAAGATTTAAAAAAAAAAAAAGAAAAAAAAAAAGAGGCCTGCTAAACATTTCTGAAGAAGAAACCATTCGTAAATGTTGGATCAGAGATAATAATGAACACATAAATGTGAATGAAGCAGCTCAGCGTGATTTCCCACGCGATCACATTCTCCACCCACGTTATTCGTATATCCGTTCATTTGCTCATCACTTCCAGCTGTTCAGCGACACCGCAAGTTTGATTCTTGCTAGCTGAAGTTTTATGATCATCTCAGTCCAAGAGGACCGATCATATAAGATCAATAGTGTATCAGGTAAAGTCAAATAGGAAGAATTTTAAAGAGAAAGACAGAGAGAGAAAATATAGCGAGCCGGACAGTTCAAGAGAAAAAGAGGAAGTGACCGAACGTGCTCGACACTGTCAATAAATTCTAGTTCATGTGATCGATTTTTGAGAATGATTATCCGTTTTGGAAATTTATGCCGCAATATAACTAACTTTAAAGAATTTTATACGATTTTTATGAATAAAAAAATAAATGATGAATATATATATTTTCATTTTTGTCGCGTATAAAATAGTATATTTCAGCAGAGTTTATTTCAAAGTACACTTCATTTTAATCGAACATTCATTTTTGACCAAATCGCAACTTCTCGTCAACGCACAATTCAATAGTATTATCCGATATATCCGAAACGCTGCTAGGTGCGCGACATTTTTTCCAAATATAGTAACACTTAATTGACAGTGACGTCACGGACAGCCATTACATGATATTTACTTACTGGGAAGTGGATGAAAACACATTTTAGTTGAAATTTTATTTATTTCATTAGAAATTGGTAAGATACTAGTATTTTTGCACACATTACAATAATATCTTTTAGATCCTTCCTTTTATTGTCTGAATTTCGCTTTCGGGAAAGTGTTTCATGAACAGAATGCGATGAAATAAAAAATGTGGGTGGGGTGGTTTAGAATCGGTCATTTGTTCCTGATTTCTCACCATCTTTTATGAATGGCTATATCCGGACATTTCTTTTTCATATAGTTTCGTCAGACTGTGCATATAAAAACCTGCTTATTCATTTACTTTGCTGCCTTTTGTCGTTTCTAAATAATTTATCTCCATGAAAGCTCAGTTGACTGGTTAGATTTTGTCCATTTGAGAGATGTCAAGTTTTTAACTTTATTCCAGTTTTATTTGCAGACTTCCTATCCCTAAAAGAAAAATAAAATATCATGTATGTAAGTTATTGTAACATTAATATAGTTTTTTTGGTCCTTTTTTTCCATACACATGAACATACATATTTGAAATTGTTGTTGCAAATGACAGAGCGCTGGCCTATTTAGCTGTCAGATACTGTTAAAATTAACGTACTTCCTTCTACCTATCTATATTCCTATAATGCAAACCCCTCTTTGGGACCTAGACATTTTGTTTGTCGAGCTGCAGCAGTTGAGGTTGTGTGAGAATAAAACGATTAAGAACAAAAGAAATTTGAGTGTAATAGAGTGCAGGGGTTTTCTTAAGCAGTGATTCAGATTGGACCCACTTTCCTTAGGACAGTTGTCCTAAATGGTCATTTTTTTTAAGTCATTTGTCCTAAATTACAAGAAAAACTTCGGACAAATTTGTTATAGCAAAATGATTGACAGTTTCTTGCCGACATTTTATAACGGCCTGTTTATTTCTTAGAAGACTCGCCGATTTCCGGTTTTAACAACACTTGTTTAGACAATCAAATGACCACATCTTGTGGCACGTGATTTATCGTATCTGACAATTCTATTGGTTCTTTTTATAGACAGAGGCTATTGTTTAAAAAAAAAAAGCACGAGAAGATTAAATTTGCATAGGTAATTTTCCACTGGATAAAACTTGAATAGCATGAAGAAGAAAAAAACACGAAAACTTGACATGCATCATTCTATTTATTTAGTCATATTCCTGATTTTATAGATTGATATATGTATTTGATTTTAAAGAATCATGTAATTATGAAAAAGAAACATACGCATACGTAAATCTGTGGAAAATATAGATCTTTCCAGTGGTCGAAATTCTCAGAACGTAGGAGTCCTATGAACTTGCATACAAACCGGCGACCCCAAGTATCAAAAATCATTTCTAACGTAATTATTTTCAGAACAAACACATTTTTAACATGATTAAAGTTTCAACCGCAACAATGCTATTTAGTCTTTTTTGCCGATAAGGAACTTTTACGCTGTTAAAAACCGACAGCATCAACTTGAGTCTCCATGAAGTTACAGGTATTTGAGTCAAAATGCGTCTGTATGAAGTAACAAGTATATGCGTCAGAATGAGTCTCTAGATGAAGTAAAGGGTTAATTGTCGAAATTTCACCGTCCAGTACAGAAATTTTTCGGTCACATTGTCTGATTAACTGTATTTTATCGGCCCGATGGGCGTACTGAGTTTATTTTTTCCGGTCATCTGCAGCTTTTATCGGCCCTGGACCGAAGGGCCGATCCAATCTGAATCTCTGTTAAGTGGTAGCTGCTTGCCCGTGCCGGGTTAAAATCACTGCTGGCATGTGATTTTTCTAAGAAGATAGCCAAGCAGGCAAGTTTTTTTATAAATGAAATCCTTATTTTTTTTTATTTTTTTTTTTCAGGAATAATTTGCTTGCACATTGTGTTTGATACATATCAACTTTAATTCATCTTAATATTACACATATTTTGTTTTTTAAAAACATTAACAAATACCATCTTCAAGATCGGGCAACCTGTTTTCATTGGGGGCAACTAGATGTTCAAATTAACTTGCCCGCTGGACAAGTGAAAGTCAAATCCTTAAGGAAACCCCTGAGAGTGCAAGTAGGTATTTGGTTTAAAAGCAAGAGCCATTTGCGCTTTCTTAGGGGAGATATGACCAATCTGGCATACTGCTTGATTGAACTGTCTTAAGAGTCAGACAAGCAACAGTAGTTGGTAGTAGACTGTTCCAGTGAAAGACAGCTAGCGAAAAGATGAACAATTTTGTAATAGAGAAAGCAGGTATGAGTCTGTAGGAGGCAGAGTGGTAATGTCTAGATTGTCTTGTCAGTTGGATGAGGTAGTCAATGATTTTGAACATAAAAGAGCCTGTTATCAATTCTTTGTTGATCTACTCTATGCCACGCGGCATATTCTGTAATGCTTGATGTTTTACCATAGTCATGCTTGACCCTCCTGGCGGCTCTATGCGGGGCAGATTCAAGCTTTGAGATATGGGCATCAGTGAATGGGCACCAAACTGTAAAGCAGTACTCAAACTGAGTGCAGACAAGTGTTTTTATAAGCATTAGTTTTAGAGATCAGAATGCACCTTAATGTTTTTCCGCAGAAAGCCAAGTAAAATATTTGCTTTTTGAGGGATGCTGTTGATGTGTGTGTCCCACGACAGGTCAAAGAAGATATCAACACCAAGATGTTTGACTGCATGTGTATGTGTACAGATTTGAATAAGCAGCTGTGAAGAAAGCAGACATTTTGAAAAGTTATTAATGTAACAGGTGGTGAAAAAATCATGGCTGGACCGGGACTCGAACCCAGGGCCTGAAGACTACCGTTCCTGCGCTCCACCACTGAGCTATCGAGACACTCATGTCTTATTGCCTATTGATTTATCACCAAATACCTGTACCCGGCTATACATTCCGCCTCCAAATTTAGAATTTGTCCCAAATTCTTTGAGACAAAGAACATTGTGAAAAGTTCATGAGGTGCCGAAGCAGTAGCAATATCAAACAGTAGGTTATTTACGTTGGGTGCCAAATGTAACAAGTGGTGAAAAAATCATGGCCCGACTGGACTTGAACCCAGGGCCTCAGGACTACCGTTCCTGCGCTCCACCACTGAGCTATCGAGACACTCATGTCTTATTGCCTATTGATTTATCACCAAATACCTGTACCCGGCTACATTAAGGATCGCAGGACATTTGTTCCTGTAATTTTACAAGATTTACAGGATCGAAATCAACTTTACTGGACTGAACTGCAAAACAAGATTTCATTATTGTTTATTATTTATTTCATTTATTTTATTACGTTATTTAACACTTTTTTTACCACATCTTTATAGGTTCCTGATTTAATTAAACAAATCAGAGTACCAGATAATTTTTTGACCCCTTGAGTAATTACCCCCACTTTTGAATGTATGAGGGTAAATGGTGATACGTAAATCACATAAAGGGAAAAATACAAAACTTACCATTTTGATGATTAATGAGGACATTAATTACATAATGACAAAAAGAAATAGGTGTTTTTGTTGTTTTTACTTAACATTTCATTAAGTTACTGTTGTCATAGAAACCAAACATTTAGTCTGAACATGCTGTCACAAGTTTTCCAAAATGGACTAAAATACTTAACTTAAATACGACTTTGGTAATGATTTTCATTTAACTGATTTTTATCTAATTTTAATTGACATTTGACTGAAAATGCCAACTCACAATTGTGTCCGATTTTTTTATGTTAGATCAATGGTATTTCTTTCCTACACATGATGAAAGATGATAAATATGTAGCAAACGCAAAATGAAAAGAAATCTTACACAACAGGTTAGCTGCTATATTGCTAACACAAAACACATTGAAGTCTGGATAAGCGGCATCTCAAAGAGAAGCTGGAGAGTTCTAAAGGAAACTGCATATTGGCTTGTGTCAGTTTCACACCCTTTGAACTTTACTATTGAATTATGTTTATTTCTTAGGTGTAAAAGTAAGCCCTTCCTAACCTGTTTACATAACAGTATGTGACACAGATTACACTGCTTCACATGGAAGCAAATTACGTCACATGGTCACAGGGTTGGTGCATGCCCAGTAAACAGTACACAGTTAAAGCAACACTTATTTATGGAATTTTCAGGTAGGCATAAAATATACATTTGTAGATTAGTTTCAGTTTCTAAAATAAACAGATGCTGAACAGAAGGCACGAAAGTAGCTGACGCTGTGATTTTTCTTTCCATGCATATTTTAAAAGGAGCATGCGTAAACGTACGCATCAAAATTATATCTTAATGCGTTTCTAGGTAATTTTGAAGGGTAAACAACGCCGATACGCACGTTATCTGGAACTCTGACAAATTTTCAACACTTAGGTCAGTCATATGTATATATAATAAATATTGCTGCTAGAAACTCTACCGGACATTCGGACAGGCTGAATTGAAATATTCACAGGATTGAAATAGAAATCACTGGTCAGGTCAGACAGACAGGCACATTTCAGATGTCTGAGAAAGTATTGTGTTGGAATTTGATGTTTGGACCTATTACTTTGGATGACCTGACATTTAGATGGATTGAACTCCATGTCCCATTTATGGCTCCACCGCTCAAGTGTGTTAAGGTCTTTCTAAAGAATTTCTGATTGAGAGGCAGTAGAGAGGGTCATGTAGTATTTATTAATTTCATGATAAAACTTATAGGAAAGTTTTACTAACTTCCTGAAGAGGTGATACAGATCAGGAATTTCTTTCGATCAGCAGGTTTACCAGGTTTTCGATATTTCTGAAATGCTCTATCTCTCTGCTGAGGAAGGTGTTTGAGATCTTGATTTACCCAAGGAAGATTATTTCTGATGCTAGAGAGTTTAGATGGAATGTATTTGTGTGTCAGAGAATTGAGGGTAGTACGGAAGTTCCCACAGCTGTTGGACATTCATAGAAAAGTACAGATCTTAAGCTTTCAAGCATTTCCTGATGGTAGGGTTCTAGAGCCGGTTTCATCCTATCCCAGTTAGCTTTCTTACAAAGAGCCTTTAGATGTATAGTGTGTGGTTTTTGGTAGAGAATTTTTGCAGAAGTTTTAACTTGGACTTGGACCATGTCATGATCACTTAACCAGGGAGAATAATGACCCGTTGGGCAAGAGTTGGATTAGTTATAGGAAAATATCACGGATGTTGGACTCACGGGTTGGTAGATTGACCGTTGAGTAAGATTGAAGTCATTTATTACTTAATGATGTTTCAATGGAAGGAGGGATGTTTACAGTCAGGCAAGGACATAAGTTGTCCCAATCCATCTTTGGCAAGTTCAGATCTCCAGCTGCCTAGATATTGCAGTTGTATTTTCTAGATTTTTTAATGGATTTGGAAATTTGCCCCTTTTATGCATGCTTGTGATTAGTTTCTCTTGTATTAAGTTGTATAATCAGACTTCCTGAATAGAAAGTTGGTCAGTTATTCTGACAAATTTGGAAATATATGTCTGATAAAAAAAAAAAAAAAAAAAACAGGAAAGAGGGGGCAAATCACATGTAAACAAAATGAAAAACAATCTTGTCTTGATTATATGTCCATTTCTTCTTTTTTTTTTTTTTTTTTTTTTTAAAGTTTTATCAATGCTTTTCAGTGTAAGAAAAGATACTGTACATGTTTATACAATTTACAAAAATGGTCTTTGGTTATTTTGTTGTTTAAACTTGGAATTAATGCATAAAGAGAAAATAGTTTACATGGATCTTATCAATACATTTATGTGAATGATACTTTTTTTTATACAATTTACAAAAATGGTCTTTGGTTATTTTGTTGTTTAAACTTGGAATTAATGCTATAACGTATATATATATATTATATATATATATATATATATATATATATATATATATATATAGCTGTCACTAGGTTTCAGACTTTTACCAGCTCATTTATAAATTCAAGGTTGGCAGCTCTATTTAGGTGTCTCTGTCTTTTGGGGATGGGTATGGGGTTTCCTCCTTCTGTAATTAGCTGGACCTGGAGTGAAATAACCTTTGCGACATTAAAATCTTTACAAAAAATATTGACTCATTTACTAGATCCAACACAAGTGACAATAAAAAAACATTGATTGGCAATGAAAGCGTTGAGATTGAACTTTGCTATAATTGTCAAAAAGTTACTTTCAATTGAGGCAGATTTGATGACAAAATAATTTTTCATTTATGTCTTATTACCATTTTATGAAAGTCTGTATTAAAAAGAAAAAGAAAGACAGGTATAGTCCTGCAATGTAAACTCCAGTTTTCTCGAATAAATTATATCTCAGCCTGATATAAAATTTTCTTATTTTTTAAGCTCTCTGGGGTAATACTTTTATTCTAAATTGAAAAAAAAAAAGCAATCAGCTAAAATGATAAAAGAACTGTATATTTTAGAATTATTATACAGTAAATGTTGGAAGATCAAGTTCACATATTTGATCAGTGAGGAATTACACAGTATCATGCTGATTTAACATTCAACTTGCTTGTATTGTATGAACAAACTGTGTTATTAATTAAACTTTCACATTCTTAGTTTCTATGAATGTGCATTTACCGGTACATTGTATAATGAAATGTTCAAAACAAAAAAATAAACAAGAAACACCCTATATTGAACCCCATGGTTAAGTTATTGAAACCAATACCGCAATCTCAGCACAGTTGAAAGTATACATGATTTATATGATTGTGCGACGTGTCATATCAAATAATCTTTAGTTTCAAATAACTGAAGTTTATATATTATCCAATATGACACCAAGTTTTGTGTCAGCCTATAAGTGAGGTTGATTTAGGTCAAAGATTTGGGGCATATTACAAAGTCATGTATTGCAATCTAATATTCCATTTCACAGAAAATTTATCTCCTAATTAGCTTGATAGATATCTATACCAATTTAGCAAATACATGAATGTTACATTCCATGTACCAGAATATTACTTGAATTAAGTTTTAGTGTTGAAGATGCATTTTGGACATTCTTTGAAAAGTTATTACTGGTATTGATTGTACCGGTAATTTTTGATCATTTAAGTGAAGTATGTTATTGAGTAAGATTGTGATCCTGTGTTCATGTGTAGATAGATATGTGAGGAACAGATTTTGTTAAGACAGTTTTGTTACAGCTAGCTTGTCATATCAGGCTTGAATGCCTCTAACAATACATAATTTAAGCAATACTGAAATACTTGGAGACGAATTTCATCATTTTTGATTCTCAAATAAAAATTCCCAAATATTTCATTTCTTAGCAAATATGGTTCTTTATCAAGGTAATATTGTATGTCAATTTAGACTTGGAATATTTCATAGCAAATATTTGGAGACTTTTATTAGAGAAAGAAAATGATGACATTCACCCCAAAGTATTTAAGTATTACTTAGTGCAATGTATTATTGGTGGAAATCGAGCCAGTTTGTATTGGGAAATATGATAAAAGAGTATTTCAACTACATGTTTGTGTTTTGAGGTTCAAAATATTAGATGTATCCTAATATGTTTGTTGCTACTTTTTCCATTTATTTTATTTAGAATATTTGTTTATGTTTCAGATTTACTGTAGCTGCCTTTACATCACATCACATACACAATAATGAGGGAATACAAATTGGTAGTGCTAGGTAGTGGTGGTGTAGGAAAGTCTGCATTGGTATGTACCCCCTTCACTCTTGCTCCCTCCCTCCATCTTTCTTCCTCTCACTTTCTCCCTTTGATATGTTTTGATCTTTTACAGAAGTCAGTCTCTGCTGCTTTTCCTTATATTATCTGGGCGTTACTTACTATTGTCAAATTCACAGGCCACTAGCTATGTCTTATGATTTTGCTATTACTTTATTGCAATTGATTTTTTCAGCACATTGGCCAAGGGCTGAAATTTCACTAGTTTTTGTGATTTTTATGCCCCCCTTCGAAGAAGAGGGGGTATATTGCTTTGCTCATGTCGGTCAGTCCGTAGGTCCGTCGGTCTGTCGGTAGACCAGACCTTGTCCGAGTGATAACTTAAGTTCTATGTGACCTTTAAGTCTCAAACTTCATGTGGTTGTTGCTCATGATTAGTAGATGACCCCTATTGATTTTGGTGTCATTACCTCAAAGGTCAAGGTCACATGTTGTGTATGTATAATACCAGACCTTGTCCGAGTGATAACTTAAGTTCTATTTGACCTTTAAGTCTCAAACTTCTTGTGGTTGTTGCTCACGATTAGTAGATGACCCCTATCGATTTTGGTGTCATTACCTCAAAGTTCAAGGTCACATGTTGTGTATGTATAATACCAGACCTTGTCAGAGTGATAACTTGAAGTTCTATTTGACCTTTAAGTCTCAAACTTCATGTGGTTGTTGCTTATGATTAGTAGATGACCCCTATCAATTTTGGTGTCATTACCTCAAAGGTCAAGGTCACAAGGTTGCATTTGTATATATGTTTGATGACTTGGCCTTGTCCAAATAAAATTTTAGTCCTATTTCAGACTATATGTGGTTGTTCCTTATAATTAGTAGATGACCTCTATTGATTTGGGTGTCAACATCCAAAGGTCAAATTCACAATGTCACATGTTGATATATGTTCATTATATAAATGTCTTGCCCAAATGATAACTTCTATTTTATTTTTACTCTTAAGGTCCTAACTCATGTAGTTGTTGCTTATAAATGTAGAAAATTTACCAATAATCAATTTTTATCTTGTTTTCAAATTAATAAGTTGGATTCCTATAAATATTTTGTACGATTTAAGCACTGTCTGACTAATAACTCAAAATCTCATTGTGTCTGGTTTTAACATATACTTAATAGTAATTAATAAAGAAGACCTCTATGGACTTTAGGGGTCAGTACATTGTGTTAAGGAAGCATTGTCTGAAAACCTTTGCTTCATATATTTTACAGTTGTTGCATATCAATAGGAATGACAATGTTCTTTCACTTAAACCTTTGTGGACTTGTGTAAATATTTCTCCAGCCCATTTATTTCAGTAAATGTTTAGTTCCACATTTTAGCACATTATATTTTCACTCAAATTTTTGAAGTTTGAGAATTTTTTGTGACAAGCCAACATTATGAAGGCAAACTCCTTGCATGTAGCTATATATATATTATGGCATATGAGGGGGGCATATATGTTTCACAAACATTTCTTTTTTGGGGGGGGGGGGCAAAAAAAAATATTAAAGAAAATATATAATTATATGTATAAAAAGCATTTTGTCTAGCAAGGACAGAAGTTTTTGTTGGTCAAAAATGGAAATATATTGGACATGTCTACTGACCGATGGACATTTGTATTAATTGAAATAGAAGGTGAAAGAATACATACTCAAACAATATCAGTGTGTTTAAGCAGAGATGACACATAGGGATCACTTCTGTCGCACTTTACAGGATCTGTTTTCTTTCGCTGCCAACAGGACGGGTTAATCCGTCCTACACATGAGATGGTATATTTGCCAACAAGACAGGTTTTCCGTTTTGGGGGTTTACAATGTTGAAACCTCCATAAGGGTTAACCCGTCTTGTTGGCAGCAAAAGGGAAGCAGCCACATTATTCTAGAACAGTAATAGCCTTTAATTTTTTAAGAAATATCAAAGATATTCTTTGGCAAATAGCCTGTTTAATAATATATGAAAGGTGACCTGGCAGCGAAAGGCATAAAGTAAGAAAGTAAGGTGTTAAAAGAGTAACATGGTCTTTGAATTAGATAAAAGTCCGCAGAACAGAGAAGTTAGACAAGCTGCTCTTCAAATGCTTCCCTTAAATATAGGTTAATTTGTTAAGAAGGCAGTTATTAATATTGTTTTGTACCATCACCAATTTAGTGTTATTCTCGGGATGATCTGGTGTTATACAAGTCAAATAGGTCATTTCATTCAAATTCATTGATCACTTGCAAGTGGTATTGAAGAGTTACTGTTGAGCAGTGGGTTTGTTGTTCTAACATTCAACACATAACCAGACCTAGTGCACACATACACAGTACTGGGAGGTATGAGTTGTGTGTGACTGTGAGTCATCCTGGCCTGGCATTTAATCACAGATCAATATCAAGTTGTCAGACTCTAGTCAGGGTGGGGTGTTGGCTCCATATGCTCAACCCTGGCAGCAGCATAGGTCACTCAGTACAGATTAAAGAAAATTCTTTTTCTGTTTCACAATGAAATACTTTATTTTTGGGCTGTAATTGAAATTAAAAGCAGGTATATTTACCTGGTATGTCTAATAGGTATGTCATCAAAATTGTAACAAAAGAAATATGTAATATTTTGATGAAGTTGAAAGGGATGTTATTAAGTCTCCCAAACGAAGTTTGGAGACTTGTTGTTTTTACTCTGTTTCTTATTCATCTTCTTCTTTCTCGGAGGCCGCTCAACCTATCTTTACAAAACTTCACACACTTACCGTATACACTGGCAGATTAGGCACTCTTTTTTTTCCAGATAATTCAAGTTTATAGAGGGGGTGCGCCTTATATGATGATATACAGCTTTTCAGGTTTCTTTTTTTCAATCGCCGAAAAGAGAAATTTACCGTATACGATCTCAGAAAATGGATATACTGAAAGCCAATGAATATGATAATATGCCACGAAGTCTATACGAAACAATGGTAAACAATACCAGATTATTGCTTTTGTTCTTATTAGTTGTCCTACTGGTATATTTACATGATAAAATGATCAAACTTGATGGAAGCCATTTTCAATATAAACAAATAAGTTTATTTTATGGGACCTCATAATGTATAGGAGAAACTTGACAGGTGGCAATTGTTACGTAATGTTAGTTGGGAGAATTTTGACAGGTGACAATGGTCCCCAGTGTTAGAATGCGGGGACACGGTTGAGTAATGTCATGTTATGAAAATGTGTCACCTTTATCCTACCCGACGTTAATGTAACGGTCTAACGGTCATCTTATGATTAGCCCGGTGACGTACGGATAGCTTTCAGTCTGTCAAAATGTACAACGGCGCAAATTTCAAAACAAGATTTCGCCACATACGATAAGTGATTGTTTTTCTTTCTTTTCCTTTTTTTTTCCAAATAAGTTGCCCTGAAAGTTAGGATGCGCCTTATACGTAGCTGCGCCTAATCTGACCGTGTGTATGGTACTAGTCCTCAATGAGTAGTGGTGCCTTCCTGATTTTTGTAAATGGGGGTTCCCTGGGGGTCAGGCCCCACCCCCTCAAAGATAGATTTTTGCATTATATTGGTTCCTAATACTAAGAAGAATTGAATAGTATTACTTTGGTATCCCCTGAGGTCACCAAGGGGTCAGGCCCCACCCCCTCAATTTTACTTATAACCTTGTATCTCAAAAACTGTTCAGCTCCCCACCCCTAAACCATATATATTCTTGTTTCTCATTTTACTTATGACCTTATTTCTCAAAAACCATTATTTTTTGATTGTTTAAGGAAAAAAATAGTTTGGGAGACTTAGTTATAGTTAACTATTGCAATATCTACTTGTTGTTATGCAATTTTTCTTTCTTCCATATGAAATATCTTTTTCTTTACATTATGATAATAGTAACTTTTTTTTTTTTTTTTTATTCTTTTTTTTTATAAGACATACATATCAGTCAACATAAACAAAACTTTGTATTTGAAGAGACATTCTTAAAACCCCTATTTAAATATTGTTTAAGAGATCTTCTGGCTGATTTTATTTGTTGTACAGATTTTAAGATATATTGATTTCATATTTAAGTAATAACAATTATATGTTAAAATCGTGAACTTCCTCCTCAGTAGGGTCCTGGTTAGGGTCCAGATGAGAATAGTATTTGAGGATTTTGCAGTTATTTTCTTCCTTGTTTTATGGCCATTTGACCCCTTACCATCAATTTTGAAAAGTCAAAATCCACCTTTTCTGAAATTTCATGGGTCTTAAGTCAAGGAAGAGTCCTATCTTTACCCATTAATTTACTTCCTATATTCTATACCACAGAGAGGCCTGATCAAATTTAAAGCAGTGATGACTCGGATCAGGTCAGCTGTTCTTCCTTTTGTTGATGACTAGTTGTGAACAGTGTAAAATTGATCCATAAGTCATGAGTAACTTGCAGGGAAACCTGGGTATATATACAGCTTGTATGGGTCATATCCTTAATAATTCTCACTAACTCTTTAATGTGGACTACAGACACACTTTGGGAAAATGACTTTTTTTTTCTCTGAGCCCTATTACATGACGACATTGGAGGACTCCAGCTTATTTTGAGAATGTTTGTTCAGGACTCCAACTCTCTCAATCTTAGTACAAACCCTATTTGAGTAGAATATAGTTAACACCCATTTTGCAAGATGATGAGTTTGGGGGATTCCTTTGGGGCATGTTGAGTGTTTCCAGCATCCCACGTAGAGTGACATTGTAAGTGTCCCTGTTAAAGGGAGGGTCTGGTTACAGTGAACAGGCTGGTCACCATGTGACTGGGCCCATTGTCTCTCACTTCTAGTGGTGAAGTGACCAGTGTGTAGAAGTTATACATTAGTTATAATACAGTAGCTGTAATACATAGAGTCGGCTTAGTTGTAAAGGAGACATACGTGAGTAAGGGTTTACAGGAAACTGGTTCAGTGGTACTGGAGGAGGTTAAATATCTCTACTTATTTGCGTCAGTGTCTTTTCTAGGATATTATCTGTCTGAAATTTAAAGTGTTTTATACAAATATATCTACTTATATTTTCAATTGCTATTTGAATTCAATTCAATTTAATGATGTCATGAATTGTGGAATAAAAGTTAAAAATAGAGGCATTTTATTGTAATATTGGTTGTGAAGACTGCCGTTAGGGCAGCAGCCTTGAAAGGTCAGGCAGTAATGTGTTCAATGACAGGGGATGCCATACTGAAGTTATTACAGATGGTACCTGTATAAAACATATGCATCAAACTTGTTAAGTACGATCTAAGGCTCAAATTTGAGTATCATGATCAAATTCCTGTTGAAGCTAATGGGCATAGTTTAAGTATAAGTATGAAACTCATACTTAAGTACAATTTTTATGTCCAAGAACACGGGGCATGTCAGCATACTGTGACTGGTTCCTAGACTGCTTAACCTGCTATCAGTATTCTGTGACTAGTTCCTAGACTGCTTAACATGATGTTGGGATACTGTGACTAGTTCCTAGACTGCTTAACCTGGTGTCAGCATACTGTGACTAGTTCCTAGACTGCTTGACATGATGTTGGGATACTGTGACTAGTTCCTAGACTGCTTGACATGATGTTGGGATACTGTGACTGGTTCCGAGACTGCTTAACCTGATGTTGGGATACTGTGACTAGTTCCTAGACTGCTTAACCTGATGTTGGAATACTGTGATTGGTTCCTAGACTGCTTAACCTGGTGTCATCATACTGTGATGTGACTGCACAAATCAGGTAAATAAATAAATTAATGAGTTCCTTGTTTTCTTTTTTCAGACAGTACAGTTTGTCCAGGGAATTTTTGTAGAGAAGTACGATCCCA
>CM037786.1:15789387-15839387 GCA_021229015.1 Solen grandis | reverse complement strand
TCTCTATATTTTAGATGGCGATTAGCACAGCCTCAGAAAGTTTGTCAATACATTCAAAATTAATTTAATGACTGTCAATTGAGGAGAAAACTTGATGACTGGAAAGAGAAAGAAAATGCAAGAAATTGCACAGTGATAGGTCTGTTCCATAGATAGGATAGCCCTTATGTTCGAACCCCAATTGCTTTAAGGCTGTGTGTGTCATTGCTGACCAATAAGAAGGGACAGTATCACGATGGAAGTTTATGGAGGGTTCCTGCTCATGTTTAAATACCTAAAGACTAACTCGCAGTTGGTTTTAGTCATCATTTTGGGTATCCAACAGGCACATACATGTTGCATATTTAGCTGGTAATGAATGATGTTGAAGACAGTTCCATAACTACAGTCCATTCTGTCTATTTTTGGAGGAATGGTAATTGGCCTATCTCTGTCAAGCGACAGTTTGACAGGGGCGACAAATTCTTGGTCACTGGATGGCTGCTGCGGTCAACGTTTTCCCCGTCTTTCCCAAACTGCCTGTACCATTTGAAGATTGCTGTTTTCTTGCAGCAGTTTCACTATAGGCATTGCGAATCATTTCAATAGTTTTAGTTTTGGAAATTTCATTCCAAGCACAAAATTTGATGGCTGTTTTTGCTCAAATGTGCTCATGTTTGTAATCTGATGTCAGTCACGAACGACATTGCAAATGTTCAGGCAGTACGTATATGTACATTTCTACAGAATCCATACTTTGTTCCACGAGAGGGGTACAAATCTACTTTGCTATCAAATTTACAATATTTTGACTTATATTATAGTGCAATATCAAAAATCTGTAATTTAAAATAAAGAAATGAATACATTTTCCATGTTTTTTTACACCCCTTGTACATTTCAAATAGATACATTTTTCAAAGCAAAACGTCAGTCGTGCAGACAGTTTAAAATAGGAATCTGATCTGGGTCTGCTGTGTTTACCAAATCAATGTGATCTATGATAGCAGAAATCAGTTGTTTACCCAAAATCTGTATGTGGGGTGACATTTTCCAGATATGTTCTATCACCGAAAAAAGATGAAAAAATGTTGACAAATTAATGTAGATTTATGTAAGGTAGATATTAGCCTTGGGACAATATTGAAGGTTTTCTATATACTTTTTTACAGACATGATAAACACTGAAGAAAATAAATAAACCCTTACCATGCTAGATTTCTTAATTGGACTTGTCCTTTTCTATATCTTAGGCCATACCATTAGTTGTTTATAGGGCTGTTTGCTGTAAATTTAATGATTGAATAGCAAATGGAGCAGAACATTATCGGACTGCACAGGCCGATTTTGGTCTGCACTGGTTGCAAAGGCAGTCATATTAAATATTAAGTGCCCACAGCATTATAAAGGTTTAGATATTCTAAACAGGAAATGGGGAAGATTGTGGTAGAATTGGCAGGCTGATCAGTCTGTGTGGGACTGACACCTTCATTGTCTGTCATGTCGGACAATTTACGGTGGTTCTGACAGGCGACTGTGTCTACTGTCTTGTCATGCAGATAGGCAGAGCTGTGGTTTAGAATAAGAAATACGGAGGAAAATCGGCTTTGTCGATGGTAACAAGCTTTATTCAGAATCGGAATTTTTCATCTTCATTATCTTTAATTTGAGTGAATTCTTTCATCAAACTAGAGCTAGTAAATTAGAGTTTTTTGAACCCGTTATTTCATATAGACTCATTTTGACACAATGGCAAACAGAGGAGAGGAAGATCAGACAGGTCCTTTGTTTGCTTATTCAGTATTGAAGCAACACAGTCTGTACGGCATTGTTTAATCTTTTGTTTCATATAAACCATTTTAAGTTCAGTAACGTAATAAATTTGCAAAAGGATTAAATCAGTGTTAACCCTTTCCCTCATATAGACTCATTTTGACGCACTCAATAGGTACCACATAAAGCCTGATCTGCAGAAAACCACAGTTAAACCTTACCAAATTTAATTATAAAGTCCTCATTTCCAGACCACTGAGGAGCAGCGAACAGCATAAAACCTGATTAGCCTGCGAGTTACTCGCAGGCTGATCTGGTTTAATGTTGTTCGCATAGGTCTTTTCATGGTTTTCTCTATGAGGAAAGGGTTAATTAATCTAGATAAGGCTGACAGTATTGTTTGGCATTGATCGCGATATCCTTAAGAAGAGATACAAATTGTTGAACTTAAAATTACTTTCCTAATAGGCTTGAATTCCACCAACAGTACTTAGCACTAAGTAATATTTAAATATTTGGAGGTGAACTACAGTCCATTTACGATAATTTGGAATGCGATTTTTCATTTTGACGGTATTATTCGAATAAATGTCACGGTCCCATCAAGTTTTCCTATATATCTCATTTCGAATTTTATTTCAGACCCAACAAGAAATCATGTTCTTGATCAATGACACAATAGTTTGGTCGCTGTATCACCATGCGTATTTTTCACACCTATGTGGATTGGCGGTCATTTCAATTAAAGTGATACAAACTGTTGAGAATCATGTGTTGGCACATATCACTTGATTGTCAAGAGTTTTAACAGAGTGAATTTTTATTTAACTATCAGTGAGTGTTTGTACCTCACTTTTCTTTTGTCGTATGCTCTGCAAGAGTAATATCACCCTATCAATAACAAAGATTCATAGATAACAGATGGATTTGTAAGTTACCATTTATTTTTCTGAGTAATTCAGTGAAGGGCCCAGGTCAGCTGGCAGGATAGCTGAATAGAGATAGGTATTTTCAATTTCCAAGTAAATCAGTGAAGGGCCCAGGTTAAAAATAAGGCTTGTAAAAAATGTTTATTGTTGACTATGTTGTGCTGTGATTTATGATTTTTATGCAGAATAAAATAAAACATAAGACATAACCGTGATCTATATTTTATAAACATGCATATAATACGCCAACTGATTATCACGACATGTATTTCTTACAAATACACAAAATGTCCACCGGTAGGTAAACATGGCAGTAAACACGGTAATTCGGATGACACGATTTTTCGAACATTTCAGTCAGTCTGCAGACCATTCGAATTATCGTAAATGGACTGTATATAATTCTTCTTTCCCTAATAAAAGTACCCAAATATTTGATATGAAATATTCAAGTATATGACCAAACTGACATATATTATTACCTTTATAATTAACCAAACTTGCTAAGAAATGAAATATTTGGGTATTTTTAATAGATAATCAAAGATGATGAAATTGGCCTCTTTCTTAGCGCTAAGTATTGTTGGTGGAATTCGAGCCTGCTTTTTCACTCTTCAGGCATGATGTAGGTAAGGACCATTAAACAGCTTTTATTGTTCTTGTACAAAACTTAAAAGTATACTCCGTTTTCAATTGAAATGGATGAAAATCTGTTGCATATAATTCGAGGGTTGAGAGCAAAACTAGGCTAAGTGCTTATATAAATATATGCCTTTAGTTTAAGTTTGTTCTCACCCCTCGATATTGTCTTTCTGGTTTCCTAATAAAAGTACCTTAATATTTTGTTTCTTAACCTGGTTTGTAAGTTCAATATATACTCTTAATCATTGATTTAAATAATTCATGAAGCAAGACTTATGGAATGTATTTCTACCTTATTTAAATATTAAAGTATTACATAGCACTATGCGTGATTAATGGAATCTGAGACAGAGGCATTATATCCTTGGGCCAAAAAAAAAAATAAGTTCCGTTTCTGGTCTCCGACAGACCCTCTTTTTTAAAGACAGACCCTAAAGCTTTTTTTACCATTCTGCCTGTAAAAAAAAATATTTTTCTTTTTTTTGCCTTTCATTTCATGTAAAAAAAATAAAAATAAAGATAAAAATCCGACCTACCGACCCTCTTTTTTATTTGCTTGAGAGCAGAAAGGAACTTTTTTTTTTTGGCCATGCTTAACTGGTGAAGTGGGTGCTATAAATGGAATGTCACGTCACATCAGGTCCTGTCACTTCATCATTATGCTTTTAGCGGAGTAATTCATCACTGTTAGTGAAAGCTCTAATTATGAATTCTAAAAGTAACATGAATTCCATAGTAGAATGGACATATCATTTTAGTACTATACGAAAAGAATCCATCAAAAAAATAACTCCAGAATACTAATTTCTCAAAACTATTACAATTACATGACATAAATAACGATTGCAGACAGATTAACAAATAACTCATTTATTCTGTCATGTTTCAGCCGTCCCCAGCAAGATTGGAATTTTTTTTTTTAAGCAAAGTAAGAGCAAAACAATGGATACAGATGTCAAAAACAGAGTCGAGTATAATGGAGTTGTAATAAATCTGAAAATCAAGATGGCCTACTAATGGCTTGGAGGAAAATCATCAGCAAGCGTTTTCTTTTATGAAACAAGACTTCAGTGTTAGGGAACAATTTGAGTGAATGGTGCAAATTTGTTGTAACCGCTTCTTTATGTATATGTTGTTGCCATATATGTATATGTAGTTACCATAGTTACCAAATATGTATATGTAGTTATCATATATGTATATGTAGTTACCATATATGTATATGTAGTTACCATAGTTACCAAATATGTATATGTATTTATAAAATGTATATGTAGTTACCATATATGTATATGTAGTTACCATATATGTATATGTAGTTACCAATTATGTATATGTAGTTACAATATGTATATGTAGTTACCATATATGTATATGTAGTTACCAATATGTATATGTAGTTAATACCATATAAGTAGTTACATGTACCATATATGTATATGTAGTTTATACCATATAAGTAGTTACATGTACTGTATATGTATATGTAGTTTATACCATATAAGTAGTTACATGTACCATATATGTATATGTAGTTTATACCATATAAGTAGTTACATGTACCATATATGTATATGTAGTTTATACCATATAAGTAGTTACATGTACCGTATATGTATATGTAGTTTATACCATATAAGTAGTTACATGTACCGTATATGTATACAGTCGAACCCTGGTTATTCGAATCCCGGGGATCGGCATTTTATATAAAGTAAGACATGGTTTTGAATAACCCAAACTACGTCAACCTTTGGAACAAAAACCCATCCCACCCACATTTCCACATGTACTGTATATGTATATGTAGTTTATACCATATAAGTAGTTACATGTACCATATATGTATATGTAGTTTATACCATATAAGTAGGTACATGTACCATATATGTATATGTAGTTTATACCATATAAGTAGTTACATGTACCGTATATGTATATGTAGTTTATACCATATAAGTTGTTACATGTACCGTATATGTATACAGTCGAACCCTGGTTTTTTCGAATCCCGGGGATCGGCATTTTATATAAAGTAAGACATGGTTTCGAATAACCCAAACTACGTCAACCGTTGGAACAAAAACCCATCCCACCCACTTTTTCATGCAGTGAACGTAATATATAATGTACTTTTATTAAAATATGTTATTACGATTTAGGAGTGTAAATGAAAACGAATATAGATTAATTAACTTTTATTTTACAATTCCATCTTTTTATGCATAAAAGATATCGATAAAAAGACAATCAGTGCATACGTCAATAACCAAGATACAAGCATGTACATTTTTATCCCCCGCCGATGAAATCGGGAGGGGGATATTGTTTTGGCGTTGTCCGTCCGTCCGTGCGTCCGTCCGTCCGAATTTTGTCCGGAGCATAACTCCAAAAGTATTCAAGCTATTGCTTTGAAACTTCACAGGTGGACAGATCTCATTGAGGAGAAGTGCAGTGCACAAGAACCATAACTCTCATTAGCCTAATTTTGGAGTTATTTCCCTTTGTTATTTTTCATACTTGATTTTTGTCCGGAGCATTACTCCAAAAGTATTCAAGCTATTGCTTTGAAACTTCACAGGTGGACAGATCTCATTGAGGAGAAGTGCAGTGCACAAGAACCATAACTCTCCTTATCCGAATTTTGGAGTTATTGCCCTTTGTTATTTTTCATACTTGATTTTTGTCCGGAGCATAACTCCAAAAGTATTCAAGCTATTGCTTTGAAACTTCACAGGTGGACAGATCTCATTGAAGAGAAGTGCAGTGCACAAGAACCATAACTCTTCTTAGCCTAATTTTGGAGTTATTGCCCTTTGTTATTTTTTCATACTTGATTTTTGTCCGGAGCATATCTCCAAAAGTATTTAAGCTATTGCTTTGAAACTTCACAGGTGGACAGATCTCATTGAGGAGAAGTGCAGTGCACAAGAACCATAACTCTCCTTTTCCGAATTTTGGAGTTATTGCCCTTTGTTATTTTTCATACTTGATTTTTGTCCGGAGCATATCTCCAAAAGTATTAAGCTATGCTTTGAAACTTCACAGGTGGACAGATCTCATTGAGGAGAAGTGCAGTGCACAAGAACCATAACTCTCCTTCTCCGAATTTTGGAGTTATTGCCCTTTGTTATTTTTCATACTTGATTTTTGTCCGGAGCATATCTCCAAAAGTATTCAAGCTACTGCTTTGAAACTTCACAGGTGGACAGATCTCATTGAGGAGAAGTGCAGTGCACAAGAACCATAACTCTCCTTTTCCGAATTTTGGAGTTATTGCCCTTTGTTATTTTTCATACTTGATTTTTGTCCGGAGCATAACTCCAAAAGTATTCAAGCTATTGCTTTGAAACTTCACAGGTGGACAGATCTCATTGAACAGAAGTGCAGTGCACAAGAACCATAACTCTTCTTAGCCTAATTTTGGAGTTATTGCCCTTTGTTATTTTTCATACTTGATTTTTGTCCGGAGCATACCTCCAAAAGTATTCAAGCTACTGCCTCTTTCATCTCTCCATCCCTGCCTCTCCCCCCTCCCTGCCTCTCCCTCTCCCTGCCTCTCTATGCCCCCTCTCAGAGAGTCTCTCTCTCTCTCTCTCTCTCTCTGATTTTAAGTACAGACTGGTATGCCAAACACTTTTTATTTGGATTTTTTTTGCTATTTATATGCTAGATTATTTTTATAAATGAACATAACTACTGTCATAATTTCTCATTATTCTATAATTGCAGACTAAAATGTAACATAATTAATAGTTTTATGTGAATCTGCCTCCCCTTCTTATCCCATATAAGTTTGTATATCTCAATCTGCTTTGAATATGTTAATTTATCACTCTGTTTCTTCCACTGTCCTCGACATTCTGTGCTCTTCTTAAATTAATACACCAGAAAAAGCTTATGGTATAGTTTGTTTATATATTTAGTTGTGTGTATATATAAACTTTTCTCCATGTTGAATACTTGGAAGTAATAAAGTCTCTTCTTGTTCTGTTCTGTTATATCAAGAGGCAATAAGGAATTATAATCATATTGACAGCATGACCCAGTTTGATCTTTTACAATGGAGTTACGGCCCCTGATTTATGTTCTGTAAAAACAGCTCCCATTCATGAACTAAATATATTCGGCGGGGGATTTCGTGTCTGTGACACAGCCTTGTTTTTTCAGGTCTGACTAAATCACAAGCGACTACATGTATCCACTATCAACGTCGTCAGCAATAACAATAAGAAAACAGCAATAGATAAATGATATTTATTGACAAAATTAATCTTTTTCTGCATAAATTTTATGTAACCAATGCATACATTAATACATACATAAACATTCATCAGGTCAGAATTACATGTTTAAACGTGATATCAACATCGTCTCGAAATGTTCATTTAAAAAACGATGTAATCGTGGTCTGCTTGTTACACTTTTGTAAATCTTCTTTTACCAGCGTATCTGAAATACTGCACAGGTATATAAATCATTAATCATTACCTTTATAATTGATCTGCTGGACAAACATCTAATTAATTAACAACTTTTGCAAACTGTAAGCGGCCGTCTCCCACTCATTTCGGTAATTAATTGACATTCGCGCCTTTCCATTGTTTGTTTTCGAAATGTCGCCGGTAATTTATGCTCGTCAGCGACTTCGGATAAGGGGGTGCGAAAATTATACGAACTGATCGGCATGGGCCAAAAAATCTTTTCAGATGAGGCCAGGTATTCGAATGGACAAATTCGAATAACCCAGATATTTTTTATATAGAAATAAGAAGGAGAGTGATCGGGACCAACGAAGTATTTCGAATGACACCGGGTATTTGAATGAGAGGTGGTGGAGTAACCGGGGTTCGACTGTATGTAGTTTATACCATATAAGTAGTTATGTGTACCGTTTATGTATATGTAGTTTATACCATATAAGTAGTTACATGTACCGTATATGTATATGTAGTTTATACCATATAAGTAGTTACATGTACTGTATATGTATATGTAGTTTATACCATATAAGTAGTTACATGTACCGTATATGTATATGTAGTTTATACCATATAAGTAGTTACATGTACCATATATGTATATGTAGTTTATACCATATAAGTAGTTACATGTACCATATATGTATATGAAGTTTATACCATGTATATAATGTTATCATATATTTTGCACCAAACCCTTTAAGTTGTGATTTGGATAGCAGACGGGAAAATAAAAATAATAATGAAAATGAATTATATAGCCTTTGTTTCTTAGGGGAGAAGACAATATATAACATATAAGATGATCTGCTGTGTCAAATTAGTCGCAGATGGTGAGGGTATAAGCAGACAGTGCAAGCATAAGGGTTAGGTACAATGTCGTGCCAGTTGTTCATTAGTTGGTTCCATGACAACAGACACAACTTATTATACAATGACAGTTGTCTGTAGACGACACTTGTGAAATCTTGAGAGATACTAATAAGAACTTCAAAACTTAACTCTCCCGGTGTGAGTTGAAAAAGATATGAATCTAACAATGACAAATTTATTTCTGTAGAAATCCATACAAATTGCGATGCTCTGCATAAATACTAATAAACAATATCAAAAGAAATGAGTTTAGAATATCTGGAACAGAAGGTGACATATATCTCGTAAACAAGGTACAAGATACTTTTTTAGCTGATCTGAGCACATGTGCTCAGGATGAACTAATAGGATCAATAATGTCTGTCATCCATCCTTCCATCATCCACAATTAGTTTGTTTTCACTCTAGCATCTTCATTTCTTAAGCAATCATCTTCAAACATTATGGTAATGTTTATTACAATAATCTCTTGGCCAAGTTTAATTATGGCTGATATCAGCCAATCAGGCCAGGAGTTATGCCCCTTTTATATAAAAAAAAAATGCCAGATTTCACTTTGTTTGCACTCTAGCATCATCATTTCTCAAGTCATCATCTTTATGACAATGTTCATAGCCATATTCTTTCAGCCAAGTTTGGTTACGGCTGTTATCAGCCTATTAGGTCAGGAGTAATGACCCTTTTAATGTATTAATTTGCCAGATTCTACTTTGTTTACACTCTAGCATATTCATTTCATAAGTAATCTCGGTAAGTAAACTAAACTCTATGAAAATATTTCTAGTCATATTCTTTTGGCCAAGTTCGATTAAAATATTTATTTACTGAACTTTAAATGGTTTATAAAACAATGGAATTTTCTTTGACTATGTATGTAGAATATATGCTACAACATTAAATGAGCAAGCAGAAGAGAGCTCCTTGACTGAAATGTCGGATCAAGGTCTCCTCTTGTAAATATGCATCAAAATATCAGTACATGCATGTGATAAAGAATTTATTTAATTCAGTCATTATAAAATTCACATAAACGTTTACAAAATCAATGAAAGTGAAGACTGAAAGCTTATTGAGATTTTCTTTTCCCTTGATTTGCAATTGGTGTACAGAGTTTCTTTGCAAGACTGGCTAGTGAAGATTAGGTATTACGCCACTTTTGCAGCACTGCATTTATCTCATGGAGACTATATAGAAGACTGGTTTCTCAAAATATCTTATCCACTTTAAACAATTTACTTACGTACATACAGAAGGCAACAAATAACTTGATCTGCTGTCAGTGGGACATCAAAGACTGCATTTTGCACGTAACCTTGAGAGGACTTTCCTTGTCTTGTCAGGATTTATACTGTTAAGTGGATTTAACAAATTGTATTTTGTGGCTACCAAGATGATTTTGGTGGCATGTTGTTATGGAGTAAACTGTCACTATGACAGTTTTTCTGTCATACCGAAACATCTAGCGATGTACAAGTGGACTCTTGTAGAACTACTTGAGGTCATATAGAGCTTTTAGAATTGTTTAATTAGTTCAACATCCCACCGACAGTATTTCAGTCATTTGGAGACTATGTCTACTTGAGACAGATAAAGTGCTGTCACACTGCAGTATTGCACCATAGAGCTTTAGCATCATTGTATTGACATGCTTCCTGCCAAAAACAATTAGTTTGTTTACACTCTTGCATCTTCATTTTTTATTAATCTTGAAAAAAAATGAAGACATTGTCAGTGGCCATAAGATTTTAGTGAAGTTTGAGATGACTGATAGAGTTTTCCACATTTATTATGAAATATTGCTTAAACTTAAGAGTCAATGTTTAAGGTTTTAATCTCTTGACTTAGATTAATTGTGGCTGATATTGGACCCCCGTGTCAGGGGTGACAACTCTTTTAAGAGCATGCATACTCAGTTGAGCAAAGGAGAACCATCTTTGCCTTACTGTTACATGCCATTTTGTGGGAATCTTGTTTCCAGCACATCAGACATCATGATCCCATAAGGAGCTTATATGACTTACATGGGATGTTCCAAGCAAAGCTTGTAAGTCTGCTAATGGTTTCAACAGCATGATTTCTGAATCAGGATATAGAACTCCCTGTGGAAATTCAATCCAAATTGCCCACACAACATTGTGAACCAAACAATATTGACACATGCAACTGCTTCAAAATCCGCCCAAATAAAATCACTACATAGATGTATGTTTCAATACACAACTGTATTGTCTATAATGACCAGTCTATTTTGTCATAGGCTGGCAGATATATGACAAAAAGTTGGTAAAATCAATTCAAGATATTTAAGTGAGTGTAAAACAGGTTTTAGATGAAATACACTAAATGGGTAAATGGATTTTCAATTCAGTTTAATCTTTAAGACACTTAATGTTCCTGTTTAAATGGAAAGTTAATACACTGGATGTACATGTGTAAATGGAAATTGAATTGGAAATCATATCTAAATGGGAGGTTAATTGGAAAGGCATGTCTAAATGGAAAGTTAATTGGAAAGGCATGTCTAAATGGAAGGTTAATTGGAAAGGCATGTCTAAATGGAAGGTTAATTGGAAAGGCATGTCTAAATGGAAAGTTAATACACTTGATGTTCATGTCTAAATGGAAAATTTATTTGTTTGATGGGCATATCTAAATTGAATGTTTCACTCAATAGGCATGTAGGTGTCTTAACAAAAAGATTTAACTATGAACAACTGCTGATTACAGCACAAACAACAGAGTTATGTGCCCTTGGATATGTTGACATTTTTCATTATAGCAGAAGATTTTGTCCAAAAGCATTGCTGTTTTCCAGGAGTATTAATCAGTGTCATTGGTGACAGTTTTAGCCAAAATTCAACAAAAATATTGAGGACAATAGACATATGAAACTCCCCGTGGAACACTCAGATAATCGGAAATTTTATTGTAGCTGACTTTAATTTACATGCCATATTAATTCCTTTATCATCATTTTCTTAGGGTCTGGAAAGTCTAGATTGCCATGTACCTATCATAAAATAGATATAATTCTAAGAGTAACTGGCAACTAACCAAATTTTGTTGAAAGAAAATGTCTATTTTTGAGGAGAATAAATAAAGCCTGTTATACTTCATTCACATATAATTGATCTTGGATCAGATTGGAAGAATTGTGAATGACACAAGAATGTCTGGTTTTCTTATATGTAAGAAAAATATAATAAACAGTAATAGCAATGTGCCAAAAGAAAAAGAACCAAACCTTGCAATGTCTAATAAAAATACTCAAAATGTAACACTGTCTCAGATTGCATCAATGATTGGCAGACATTTTGAAGAGCTACTAGTTCCATCGTTTTCTAAATTTGATAACAGTTTCTATTTAAAGAGTCTGCATGTCTCTCTAAATGTATTTTTTGAAGTCGTTTGAAAAATCCTAACCTTGTCATGAATCAGTTGCATGATCAGTGTGCTGTGGCCCAGCAGTGTTATATACATGACTGCAGATGTGAATGTTAAGGGTTTGAACCTTTGATTAAGAAATAAGTTCCTATAACTTACACAAAGCCTTCTTGACGGTTCCTGGCTGGACCAGTAGGTTGTGTCTTGGAAGGTCATGAATATTCCTTGTCACCAACAGGGCTTGAACCCACAACCTTTGGATCCGCAGTCGATAATGTTACCACTGGACAATGGCGCCTTTCATGTAGCAAATCTTGTTGTTGGCAAGACAGATGAGTACTTATTCAACTCAGGAATTGTTCATAGGAATTACAGTTGAGGCTCATTATCTCACATCAACAAACTCATTGCTTTTCTGTCAGATATGAATATGTTGACATATGAATTTACATGGTCCTGGAAACATGTGGTCATATATGAGTCATTATCAATTTTCGTCTAAATCTGATTTGAGTAAAAGTAAAAATTTGACTGCTATCAATTCAAACTTTCATTAACTATATGAACTTTAGGAACCAAACAGAGTGTGGAACTTGAATATGCCACCTAAATAAGCAACAATTTAAACAAAAACTAGCTTGAAATGCAGTGTGTCGGTGGTTGAGTCCTTCCTGTAACAATTTTTATATCCAGCTTAATTCTCTTACTATTTAAGAAATCTTATTAATACTTTGTTGGCATATTAAAGTAATGATTATTTGCTGATATTATGCAAGAAATAAAAATGTATTTCTACAACTGCAAATGAATTTTTGAGGCTTTTTGGCAGGTAAAATATTCAGCTATTACATATTTACAAGCAAATACATCATTCTCATGTTATGTGGTGTCTAGGACAATGGCAATGTGTCAAACTTCCACATTTTTTGTTTAAGATGGTGATTACTCTGTAATTTTATTCTGTAATATAGTGGTTGTTACAGGTAGGACTCACTCGTTACATGAGTGACAAAAAATGTTACAGAAAGGACAAATTGATCAGGAAAGTTATCTTTTGGTGTTCATTTGGTGTTGTAAAGTCAACAATTGCATTTAAAGATTACATCTGAATAAGAAAATGTTGTTTCATATAATGAAAGGTTCTTAAACACTTCAGTATCTCACAATTTCGTTACAGGAAAGACCAAATGTTATAGAAGTGACATATTAAACCATGACCACTGTCACCTTCAAAGTTTAACAGTTAAAAAAATTTAATTTAAACCGCGCTTACAATGAGTTAATCAAAAGTTGATCCAAGCTCTTGAACCTGTTAAATGAGAAAATGTTTTTCAAGGTTTAACTTTGGCATTCGGGTCCCGGATATGCAGTTGCTGGGGAACAGGGTACCAATGTTAAACATTGTGCAACATTTTCCCTTTGTAATCTGGCTCTGGCTTCATTTTTCATATAGCATTAAAATAGTTAAACACATTGTATGCTGGGATACAAAACAGCTGCTTTGAAAACTTTGCATCTATAATTATGAAAAAAAAATTGGCAATATTTTCAAGAAAGACCAATATCAGGTCTTACATATGTGAGAAACTGTTTGCAATTTTAAAAAAGAACTGCTGTATCGGTAATCGGCATAAAATTGGTTTACATCTGCACCTTTGTGTTCAAATAGGTAAATTAAATAGCAGAAAGACAAACATCTTAAAATTCTTAACATCCAAGTGTTTTAACAAACCTATGTTAGAATCCACATGCCAGCATCCGGAGTTCTTATACATAAACAGTGAACCCTTGTTACACCGACAGTGTTTGTTATGAACATATATTAATAATGAGTTCAAATATGAAAGGATTCATATGGCTAATTTTGAAAAAGCATTAACATTAGACTTAATGCAGGAAACAAGAGGTGCATTTCTATGTTTCTGTTTTAAGCGCTCACCTGTCTTAAGTATCTGTTTCAGATACTTATTTAAAAGTCATTTCAGAGCTTTATACATTTTGTTAAAATATTTTTACGGGTATAACGAGGCAGCAGGTTTAATCAATGCAGGTTAGATGAGGGTTTACTGTATATGTAGTCACAAAGTATTTACTAGACCACTACAAAAGAGAATGGTACAAGTATCAAATAAAATGGAAACTGTCATCAGGAATGATGAAGTCTGAAATTCAGACAAGGATCGCCAGAGGCTTTCATTCACTGTGTAATGAGAAGATGATGACTGAATCTTAACTGGCTCTGGTATCAAGGATATGTTACTGTAGTCATACCAGCACCTGTCATGCAATTTTTGGGGGCCAAAAAAAGCAGCTGGTATTCTTTCTACCAACCTGGTACATGCACTGTACAAATAGATCATCAACACCAGAGTCAAACACTAGTCCTGGATAAAGTCTATTCTTGTATCTTTTAACTACATACTTACCAACACAGAGTGCTGGTTCTGGTATGTTCATATTAGTCTCCTGGACCCCTGACTCTTACTGACCTCAGCCCTGACTCTTACCTCAGCCCCATGACTCTTACTGATCTTGACCCCTTGTTTTCCCCCCAAGGACTTTTACTCTCTGTGGCTTTCTCTTATCTCTCACCCCCTATCCCCCCTGATCTTACTCCTCGTCCCTGACTCTTACTATCTTGGCCCCTTGACTCTTTTTCTCCTCGGTCCCCTATGCTGGTCTGACCCTTATTGACCTCGGCCCCCTGACTCTTACTGATATCAGACCCCTGACTTTAATTCCTCTGCCACCTCATTCTTAATCTCCTTGTCCCCCTATTTCTTTATTTCCTTTGTCCCATTGATGTTTCTGTCCTGTTGCCCTTTACTCTCCCCACCCCCCACACTCTCACTCTTTTTCTCCTCTCCCCCATTATTCCTTCCTCCCCCATATTACTTATCTCTTTTTCTCCTTGCCCCCACACTCTTACTTTCCTCGAATCCCTATTACATTACTAAGCTCAGCCCCCTCACTCTTACTCTCCTCTGTCCCAATGCTTGTAGGCTCCTCACAGGTCAGTCTCAAACCTCACATCAGTTTTACATTCCTGTCACCCTACTTTATTGTTAGTTTCGTCTACATGTACTTCCACAGGCAGAAGTACAATGAAATGAATTGGAACCCAATTACTTTCTACCACATAATCTCTGGTACTTGTCCACATTATTAAGACTGGGGCATTGCTGCACCTGACCTGTTTTGGAAGAATTAACCTGTTCAAATTTCTTCAGACAGTTGGTCATCCTTAAGCTTTGGATAAACTGAAAAAAACAAAAACAATTTCAGTACACTTGCTAATGAATGCATTTGCCAAATACCCATGAAGTTTCCATTTGCCCTTATTTTCATAACTTCTATTTCATAAATTGTTTTTATTAAGTTATCATTCAAAGTTATTCTGAATATTGTGCATATTGTTTGCGAGGTAATTACCCCTTCTTTTCTCATCAAGTCCTTGTGACAGGAAATCATTGTCTAGGTACATTTTTTCATGAAGTACCATCTCTATGATGATTCTGACTCTTAATTCAGCTGTTCTCTTAGTTGAACCATATGCAAACACACCCCCACATGAGGGTAAGCAAATGAACTGAAAAATGAATAGACAAGTCACGCCTGTAACAATGCCCTGTCACACCTGTAACAAATTTCACCAAAGGTTGGTTCCATGACTTAAGATAAAATGCAAAATATGTATGAAATGGTTAAAGTTATAGAGAATTAGTAGGAGTCTTTTTCATCTTCTAATCTAACATACATTTCAAGTATGTTTTTGTAAACAAAGAAATGTCACTACTGTAACATGTAACAGTCACTCCTGTAACAGTAATTAATCAATTTATTGGTTCTCTGGATCCCATGCACATATAGCTGAGGATAACATACACTTAATATAAAAATGATATCCCAACAGCTAGAATAGCACAAAACATCAACAAGTTTGTCATTATACAATATAAATATCTGCTAAAATGACGAAAAAGTCACACCTGTAACAACTGTAGTCACTCCTGTTACAAAAAAGCATGTTACGGGAGTGACTGTTACGGGAGTGATATATTTGTGATAAAAACCTATTTCAAACACATGAAGTCTCACTAGTTGGGGTAAACACTTTTTATACAAATACACAACTTTTCTGAATCAATTGCACAAACATATTAATACAATATCTGTTGAAAAAAAAGATAAAAGTGTAACAGATGTGACCCGATAAAAAATTATGCATAGTATGTATTTGCTTTTCTGGCATCAGATGCATCTTCTTTCAAAGTTTTTCAAAATGCCGCGTTTTCCACTTGTACAACAGGAAGTTGATAAAGTGTTTTAAGGGAGATCACTTTCAAAAGACTTGGGGGATCAGTTATTATTTTACATTTGTACATCTTTGTTACAGGAGTGACGCTTATCCTGGGGACAGTTAAATTTTGAACGAAATCAGTAGCAAATGTTACAAGAGAAATTAAAGTTACGCTTTTATTGTGTAAATAAGACCTTAGTCAATGAAACCTCAGCAGACTTTAGTAGCTGTAATGCATTTTCTACCTATTATGAATCAGAGTATATGAGCGACACTGATGAGGGACAGTCCAATTATGGTCAATGAGGGGTAATAAAATGGGTGGGAAACAACTCCAAATGAATTATGAAGCAAATGTATACATGATTTACAAAGAACTTAACAATCTTTGTCTGTTGGCACCGTAAAATGCAGCTTTTTGTACAGTTTTCATTGCAAAATTCTAGAAAGACAGCAATTTAGACGAAATTTGATATTGACTCATATAAACAATCATTCACGAAATGCACATGTATTTGACACAATTTGTTTATAAAGTCCTATAGGCCTAATAAAAAGACAAAGTTTCATGGTTTTGACTTAAACTTCATATATGAATAAAAGTGACTAGGAGAAGTGCATTGACTAAGAACCATCAATCTATCTGGCCAAAGTTTGGAATTATCTCCCCTTTTTATTTCTTTTTTTTCTTCAATTTTTGTCATGAGCATAACTCATAAACTATACAAAGTATTGACTTGAAACTCAAAAATAAATAGATGGTGAGATTAGGAAGTGCAGTAACCAAAAACTGTAACTCTACATGGACTAGTTTTTTAATTATCCTCCTTTATTTCATTTTACAATTAATTTCTGTCCATAGAATAGCTTATTTACTATATTCTTGAAAACTATACTAGGTATTGACATGAAATTTCATATATTTAAGTAGATAACAACTAGGAATAGTGCAGTGACTGAGATCAATAACTCTACCAAGTTTGGTTATTGATTATCTCCCTTTATTTTTTTTCTTGGGAGAAAAAAAACTCATATAAACTAAAGACCATACGGACTTGAATCTTGAAACATAATCCCCCCATATAAACAAGACTTACCTTAAGTTGATGTTTGGTTGGGATTCTTTGTAGTCATATAAACATTGAGATCAGATGAGATGCACGCCTAACCAAGCATAACCGTCAGTGATTTAAAGCCTTCCATTTACAGACAAACTTACAAACCCAAAAATAAATCACCTCGTAAAATACTGTTACTAATTCCCAAGGTACTATATAGCTTTTTCCTTTGAGGGCATCTGGTCACTTCAGTGTTTATATGACTACAATGAAACATCAACTTAAGGTAAGTCTTGTTTATTTGGGGGATTCTTTTACGTCATAACACTGCCGTTCACAGATGAGACTTCAAAGCTGAAAGTTTGTGTGTAAACCATATTATTCGGCCTGAATAGATAAAACAGTATAACAAAACTGAAAAAATTACATAACCATGTCAACACTTTTAATAACTGAAACTTTTATAACAAAAATGTCCAAAAACAACTGGACAAGCAACACAACTCAACAATATACTCACTTTAAAGAATCAGCATATAGACTGCAATAATTTCATCTGCTACAAATGAAATAGTATTTCAAGTCTGTCTCACACAATGCATTTAATAATACATTGCTGATTTTCAATAGGCTTATCATAAAATTCTGTGAAAGTCCGTGCCGAAGACCACCCCGCTGTATTCATGATATCCTGAAGTTGTACATCATTGTTCTTAGCCTTCAATGCCGCAGCTGCACGAACACTACGCGCTTTATATTTAGCACAGTCTATTCCAGCACTACACAAAACAGTCTTAATCCACCGTGATATAATGGAACTAGGAACTCTACCATATGGTTTAATGTAACTTATAAATAGTTTTTTAATACAACCCCTATTTTTTTCTGTTCTCTTCAAATACTCAGTCAATGTATAATATACACACAATCTCTTAATCTAGAGAAAACATTTTAATTGAGCAACTGGAACAGTTCTTCCAGGTTTGCACTGTTTAAGTGGACCACTATAATGTAATACATAAGCCAAGGATTCCTTCCTCATATTCTATATACACAATAAATGTAAAGATTGACATCTTGAGGCCAGAACTAAAACCACTAAGATAACAAGTTAAGTGTCAACATTTTTAACCCTTTCCCTCATAGAGGACAACATGAAAAGACCTATGTGAACAGCATAAAACCAGATCAGCCTGCAAGTTTACTCGCAGGCTGATCAGGTTTTATGCTGTTCGCTGCTCCTCAGTGGTCTGGAAATGAGGATTTTGTAATTATATTTGAATAAGGTTTAACTGTGGTTTTCTGCAGATCAGGCTTTATGTGGTACCTATTGAGTGCGTCGAAATGAGTCTATATAAGGGAAAGGGTTAAAGAGAGTTCAGATACATCAGGCATCTATATGCACTAAAACTGCTGGTACATCCTAAGTCTGGTAATATCTTGACTGAGGAGGTTTAACATAATATACACCTCTCATGAATTTGATGACAAGAGGCTGTGCCCCCACAGAGTACCCATCTATAACTAGTCCTAATGCTGACAAACTGCTCTGTAACTTAAACCTTCCTCACATAACTCAGCTAAAAAATCTAAAATATCATTTATAAAAACCTGAAAACTATCAGTTTCCCTTTTACTACTAAGTAGTTAAATTTTTAATATACATCCACATCTCCATGATGACATGATGATATATGTAGATATTTCTGATAACTTCCTACTTCGGAATCCTTCCCTGATAATTGACATGCCATTAGCACCAGTGTCCTGTGTAATGGATGTAACTTTTTCACCCCTGGTAAAGTCAACAAGATGTCCTGGTGAGGAAGAATGTATGGATCCTCCAGTAGGTTTTCCATTACCATTGTGAACCATATCTGCGTCAGCCATATGGGTGCAATGAGAATGCACTTGCTCTGGTTGGCCCTCAGCTTGGCCATCAGTCTGCTGGTGAGGCTGAAAGGTGGAAAAGCATAAAAATAAATGTTTTCCCAGTTCATTTCAAAAGCATCAACAAAGTCAGTATCTGAATCTGGCTTCCATGAAACAAACCGACTGAGCTGTTTGGTCAACCTTGAAGCAAACATATCTATTCTCGACTTCCAAAATATGCAAAATACTTTTTCAAGAACTGATTTTTCTAACATCCATTCAATATTGTCATTATAATGACAAGAGGCATGGTCTGCAGGATCTCTGAACCACAGAAAGCCAAATGTTTCTATCAATAGCCCATATTTTTCGAGCTAGGCTATTACACGCTTCAGATTTTATTCCACCAAAATTATGTATGACATTGCAAATGTAAAAAGCCCTAAGTGCATAAAACATAGCCAAAAGTTTTAAAAAAGGGATATGATTGAGAGCCTCATCCGATAACCATCGACCACCTATTTCTTTACCCTCACACGTTGCTCCCAACCAGTGCTAGAAGTATCACATGTGATGATTATGTGTGGCAGACCATGTGAAATTTTTCTGATTGCACTTGGAACATTCTTTATCCACCAATCCAAATCAGATTTCATTAAAGAAGAATCTCCATTTTGACAGAATAATCTCCACAATTTTTGGATAATGCATTGATTTTTGATTTTTCTAACACTCTGTAAAACAATTGACCATAGTGTACAGCTGAACATGATGCCACCATAAGACAAATCACTCTAGCAACTACTTGAATTGTTGCACTATTCTTGTTTCTCAAACTCTTACATTCGCTAATCAAAACATTCTTCCTATCATTCTGTTAAATAAACAGTCATTTGAACTGAATCTATATGGTTGCCCAAAAAGACTACATTTTGGATTGAACCAAAAATTGATTTTTTCTGGTGGATCATAAAACCAAATGATTCTAACAAATCTACTGTATCTTTTTTCTTACATTCAATCACAGTGTCCGATGACAGAAAAGAATCATCAATGTAACCACAATTTTTATGACCCATTTGTGGTAGTTTTGCAAACACAGGTCTCAAAAGTTTTGTGAATTTCCTTGGAGCCATTGCTATACCATTTGGGAGACAAGTGTACTTAAAAGTTCTCCTTTCCACAAAAACCTGATATATTTCCTATGAACTTTGGCAATAGTTACAGAGTAGTATGCATGGCGGAGGTCAATACTTGCCATATAACAGTTAGACTTAACCAATTTAAGAGCAGTTTCAAAATTATCCATTTTAAAATGGTGATATTCAACAAATTTATTCAATTCTTTCAAATTTTAAATCATAAGATATTCACCATCTTTCTTTGGCCTTGTGAAAATTGGAGAAACATATTGATCTTTTTCATATTGGCATTTTTCAATGACATTTATTTCTAAAAGTTTATGAATTTCTTTATCAATAACTTCGTCCTCGGCCAGATCAAAACATTGAAATGGTAATTTAACTTGAAAATTTATATGACAGTGTAAAGCAATATCTAAAATTTCCTCATCTGAAGTCAATTTTCTCCAATTTTCCTCATATTAAGTAAGCCTACCTGCTATAAAACCTACATCAATTAGGTTTTCTTGCTGCCCTCCGCCCTCTGGACATTTTTCAGCATTGCTGGTCATAGTGTCACAGATTGACCTGGACCTTGAAAGAAACCACCCCTTCTGGAATATGGAGTCCTTCCTCTTAAACCGGGTAGCATTGCCACGCATACCTCTCTGAAACAAAAACTGTCAGACACATTTTTGCTTATTTTGTTCATCTCTTGTATATCCTTTATGTTTTTGACAATAGGATCACCGTACAACATATTTTTATATGGGTTACTAGCAGAGCACAAGTGATGTAATTTGGGATCCATTTCCTCTTCTCTGGTAGTTAATCCACTTGCTCGCCTGTCCTAACAATCCAATGGCATTCATGCCTAATTCAAGGGATGTTTGAGAAAACACTTCAGCTTGTTGGTCCATGATCTTAACCAAGTTAATCTTCTATCTGTGTCTTTGTCTTAAGCACGGACCATACGCCAGGGTTCACTTTTGTTTCCTTTAAAGACTCGCAATTCTCTGTTCTGCTAATTTCTTTGGTTATATTTTGGTAATTTTCTTCCGCCATTCCATCTCTAAAAGCATCATTAACTAAACTGGCCATATTATCATTTACTGCCTTATCACACATATCTGATTTCTTAAACTGTTTAGCAAACTGATAAAAAATATCGTTTTCATCTATTTGCACCTCCTGTTCTTAGTATTCAAACAGCTCATTGTCAACAGGATCTGTGTAAGATCATCCAGCATCTGTCTCCTCGTATGTTTCTGAGGCTTCAGCATAAAGGTTATCCTTCTCTCCAACAATTTTTCAACTTTGCCATTTGTTTTGTTTATGTTTGCATTCATTTCACGCAAAATTAATAATGCCTCCTTGCTGAAATTGTCCGTTGCAGGAGCAGGTGGGGTTGCCATTTTAGGATTGGGAGCACTCGCCGTTTTCAAACCAGTTGCGCTGTTACTAGCAGAAGTCTGTTGTTTAAGCTTATTTCGAGTGCTCATGGCCAAACTTTTAACGTTTAACTTTATCTGGCCCTTGCTCCAAGCCACTGTCCTGCATTTCTGCAGCTTTATCGCCTTCTTTCTGTTAATGCAACATTGCCGTTGCCATTTTGGTTACACACTTGTAGCTTCCAATAACTACTTTTTGTGTACTACGTCACAACTATGTATATAGCAATGATCACGTGTCAGTCACATGACCATATATATCGGTGCTATCATTTTTGCAATGGCTAATACCACAGTGAAAAACATGCACCATACATTAAATTATGTAAAACCATTAATTGTCAAACAATGCATGAATGATAGAAAATCTTTTATATATGTTTAACAAAGGTTTTACAATAACATATACACCAACGATATGTTATCACCACAGAGCAAGAAACACGTCTGCTCAGGGCAAAAATATCGGCGCACTGACAGTTATGCTTGGTTAGGTGTGCATCTCATCTGTGAATGGAAGTGTTATGATGTAAAAGAATATGATAGCAAGTAGTAGCAGTGCAGTAACCAAGAACTCTGCCTGGTCTAATTTTCTGATTATCTCCCTTTATTTTATATCAATTTTTGTCAAATGAATTTAGTTAAGCGTGTATGATTGCATTTAGCATTAATCAATTACAGTTTGCACCATTTAAATGTAATTGATACTAAGTGCGCTGGTTGGGGACATAATTTACGAAAGTGAAAACTTACTGCAGCAATGTTAAATTTTACCATGTCCCTAAGCATGTTGGCACATGTCTAGATAAACACATAGTTTCAGTTAAGAATTTAGCTAATGGGACCAAAGAAATAATTGAGAATAAAAGATATTGATTACAAAATGTCAAGATAAGGAAGGATATTTTAGATATTTTAATAGAGCAAAAAGTTGGGACTTTCAAAGTATGTCAAAATATACTAAATGACGAGAATCGCAATGTCGACATAACAAGTCTGAACTGTAGTATATAATGTAAAAACTGTTATCAAAATAAAAAGAAATGAATCTATGTTACTAGTGTATTTTATCCATAAAGGTGTTTTATCGATTCATATTGCTGAAAATAGTTTTGCTTGACTCCAAATTGTTAAAAGTTCTCCCTGTCAGAAATTAATTTCACTTTGCATAAGTGATCATCTCATAGCTCTTTTAAAAAATTGCTAAAACAAAAGATAATCCCTGAAAAATGAGGTCCCCGGGGAATGGAGGTGTTTTCCTTTGTGATGCATGGGGGGCCATAATCAGGCCCCAGAAACCAGTGGTCAGAATCATATTTCCAGGGGCACAAGTTATGACCTCTGAGTCATCCATAACTATAATTACTAAAAGTTCAGGGCTTTAAAAGCAGGCCTTCTGGTGAGGGTTTTCTTTAAATTTCTTGAAATAAAAGTCTTAAAAATTCTCTACCATGAGGCTTTTGAGGTGGATTTTAATTTCTTTTGTCTTTGCTTTGACTATCATTTCATCAATCAGAAAAAAAAATGTAACAAGGATCATCTATGTAAATCTTCCTTGAAACTAATGACCATTATAGACTATTAATTGTCCATAGCTCATAACAGAGATTGCCCAAAATTATTGAAATTATTCACTGTGAAAATAAGGCTGTTTGTTTGTTTTTAAGTTCAGCCAAGAGTATTTCAGTTATTTGGAGTACTTTAACCCTTTCCCTCATAGAGGAAACCATGAAAAGACCTATGTGAACAGCATAAAACCAGATCAGCCTGCGAGTAACTCGCAAGCTGATCAGGTTTTATGCTGTTCGCTGCTCCTCAGTGGTATGGAAATGAGGATTTTACAATTAAATTTGGTAAGGTTTAACTGTGGTTTTCTGCAAATCAGGCTTTATGTGGTACCTATTGAGTGCGTCAAAATGAGTCTATATGAGGGAAAGGGTTAAACACAGATAGTGCTGCCACTCCATAGTATCATGCCATAGACAAGTGGCATGATACTACACCAAGTCACAATATCCTGACACCTGGCCAACCAGTCCTGGAACTATCTGAAAATGCTGAGGGCCAAGCAAGGGAGCTATACCAGTACCATCTTTCATAATGTTGTTATGTCATGGCCAGGGATTGGACCCTGAACCAACAATGAGGCAACAAGAAGTAGGTCTGGTCATATGTGGTTAATGACAAAGACCTTCTTGGCTGTTTTGTGAAAATTTGGTCACCATGTCAAATCTTTATTTGCCATTTTGATTTTATTTAGGCTAATGGGACTCTGGAATCTAGAATCATTGTAACCCACATTTTTTATATATGATTTGAGAATCTGATTAATAACTGACAATTTTGTCATGGAAAACTTTGAAAATAATTTGAATATAATTCACAGGAAGGAAGATGGATAAATGAAAATTAATTATTGACTAGAATTGAAACTGACCTCAAGGGATCTTTATTTAAAGATTTGTTTTCAAGATACACTGTTTTCCTACGGAATTGTGTTATTGCATGGTAAAATGTACTTTTTTTGATGGGAATGCACAGTGAAGACATTTATATTAATCTTTTAATTCTCATCTTTATTATGGATTCAAATTGGATTGAATCATGCAAGGAAAACTAAACTCTTTAGCCATAAAATTAGAAAAAAAGTGAGTTATTTTTTTCTGGCAGATGGAAAAGATTTTGTGACATGTGCTACAGGATATATGAACAGAATTTTCAAAATTTAACCCTTTCCGTCATAGAGGACACCATGAAAAGACCTATGCGAACAGCATAAAACCAGATCAACCTGCGAGTAACTCGCAGGCTGATCAGGTTTTATGCTGTTCACTGCTCCTCAGTGGTCTGGAAATGAGGATTTTGCAATTAAATTTGGCAAGGTTTAACTGTAGTTTTCTGCAGATCAGGCTTTATGTGGTACCTACTGAGTGCGTCAAAATGAGTCTATATAAGGGAAAGGGTTAAACCCCCCTTTTACCCACAGTTATAGAAATTCATAATGTTTCATTCATACCTAAGGAGGTCATGACCTGATGTACACAATCACATTGCACTGATACGCAACTGAGCGTGAAATGATACAAATAGTTAAAATGGCTGTCGTAATTATGCAAATTAAGTGCCTGCTTTTAATTTACGGCTATGTAAGACTGTCGGCTACTGCCAGTCTAAATATATCTATAGAAATTGAAATGGTCCATAATGTATATAGTCAGTGTGATTTTTTGTCAGTTGTTTAACCCTTTCCCTCATATAGACTCATTTTAACCCTTTCCCTCATATAGACTCATTTTTTTGACGCACTCAATATATAAGGTACCACATAAAGCCTGATCTGCAGAAAACCACAGTTAATCCTTACCAAATTTAATTACAAAATCCTCATTTCCAGACCACTGAGGAGCAGCAAACAGCATAAAACCTGATCAGCCTGCGAGTTACTCGCAGGCTGATCTGGTTTTATGTTGTTCGCATAGGTATTTTCATGGTGTACTCTATGAGGGAAAGGGTTAAGATATTTTTTTATCTACATAATGTTACTAATATTTAACATAATCTGTCTCAATATTGATTCAAAACATATGATTAGATTATCCAATAGTTTTTTGGAATATGTTCTCATATTTATACCCCCCCGCACAACAAAGTTGTAAGGTGGGAATACTGGATTCAGCTTGTCTGTCTGGCCGTCTGTCCGGCCGTCGTTTTTTTTGTCCGGGCTGTAACTCAAGTTAAAAGCTAGATGAATTATTATGGATAGTCTCATTGAGGTGGCCAGCTAATCTGTGCGTAATTGAGTAATGCCCTGTAATTCAACTTAATTTGTCGGCTGTAATCAAAAGATGGCACAAAAACTTCATAAATGGGTAGATCTCATTGAGGGGGCGTGCAGTGACCAAGAACCATAACTCTCTGTTGCGTAATTTTGGAGTTATTGTCCTTTGTAAATTTTCATACTTAATTTTTGTCCGGGCCGTAACTCAAAAAGTATAAAAGATATCAAGATTAAACTTCATATGTGGATAGATCTCATTGAGGGGGCGTGCAGTGACCAAGAACCATAACTCTCTGTCACGTAATTTAGGAGTTATTGCCCTTTGTAAATTTTCATACTTAATTTTTGTGGGCGTAATCAAAAAGTATAAAGTTCAAGATAAACTTCATATGGATAGATCTCATTGAGGGGATGTGCAGTGCCCAAGAACAATAAGTCTCTGTTGCATAATTTTGAGTTATTGCCCTTTGTAAATTTTTATACTTAATTTTTGTCCGGGCTATAACTCAAAAAGGATAAGAGATTTCAATATGAAACTTCATATGTGGATAGATCTCATTGAAGAGAAGTGCAGTGCTAAAGAACTGTAACCCCCATTTGCGTCATTTAAAATATTCCTGTGACAAAGCGGCATGCGGGGGGTATTTTTGCCATGACAATGGCAGTTCTAGTTAAAATTTAAAAAAAAACATATTGATAACTGGATTGTAAAACTGATTTTGAGCATATGACCACCCCTGAAAAGAAATAATCCATTATATTAAATAAAGTCCCTGGATGTTTAAGAATAAAATTAACAAGAGAAAATTTTTTACATACTTCCTGAGGGTAAAGACTAAACTGCTTTATTAACCTCCAAAGTTTATGCAACTATTAAAGGAAAGATTACAAGAAATACCTTGGATTTTTAGTTGTTCAGACAGGACACTACATGTTAATTTAGTGAGAAAAGTGGGCGGAGCATGTTCTGGAACATACTGTACAATCTCTTGAGGGTGAAAATCATGGAAACTGTGACATTGGGTATTATAAAGCTTCAGTTCCAGTAGGAACCAGTGGCCTGTTTCATTTAATTGAGTATGAATTAGTTTAAGATATATTGTCCAACTTTGTGTCACTTACTCTTTATTTGCTGACAGACTTCACAAAAGGCAGAAACATCTGTCAGACATTCGGTCTGACAAGTATGAAAATTTTGTCAGACCGAAAGAAAATCTGTCAGACTGAAAAACAAATGAGAAAATATGCAAATATCTAGTTTTTGTCTTTCCTTTGGTATATTTATTTGATATATATTGATATATATATATATTTATATATATATATATATATTTTGTTTTAGCCAATTAAACATTTGAATTCAAGAATCAAGCAAGATAATTTCATAACAAGCAAGAATAGCAAGGAAAGTTTTTTCGCCCTTATATTTACAGTTTGAGTTTGCTAAAAAAATCCCTGCCAGTCATCTGGACTGAGGAAAAAGTATTTTTATGATTTTATCTGACCGAGATGAAACCCAGATAGCAAGGGTATATGGGACCCATATGGGCTGTATCTGGGTATGCCTATATGGGCTAAACTATGTGGGACCCATGTCCCAAGGGTGGGTATGCCATTGGGTATATGTGGGACCCATGTGGGTCCCATTAGATTTTTACCCATAGGACCCATAATAGGGACCCATATGGGCTGTATCTGGGTATGCCTATATGGGTTCGACTATGTGGGACCCATGTGGGTCCCACATAGTTTTTCACCCATAAGGACCTTGGCTTTATCTGGTAGCCTATGTTCGACTATGGACCTGGGGCCAATAATAGAGTTTCACCCTTCTGGACCATATGGGCTGTATCTGGGTATGCCTATTTGGGTTCGACTATGTGGGACCCATGTGGGTCCCATATATAGTTTTTCACCCATAAGGGACAATATGGGCTGTATCTGGGTATGCCTATATGGGTTCGACTATGTGGGACCCATGTGGGTCCCATATATAGAGTTTTTTTATCACATACTGGACCCATATGGGCTGTATCTGGGTATGCCTATATGGGTTTGCCTATGTGGGACCCATGTGGGTCCCATATAACAGGCCTTCTTTCCCATACTGGACCCACATGGGCTGTATCTGGGTATGCCTATATGGGTTCGACTATGTGGGACCCATATGGGTCCCATATATATATAGTTTTTCCCCATAAGGGATATATATGGGCTGTATCTGGGTATGCCTATATGGGTTCGACAGTGTGGGACCCATATGGGTCCCATATATAGATATTTACTGGACCCACATGGGCTGGATATGACTATATGGGTTCGACTATGTGGGACCCATATGGGTCCCAGATATACTATTTTAGACATGCGCACTCTACATTTCCGGTTAACCGCAATATTCAAACCAACGGTCAACAACACAACGCGATGTTAACCTACTTAGCTTTTCTTCAGAGTGACGGCCAGACGAACATTATTAGCCTATTCAAAACGTGAAATACGTATGTATAACATTGATTAAGATGCCTTTCTAATAATTAAGTCTTGCTTTTTTTGAAAATAATTCTGATTATGAATAAGGAATTGGTTTGTAACGTATTTTCGCGAGTTGAGTTCGACTTGTTTATCGTATATTGTATGTACCGGTAGTTCAAATTCAAGGTGTCTAAGTCTAGAATTTACTTTTATCTGCTATAAATTTTAGTTTGAGGACCAAAGGATCAATAATTTCGATCAAAAGTTAGATAAATTTTATTGTTACTTTTTGCATCATTTACTGCATTGTTGAATAATAATGATAACGTTACGTACTGTCATTGGCAATTTTCTGGTATACATTCCATATGGTATTCCTACAAGATAACAAATCCTGCAGCAAATCTGTGTTTACTATTATCATGTATTTATTTATTTCTGTATCATATAAAGCACTGTTATAAATCACTTGTATTCCGATCAAAGTATACCTTGCTATTTTAACTTGCTGCAGATATACATGAAGCTACATTAAGGTATTCACATCTCTGACATATAGAACTAGATGATTCATAATGTATACGCTTTGTGTAATTGTAGATAGAATACCAGAATACCTGTCAACCTGTTTAATTCAAATCTCTGGGAGTTGTGAGGAGTTTTCTGAATGGAAATGAGCTGGATGTAAACTACAACTTCCATGGACTGAAGGGGATGCTGCCATTTACCAAACTGCATATCATGGATGAATTTTACAGTAAGATTTGCTGCAATAAACTCTAGCCAAGTCTTAAATGTAATGAAGTCATAGTCAATGCCTTGGAATTATTCAATTTTTATATCATTTACAAGAAAGCTATGTTAAGACTAAATGAACCCAGAGGCTTGAGCTGATAACACACATCACCTACATTATGATTTATTTATAAAATGCATTATTCAGTGGAACACATATGAAAAAAATGATACTTTATTCTCATCAGTTATATTTTTTAGTTTCAATGCCAAGTTTAACAGTCCCAACATTGTTTGGTTTGCTTCCTTAAGATATATTTTATACCTTTTGAAATTTCAGAACCACACCACTGAGGACGCTGAGTAAGAGGTCTATAAATGACTGTCAGGTGGTACTGAACAGAGAAGGGGGAAGAAAACAGTGCAGCAAAAGTCAGACAAGTCTTCAATGTAGGAATTCCAACAGGAGACACTCTCAATAAGTGGAGGGACAGATTCATAGTGAATAGTTTAGAATATAGTTTTGAATAGTTGAATATCAGTCCATTATTTTTCAGACACGCCAAACTTTGAATTAAGTATACTATACTATTTTTTTCTTTTATTAAGCTTTAAAAGAATCTGTTCTGTAACTAACAGTTTTGTGGAGATTGGACTACTAGTATGTGCATGAGAATTGTTGATAAGATTAATTCAGATTATTTTTTCACATTGTTAAACATGCTATGCCAACAATCTATATGTTTTATATAAATTATATTTTCACATATTAATTATATTTTCACCATCCAGTTTGATATGGTTGATTTAAGTATTTAAATAGTACTGCTGAAGTAATCCATCATTACAGTTAGCCTTTTTATTTTGAATTTTAATGTCATTTCATATTTCAAGTACTTTAAGGTTAAGAACTTAAGACGAAATAATAGTTGTTATGTGTGTGATTGTGATGCATTTATTAGTCTAGTCTTGTTATGCTAGTTATTTTCATATTAAATTTGATGAATTTAAATTTATATTTTAAATTGTATTTGAATGAATTATGAATTTTCGAATTGTATTTTCTCAGCATGTGATTAAATTGAAGTTTTAATTAAATTAAGAAGAAAACTAAAACTGTATGTTGTATTTGAGGGACCAATTTTCTGATTTTCAGTAATATTTTTTTGGAGCGACAGATTTTCAGAGGCTGTTGGTACCAGTTTTCCACATTTGACTGCACATTCAGACAGTGCAGTGGTATGGAGCCATATTACATGCAAATGGGGTGCAAGTATGGGACCCTTGAGGGGCCCATATTGGATCTTGGTGGGCTGCCCATATGGGACCCAGGCCAATACAGGTTGCACTTTCGACATGGGTCCCATGTGGGTAGCCCATATGGGGCCCATGTGGGAAACCATATGGGACCCATATGGGTCCCTTATATATTGCTATCTGGGAATCTGTCAGACATGTCTGCCAGTCTGACACCTTTCGCGAAGTCTGTTTGCACTATGAAAAGATAAAGAAAGGTGACCCATTTCATTGCATTAAACAAACACATCACTTTTTGGAAAGGAATAATCACAAGATTTTTTTTCTTCAACTTTTCTGATGTAGTACCTAAGTGATACTATATCTGCTAACCCCCATATGACTGTGTGATATGAACCAAATGTCAAAAATAATGTTCAGTTGCTATAGGAACTTGCTTGATTACAAGATAATATCTGTTTACAGTAACATAGAAAATTTGGACTTTACTTTTGCTAAGCTTATATTTTCATATAGCAACATCCAGTTAATAAAGAATGCAAGAAGACCCAGTGTTCTCAAATAGAACCTCTGACCTGCCACAATGCAACTGGAAGGCTTCCTCTTATGAAAAATCCCAGTAGCCAGACTGGGATTTGAACCAACAGCAGTGAAGGGTCAAGTTGCAGCAAATTAGCAACTATAACCACCTAGCCATGGAAACCCTCGTGCAGTGATACTGATGAGTCTATTACTCTGTCATTGGTAATTTTTCCTGCAGTGCAGCTGTATTGTATATCTCCCGCAATTTCACATATTTTCAATTGACTGGAAAATCGTGCGTCTGATGTTCTGTTTATATTAATGCAGTCTCTTTGCAAGACATATAGGACTTTTTTCTTTTGATTAAGCTTGTTAACAGATAAACTAATCTGAAAAGTCTAGAATTCGAGAGTCTGGTGATGTGATAATTGTTTGCAATTAGTGTAACCTGGGATATTGAAGAATTATTTAATTTTAAGGAAATAGTATCAGATTTATTTGATTGTCTTAACCTGTTTAAAAAATCATTGAAACAAGATTTAGCTCACCTAGCAGAACACCAAAGCTGAGTGTTAGCTATTAAAATAATAAGAGAGCTTGGTGCATACCTATGATATCTACATATATATAAAGAAGGAGTTACTGTTACAATAGTTTTGCAGCAAACCCCCTTTTTTTGTAAATACAAATGTCTGTCGGCATTTTTGACAGTAAAGTTTGTTAACCCTTTACCTTATATTAATTCAAACAGCTCTTTCTGCCTGATTAGACCCTCCTCTGTTTACTCATATAGTTGAAAAATTAAATTAATATTTATAAATTTGTTCAAAATTAAATTAATTTACATAAATTTGTTCATGATTATTCATTAGGTAAATTAAGTAAAGGAATAATATTCCAGTATTATAATTCACTTGAATACAGAGCAAATGACTACAGGCATTGGAAGAAATATATCTCTGCCTTGAATTATCTCCCTTTAATGTAGTTTATAATGCTTGCCCAGAGCATAACTCTGAAATCATTCAAGGAATTAATTCATATTCCACATGTTGATAGATGACAAATAGAGGAAATTCGTTTCCAATGAACTACAACTCTACCTGGTCAGTTTTTTTTATAAACCCCCCCCCACACACACACACTTTTTATTTTTTGTTTTTTAATGCTAATCTGAAAAATAACTTTCCCACATAACTAGGTATAGGTACATGTGGTATTTGAAACTATGGCAGAAGGTATAAAAGGAAGTCCAGTGTTTAACCCTTTCCCTCATAGAGGACACCATGAAAAGACCTATGCGAACAGTATAAAACCAGATCAGCCTGCGAGTTAGGCTGATCAGGTTTTATGCTGTTCGCTGCTCCTCAGTGGTCTGGAAATGAGGATTTTACAATTAAATTTGGTAAGGTTTAACTGTGGTTTTCTGCAGATCAGGCTTTATGTGGTACCTATTGAGTGCGTCAAAATGAGTCTATATGAGGGAAAGGGTTAAAAGTCTTAACACTACCTGGCCATGTTTATATTCCCTTTATTATATTTCAAAATACTTGGCCAGAGCATTTATAAACTCTTAAACTTTTCAAGAGATTTTGTTTATATTATACTACTGAAAGTTTTCTCAGCACAAATGGTATATTCAATAAAAAAATAAACTTTCCATTCCTGAAAAATTATTATTTTTGTGCTAAATTGTATTAACATAAGGTAATGAATTATAAAACATTTATATCAGGTTTTTGATAATTAGGTCATTTAAATGATAAGAACAAGAGGGTCAGATTCAACATTCACAAATGACAAATTACAATTTCATGCTAACAATTTTAAATTGGAAATGCAACTCTTTATTTTAAATTTCAATCAGTGATGTAAAAAATTATATAAAAAAAATGTTTTTTAGATAAAATGTGTATTTTGAAATCTCAAAGTTGAGATTTTAGATTTTTGCATTAAATGTTTGTATTGGTTTTCATTAAGGTTGGTTGTGAAGGCTCAAGCCATATGGACAAGTATTATAGAAGTTATGGCCATTTCATTTTTGAGACAAATTTGTGCAATCAATTTCACATTGATATGTGGTGCTTAGCAAACTGTGAGTGCGGTATACAATGTAACGGACATGCTACTAAAATAAAGACACACAGTTTAAACAGTGAGATCCCTACAATGGAATTGGGGGATTGAACATTTTTCTGTGGAAATTTCTCAGATGATAGGCATATGCAAAAACAAATTTATTCCTCTCAGAAAATAACTTTCATATCTAGTTTGTTCTTGTTGTACCCTTATCTGTTCATGCATTCCTTCATTTCTTTTTATGAAATTGAGAAACAAGTTCTTAAAACTCGTATTACTCCTTCTAGTTATATTCTCAGTTGGCCAGTACTTCAGTGTGGATTTGAGCCTGTTTGAGGCAAGAATGTTTTATTGCCTCCCCAGGTGCAAACAACTGGTCAGACTTGGGAATCACTAAAATTACAAAATTTGTTTCCAAATCAACATAAAAGAAATAAACCATAAAAAATTGTGACCATATCAACTTAAAAGAAATATGTTTAACATTAGAATTTTAGTTTGGTTTTGCATTTCATTAAAATAAATGGTTAGTGCCTGCATAATAGATTATTTCAGCCAGGTGTTTAATACAAGCAAGCATGGATTAGATTGCCTGCTAGTCACATTCCCAGCCACCTTCCTCCTTCACTTGTCGGGTTGATGAAAACTCTTCGTTGGCTTCATTTCTTGGTTTCCGTTGTAATGAACAAGTCACTTTCTGTCGTCAAAGCAAAGGAAATTCTGCAGTCAACTCCTGACGCAGACATTTTCTCAAATGGTTTATTTCGCATATCAGTGGCAGACTGAAAAGATTGGAAATGCTCTGTAAGCAAGAACTCTTAATTAAGTTGCTCAGGGTTATCTGAACCATGAATGAATTACCAATGAATTCTAATTCCTTTTTTACAGACAGCTAAAAACAACCTCCATTTGTTACAAAGGGCCGATGGACCTTTCCTGGTTCATACTTTTCTTCTTATTCTTTTATGTTCATACTTTTCTTCTTATTCTTTTGTTGGAATGGCTAGCAATCATTTTTGGATTATTATGGCCTCATTCTAGACCTTACAGTCAAGGATTTTTCACACGTAGGTCGTGTTTTATACTGAAGAAACAGCATCGGAAGAGACAGTAGTTAGATATTCAAGGGAATCCAGATGCAATACCCTAGCTCATTTTGCAAATAGACCCCCTTGGTTCTTTTAAGTGCCCGGTGTAAGTACTGATACATGGGAGACAAGTTCCTGGGTAGAACCAGTACTGATTACTCAGTGTTCCCATAACAACCCCATTTGGCTGAGTGCTAGGCAAGGGTGCATCTGGTACCAATTTTATACATCTTTGGTTCGATGCGGTCACCAGAGGAAGTGCCATGGCTGGGATTCAAACCCCAGACCTCCCAAATGCAAACTGGACACTACCACTGAGCTAATGCGCGTTGCGCTATTGAGCATATAATTATTATATAATTATGTACTGCCACCTTTGTTCTTACCTGTATGAGATTATTTTCCATCTATAGTTAAGTCAGCTGCTCACAAACAGTATCAAAAACATCCATGTGCTAACTGGGTCAACCATAGATCACATGGTATCCAAGTGATTCTATTGGATAATCTGAGAAACTAATTTGAATATCACTCAAAAAGTGCACATATTTAACCTTTTCCCTCATAGAGGAACCATGAAAAGACCTATGCGAACAACATAAAACCAGATCAGGTAAATGAGGACTTTATAATTAAATTTGGTAAGATTTAACTGTGGTTTTCTGCAGATCAGGCTTTATGTGGTACCTATTGAGTGCGTCAAAATGAGTCTATATGAGGGAAAGGGTTTAGGTGATGTAAATATAAACCTTTACCTCATGAATTTTCATGTACAAACTTATCTTTATGAATAACTATTATTGGTACAAGACACAATAGATTTTTCCTGAGGGTCTAACTTGTAATGCATTTTAATGCAACATAATTATGGAGTAGAATTTTGAACCAGCTTCCTTAAAAATTGAAGGAAAAGTAAAATTCCCATTTGTTTATTCAACAAATCTTGCTATTTCTATATTCCATTTTAAAATTGAAAAAGAAACAATGTCTCAGTCTGCACAATTTTTAATCAGAAAAAAATCAAATAAAAGTAGTTTCCAAAGTGTTTCTACTTGAAGCAGTTTGCAAATTATGTAGGTAGGAACATCCAATTACAACACAAAACTTGACAAAAGAAATAAAGCCTCAGGTTTGTCAGTCATTACACAATTGTAACACGTACTGCTATGTTGATGGTTGTTCGCTGTCTTAACCTTTTCCCTCATATAGACTCATTTTGACACACTCAATAGGTACCACATAAAGCCTGATCTGCAGAAAACCACAGTTAAACCTTACAAAATTTAATTATAAAGTCCTCATTTCCAGACCACTGAGGAGCAGTGAACAGCATAAAACCTGATCAGCCTGCGAGTTACTCGCAGGCTGATCTGGTTTTATGCTGTTCGCATAGGTCGTCTTTTCATGGTGTCCTCTATGAGGGAAAGGGTTAAAATAATCATTGATTGTTTTTTTTATTACAAGTATTGCAAAAGTCATTAGGTTATCTCATGTGTAAAATGTTTTTACTGATTTAATTAAATCCAAATAGTTCTTTTTACATCAACTGGGAAACTAGTTTTATCAGCTGATTCTAATCCCTCATGTCACTTGGACCACTACTCTGAACCTAGGAAGGTCTCACAGCAGAGATCTTAATTACAACCTTTAAACAGTAGGCACTGACTACTTCAGTTGGACCATGTGACAGTTTTTCTATGTAATAACCAGCTGAATCCTCTACCTCACATAGACTTATTTTGACACATCGGCAAACATCAGGCAGGTCCCTTCAGGATCTATCTGATCAGGTTCTATGTTGTTTGCTCATTCACTACTGAAGCTGACAGGCCCCTTGTTCTAGAAAATATTTAGTATGATTTCAGACTCAGTTAAATTTGTGTATAATACACAAATCCCAATTAAACTAATGGGCCTAACTTGAGTTTGAGCATGAAAATCGTACTTATGTATTATTTTTATTTTTGAGAACATGGGGCCAGATTCTACAGTCTACATTATAAAGGAGAATCAGTTGTTTCATATACCTTTATAGTTCAGTAAATTAATATTCACTAAGTCATGAATTTATTCATGAGGTAAAGATTTAATCTACCCAGGAAAAGTTGATAAATTCAACAGATTTTGAGGTCTGTAAACTAACACAATAGATATATAGATTGAAACTGTAAGAAAGCAGCAGTATTCATCATTGTCAATAACATCGAGCCTTCCTGATGAGCACTTTCAATGTCTACATCAAACAGCTCTAATCATTAACATTGAATCAAGAGTTATCAGAGAATCAGCTGGAAACTTCATTGGACTTGCGATAGACTAGTTTAACACATCTTTATTTTTATTTAACGACAAATTTATAGCACTATCCAGGCGGATAGAAATGGATCAAACTTCATCATCCAAAATCCCATTACCTGATTCTATCTTCAAACAGATTTCCACTCTGACTTATCTCCATCTTTTCTATATTATGATTACCTGCCATAAGATTGCCCAAGATCTGCTGCTCTGGAAATTCCAGCTTGTGATAAGGGGAGATCATCTTGCCCTTGTAGATCTCCAAAATGTCTCCTCTAATTTGGGTCAGTCCAAACTCTTGTGTGAAGTGTGAAGAGAATCTCACTGCCACAAGTACTTAATTTTGCATGTATGTATTTTGCAGTACAAGAAGGAACTCTTTGCCAGATATTTTACACTGAGTGTTTTCATTTTCAGACAAGTGCTAGCCAAAATAAACCTTTGCCTAGAATTATTTTTGATAATGTTTTGTATTTGAATATCATTGAAGTGGCAGTATCTCAACATAACATGATGATCTGAATATTGTTAGCATTATTATTTAATGAAAATGTACAAAATAGACTTAATTATAGAATGTAACAGTTTATTATTCAAGGAAATTGTTCATAAGAGTTGTATACTCATCAAATCTAAGAGATTACTATTTTTAAAAAAATGTGCAAATGCACAAAATGTATCCAAAACCCTCAACAGGAACTCCTTTTGTCTCATTGGAAGTAAAAAGTAAAGGGTAAAACTTCTTCAGTTTCTAAAGGGAAGTATATTACTCTTTGGATTCTATATCATCAAATCACATATTCTGGCTTATCTTTTTAAGGGGTTAGTGAACCAGCAGCATACCAAAAGTCTCAAAGTTTCAATCAGAGATAGATAAATAGGTGACTGAAACAGTAATTAAATAGTCTGCTTCCTGAATTTTGATCATAGAATAGATAGATAAGTTAGACAGGAACCAGACTGTTTTGCTGTTCACTGCTTGTCATTTACTGATGTATGAGAAACTCTGAAACAAGTGGACAGCTGCCATCAGACCAGCACTTTCAAGACAGAAGTTAATTCTGGGAAATCTCCACAGACATCATAGGGGATCAAATCCCAATTTATGGTTTGCAAAGGAACTGTGCTATCATAACTGATACATGAATTAATGATGAAAAATAAACTTCAGTGATCTGTGCTGTTCTTTGAATTATTGTCAGAATTTGACACGTAAATTGCAATAAATTCCGATGCTACAGCCTCCTATGAGAGTCTGGTAATGTTGATGATTTCTTTTGTTTTTTGCATTAACTAATATCACAAGCCATTCCTTAGTCTGTCTAAAAAGTGTTATTACTGAATTTCTGTTGAATTGCATCTGATTTTTAGCACTGTAATGCAATATTAAATGACAGATTTGATGTGTTTTAAGCTTCCTGTAAAATGAGTATAATGGCTTGAAAAAAAATGATGGTATTTGAAATTCAGGAAGTTTATGGTGATTGTCGTTTGTTCAGGGGATTCATATGAAGTTCTTTGTGGACTAGAATCAAAGAATTTGCTGACACTGGTATTACCAAACTTTTCAGAAAGTGGCCAGAAAGTGACTGTTTTTCTTTACTTATAATTATTGACAGCTCTGATAATGACAATAACTCCCGTTTTTCTTTACTTATAATTATTGACAGTTCTGATAATGACAATAACTCTCTATCGGGATATCCAAAACTCACATGAATGGGTTTTTTCCATGTAGGTACATTTAAACAAGGTGTTCATGTAATTGTTGCTGAAAAGCATGCAGCACAACAGTAATTCTTTTATTATTCTTTGTGGGCCTTTGTTCATTTCTAACGATAAAGATCTTTTGTGCCTACATGGAACTTGGAAAAACCACTGTGTTTGTTATTCCGGAACAGGTCTATTGGGACCAAAGTTTTTGATCCAAAATGGCAACTGACATGTTCTACTTTTATAACCTTGCTAATCAGACCATGGTTAACTGACATCTTCCTCCTTGTCTGTGTTCCTGAAGTATTGTTAAGGTGTTATTATCTTATCAAAATTTGTTTAATTCTATTGTTTATGCACACGCTAAATGAACATTCTAACAGCTATAGGTAAAGTTATTATAGGTAAAGTTCGCATGTTTTACGAAGATTTTAACGAGATATGATTGTCTGAATGTTATTCAGTCTGTATTGTTAATGTGGTTTAAGTAACTTTTTTTATTTTACATCGATTACGAAACAAGTTCTCACAATTTATATTAATCACTCTTGATGACTCTGGTGGCAGCATATGGGGTAGTTATTGTGGAAGAAAACTGGAGAGCCCGGAGAAAACCCACATTCCCGGACGAGCGACCACTGTATCCTCTCACATACGTGACCAGGAAACAAAGGAAGCATTGGTGAAAAGCGAAGCATGTTACTTTCACACTATCCAGGCAGTGTAGCTAGCTCAGCTATGTTGAGGTCATTGGTTTGAATCCCCAAACTTAGATTGATTGTATAACTAATTGCATACATTTAAAACTGTTTCAATTTTGAGTTGATAGTACTAAGCTTACTGCCTTCTGCCATAAGTCAGACTGACCATATGTGCACTGTTCACGTCTAGCTCAAAACAAAAAAATATATTTACCTCCAGTCTTTTTTACAGTTGTACAATTATGCAAAGAAAATTTAAAAAATTCCAGCTGTAGGACTTAAACCCGCATTTTGGTATTCACTTGTTTGCTGCTCTAACCTCTGACCTCTGCTGGAAATGCATCCGATTGAGATGTAAGCAATACAATTTATGTAAAATTACCTCATTTAAGTTTTCGTTTGTATGCAAACTTCACCAATGGCTGTACGAATATTCATTTAGTGTGTGCATTGACCATGAAATTAAGTAGATTTTGTCAGGTTTAAAAACCTTTTACAATGACAACATAAGTCTGTGCCAATTCCCAGCACATACAGTAAAACAAAAGTGATGGCTTTTTGCACAGCTATTTGTTAATAAGGGGCTGTTAACTGCAAAAATGTCACCAGCAGACAGTGGAAATAACCATCAATAAAGGAGGAATGGATTTGATATAAATAAATCAAGGTAAAACATAACTCCAGTTGGCCTAGAAAAAAAAAATGAGTAAAGCACAAATGCAAGTAATTTATTTGTAAATAAAGTGGTAAGATAATGCTAATTATTGATGATAGCAACCGTTAGTAATTAAAACAGTAAAGTATCTTTCTATTTAGGTGTTGGTGAACAGTATCATTATCAATATTACTTTGTCTCCATGGTTACATCTATTAAGGTGTTTCAGCTGTAACTCTGTTGTTTATGGTCATGTTTTCAAATAACTTTGCACAAATGATTACCAGGACAGGACAATTAAATGTATCATGTGCAAGAACCAGGTTGGTAGCTTAAAGGTCAAGGTTACAACATTTGATTGAAGTCAAGGTCACAGCACTCAGTTGTTTTAAAAATCATGTTTGTAAAGTTTTCGTCATAATTTTTTGGACTCTCCTGAACAATGTGATAGTTGAATAAGCTGAAGATAAGATAGGGTGAGTAATAGTTCTGTGATTTCTATGCTACATAGTGTGTGTAGTATAAATATGCTTACAGACATTGTAGAAATTTGTTCATGCAACTTTGTGCTACTGGAATTTATGGGCACATGTCTTCCCTGAAGTCATTTTCAACATTAATGATATCTCGTCTTCTTTTCTTTTATCCTTTTCACTGACAAAAATATCAGTTTAATTAAACCATGGTCATCCATGTCTTATGGACACATTTGTATACTTTTGCCTGTGTTGATCCATTAACATTCCTTCTTCCAGCTGGTTAAACTTGCCAATATTGTATCTGAACTATACATAGTCCAATATATATCACCCTAGTTGGAAAAAATGCTGATCTGCAATATGAATCACTTATAAAAACATGTTTTATTGTTCTGGTAAATTTAGAAGTTCACCTTTCCAAGGTTTCCTAATCATCTCATCTGATGCTATCAAAGTTCGGTCGCGTGTTGTTCTAACTGGATCAGCTTCAGCAGCAGCATTGATAGCTTCACAATCAAATTGTTCAACAGGTGTCCGGATAACATCAGTTAGTTCTAGATCAGGTACCAGCCCAATAAATTGTGTGGCTTATCACCTACCTGTGAATACTCCAAGATGTGATGTAGATTGTAGATGTTACTCATATTAACTCTCTTTGTTGGAATGTGTGCTCAAAAGTACAGGTATGAAAATTACTCTTTACCACAGGAGTACTAGTATGATATTACCGGTGACCTGAGGTACCAATTCCACTAATTTTAATTAGCACAAAGTAATTCTTGGATACTTCAAAGATGTATTTAATTAAATGTGTTTCCCTTATAAAAATGCTATACATTTAAAGATCCAATACTACAGATACGTCAGTTTAGCTCAAATATTTTGAAACTCTCAGTTTGTAACAAGTCATGGACATTTATCACCCATGATGGACCTTCGGTAAAGAAAGTGTTCATTAAAACTAGCCTGATCCCTTATTAATCCCCTGCCGCGAAGCGGGAGGGGGGTTATAGGAATGCCCTTCGTCAGTCCGTCCATCCGTCCGTCAGTGTGTCCGAAACATTTTCGTGTCCGCTCCATATCTCATGAACGCTTGGACACATTTTCTTCAAACTCGGCTAAAGTGTTAACCTCATTGAGCTGATGTGCAGAAGGCATGTGGCGGTCACGCTGGCTCAAGGTCAAGGTCATACTTGAAGGTCAAATGTTATTTTCGTGTCTGCTCCATATCTCATGAACGCTTGGACACCTCATTGAGCTGATGTGCAGAAGGCATGACCGTCACGCTGGCTCAAGGTCAAGGTCATACTTGAAGGTCAAATGTTATTTTCGTGTCTGCTCCATATCTCATGAACGCTTGGACACATTTTCTTCAAACTCGGCTAAAATGTTAACCTCATTGAGCTGATGTGCAGAAGGCATGAGGCGGTCACGCTGGCTCAAGGTCAAGGTCATACTTGAAGGTCAAATGTTATTTTCGTGTCCGCTCCATATCTCATGAACGCTTGGACACATTTTCTTCAAACTCGGCTAAAATGTTAACCTCATTGAGCTGATGTGCAGAAGGCATGAGGTGGTCACGCTGGCTCAAGGTCAAGGTCATACTTGCAGGTAAAATGTTATTTTCGTGTCCGCTCCATATCTCATGAACGCTTGGACACATTTTCGTCATGATATATAAAGTTTTTAATTGAGTTACACATGTATTTTGTGGTTACCTAACACATCCTATACTTCATTGATGTTCACTTTTTGTACTGTTTCCCATGTAAAACTTGTCAGTAAACTTTTATATATGTGCCTCCGAATTCTGAGATTCATACATAACTCCGGAAAGTTAAATTGTCTTAAACTGATCTTCTATGTCTGCTACAACCATGCCAGGTTAAGGTGAACATAATCCTATGACCAAACAAATTCTAATATTTGGCCAGCGGCGGGGAATATAGCTGTCCTTTGGACTGCCTTGTATTATCTACGGATTATCTACAATATTGTAATCGTATCAACAAGTACGGAATGTCACGGCCATTGATTCGGATGTTTCTAACAAGTTCCGGAAACTGCCTTATTTACATAAATATAAATACAAGCCATCTAAAAATAGAAGTGTACGCACCAATTCATCTAGGAGTACAGTACGTGCTCGTTCTCCGATGTAAAAACGAATATTATGCAACAAGAGAACACATTAATTCATTTTCTGTAAAGAACACTGGCTGTTTGGTCAACAGGTGCATGAAAAATATACCAGTAGTTTAACACACACCTCAACATTCAAACCGTGCACGGGTTATACATGGGGACACTCGCAAGACACCTATTTATATATGCTTATGCATGACCTACGAGGGCTGTGACAGAGCTTGATCAGTTCCAGAAGTCTTTGTGTAAATATTCGGGAAATCTTCGTGAAGGAGTGGAGGAATTTATTTCCTACAGTGATTTAATATATTGGTGATTCTATCGACATCAGTCAGGCTAATCGTTTGACCTACAGAGGCAATATTTTGCATATCAAAAGAAAGATTAATTTTTCATATTTTTACCTTATTTTCTGAATTTATTGCATGATTTTGGGTAGTATTGCAACTTTAACATATTTTGTTATTTAGTTGGGTAGTATTAAAGTAATTCTCTATGAAGATTAATTATGATGACATATGTTCCTAGCTTCTTTAAATTCTTAAAAATCACTTATTGCTAACAATTTTAGGACTGGGCTGTATAAGTCTTAAAAACCTGTATTTAAAATTTAAAAAAATGTCAGTTTATTATTTATGTAATAAAATTAAAACAATTCTAGTTTATTAAATGTATGTGTGAAGAGATAGAGAAAGAGTGAGGGATTTTTAAAAAAAGAGTAAAATTAGCATTCACTTTAGACCAATATCATGTTTAACATGATTTTTTACTTGGGTCACAATGTCATGTTGCCTTAATAAAGATTGTATTTGGATCATGTTACTGCCTCACAGATTTTTGTCATTTAAGGTTTGTCAATTTACATTTTCGATTTGTAAAACGTTAGTGAATTAGGTTTTTTATTCATTCAGTTCATTTTGACATTTTCCAGTTGATCATGAAATTTATAGATATTATCTGAATTTTATTTGTTTCTATGTTATTGTTGTTTGATGGTTATATACTTCACAACTAAAACTTAAAGTGAAGCCTCCATGGACAAAGTACTTCTTGTTATTGACCTAGCACCTAACTGCAAAGTACTTCTTGTTATTGACCTAGCACCTAACTGCAAAGTACTTCTTGTTATTGACCTAGCTCCTGACTGCAAAGTACTTGTTATACCCCCCCGCAACGAAGTTAGGGGGGGGTATACTGGAATCAGGTTGTCCGTCCGTCCGTCCGTCCGTCTGTCCGTCCGTCTGTCCGTCCGTACTGTCCGTCCGTCCGTCTGAGACACAAAATTCTGGCGACTACTCCTCCTAAACTTCTGGAAGGATTTTGATGAAACTTGCTGCAATGATCTTAGACATTGTATTATGCGCGTTATCTATAAGACATTGAGTTACCTCCCCTATTTACCAATTATGCCCTTTGATGATTTTTGCATTACAAACTTCTGCGGACTACTCCGCCTAAATCTACTGAAGGGTTTAATGATACTTTCTGTCAATGATCCTTAGACATTGTAGCAGCGCGTTATCTATATAGCATTGAGTTACTTCCCCTATTTTACCAAGTTATGCCCTTTGATGATTTTTGCATTACAAACTTCTGCGGACTACTCCTTCTAAACTACTGGAAGGATTTTGATGACACTTGCTGGCAATGATCCTTAGACATTGTAAAGCGCGTTATCTATAATCATTTGGTTACCTCCCTATTACCAATTTATGCCCCTTTGATGATTTTTGCATTACAAACTTCTGCGGACTACTCCGCCTAAACTACTGGAAGGATTTTAATGATACTTGCTGTCAATGATCCTTAGACATTGTAGCAGCGCGTTATCTATATAGCATTGAGTTACCTCCCCTATTTACCAAGTTATGCCCCTTTGATGATTTTTGCATTACAAACTTCTGCGGACTACTCCTTCTAAACTACTGGAAGGATTTTGATGAAACTTACTGGCAATGATCCTTAGACATCTATATAGCATTGAGTTACCTCCCCTATTTACCAAGTTATGCCCCTTTGATGATTTTTGCATTACAAACTTCTGCGGACTACTCCTTCTAAACTACTGGAAGGATTTTGATGAAACTTGCTGGCAGTGATCCTTAGACATTGTATAAGCGCGTTATTATATACATTGGTTACCTCCCCTATCCCCTTTGATGATTTTTGCTTTACAATTTTCTGCAGACTACTCCTCCCATTGGATTACCTCCCTTTTTTATAGTTATGCCCCTTTGATGATTTTTGCTTTACAATTTTCTGCAGACTACTCCTCCTAAACTACTGGAGGGATTTCAATGAAACTTGCTGTCATTCAACCTTCTTCTTGTTTTACAATTTTCTTCCATTGATAGATTTCAGTGAATCTTAATGATATTTATCCATAGACATAGGTATATCCATAGGTATGTGTTACAAAGGATCACTAGATTTCCATGTAGTTGGCACATATGTCCTCTATATACGTATTAAGATGGAGTGTTGCATACAAGAATTCTGATTTCATGCTCCAAAGCCATGTTTGACAAAAACACTTGCGGGGGGGTATTAGTAAGCCCTTAGGCGACAGTTCTAGTTGTTATTGACTTAGACTGCAAAGTACCTGTATTTATTGACCTAGCTCCTGACTGCAAAGTTTCTTATAGTTACAAAGTACCTGTAGTTCTTGACCTAGCTTCTGACTGCAAAGTTCTTGTAGTTAAAAAATACCTGTAGTTTTTGACCTAGCTCCTGACTGCAAAGTTCTTGTAGTTACATAGTACCTGTAGTTATTGACCTAGCTCCTGACTGCAAAGTTCTTGTAGTTACAAAGTACCTGTAGTTATTGACCTAGCTTCTGACTGCAAAGTTCTTGTAATTACAAAGTACCTGTAGTTATTGACCTAGCTTCTGACTGCAAAGTTCTTGTAGTTATAAAATACACGTAGTTATTGACCTAGCTCCTGACTGCAAAGTTTCTTGTAGTTACAAAGTACCTGTAGTTATTGACCTAGCTCCTGACTGCAAAGTTCTTGTAGTTACAAAGTACCTGTAGTTATTGACCTAGCTCCTGACTGCAAAGTTCTTGTAATTACAAAGTACCTGTAGTTATTGACCTAGCTTCTGACTGCAAAGTTCTTGTAGTTATAAAATACACGTAGTTATTGACCTAGCTCCTGACTGCAAAGTTTCTTGTAGTTACAAAGTACCTGTAGTTATTGACCTAGCTCCTGACTGCAAAGTTCTTGTAGTAACAAAGTACCTGTAGTTCTTGACCTAGCTCCTGACTGCAAAGTTCTTGTAGTTACAAAGTACCTGTAGTTATTGACCTAGCTCCTGACTGCAAAGTTCTTGTAGTTACAAAGTACCTGTAGTTATTGACCTAGCTCCTGACTGCAAAGTTCTTGTAGTTACAAAGTACCTTTAGTTATTGACCTAGCTTCTGACTGCAAAGTTCTTGTAGTTATAAAATACATGTAGTTATTGACCTAGCTCCTGACTGCAAAGTTTCTGTAGTTACAAAGTACCTGTAGTTTTTGACCTAGCTCCTAACTGCAAAGTTTCTTGTAGTTACAAAGTACCTGTAGTTATTGACCTAGCTTCTGACTGCAAAGTTCTTGTAGTTACAAAGTACCTGTAGTTATTGACCTAGCTCCTAACTGCAAAGTTCTTGTAGTTACAAAGTACCTGTAGTTATTGACCTAGCTCCTGACTGCAAAGTTCTTGTAGTTACATAGTACCTGTAGTTATTGACCTAGCTCCTGACTGCAAAGTTTCTTGTAGTTACATAGTACCTGTAGTTATTGACCTAGCTCCTCACTGCAAAGTTTCTTGTAGTTACAAAGTACCTGTAGTTCTTGACCTAGCTCCTGACTGCAAAGTTCTTGTAATTACAAAGTACCTGTAGTTATTGACCTAGCTTCTGACTTCAAAGTTCTTGTAGTTAAAAAATACATGTAGTTATTGACCTAGCTCTTGACTGCAAAGTTCTTGTAGTTACATAGTACCTGTAGTTATTGACCTAGCTCCTGACTGCAAAGTTCTTGTAGTTACAAAGTACCTGTAGTTCTTGACCTAGCTCCTGACTGCAAAGTTCTTGTAGTTACAAAATACCTGTAGTTATTGACCTAGCTCCTGACTGCAAAGTTTTTTGACCTAGCTCCTGACTGCAAAGTTCTTGTAGTTACAAAGTACCTGTAGTTCTTGACCTAGCTCCTGACTGCAAAGTTCTTGTAGTTACAAAGTACCTGTAGTTCTTGACCTAGCTCCTGACTGCAAAGTTTCTTGTAGTTACAAAGTACCTGTAGTTCTTGACCTAGCTCCTGACTGCAAAGTTCTTGTAGTTACAAAGTACCTGTAGTTCTTGACCTAGCTCCTGACTGCAAAGTTTCTTGTAGTTGCAAATGACAGAAATGCTGTTGCAGCAACTTGCTATTGTACCCTGCTTCATAGAAGGATATTTGTTGGTTTCTGTAGAAAATCATTTTTCATTGAGTGAGGAAGAAAACCAATCTTTACGAGTTGTTGACTGAGATCAATAGTTATACCCCAGCAAATGAAGTTTGAGAAGGGATATATAAGAGTTATTCTGTCGGTCTTTTGGTGTGTCCGTCCTCCCAATATCTTTTGACGCGAACTACTTCTACATTTCTTAACCGATTTGGTTCAAATTTTGTGTGTGCATTGATAATCAGGTGGAAAGATGTGTGACATAAATTTCACTTGCGTTGTCTCAGGAATTGCAGAGTTAGTGCCCCAGATTTGACTCTAAATATCTTGTGACGTTTACTACTTCTAAATTTCTTTACCGATTTGGTTCAAATTTTGTGTGTGCATTGATAATCAGGTGGAAAAAGTGGTGACATAAATTTCACTTGAGTTGTCTCAAGGATGGCAGAGTTACTGCCCCTGATTTGACTCTAAATATCTTGTTGCGTGAACTTCTACATTTCTTAACCGATTCGGTTTCAATTTTGTTTGTGCATTGATAATCAGGTGGTGAGGTGTGTGTCATAAATTTCACTTGAGTTGTCTCAGAGGTATTACCCTGGTCTCATTTGCATTATCTCCCTTTGGTTAATTCTGTTGTTTTTTTTGTCCTGAAAATTAATCGAATATTATACCAGGTATTGACTTGCAACTTGAAATATAGACAGATGGCGATTAGGAGAAGTGCAGTGTCCAAGAACTGTAACTCTACATGGTCTAATTATGGAATTATCTCCCTTTGTTTAATTCTGTTTTTCTCTTGTCCAGAACATAATTTGAAAATTATACAAGGTATTGACTTTAAACTTAAAATGTAAACAGATGGTGACTAGGAGAATTGCAGTGTCCAAGAACTGTTACTCTACACTTTAAAACTACTGTGCCAACAACCATAACTGACTCTCTATCAATTTTAAATAAAGACTTTATTTACTTATTACTTACTATCAAAAACAATATACTATGTATACAGGTTCTTATCTATGCTCTGCCTGGAGTCTGGCTTCTCCTGTATCAAAGCATTTTGCAGGGGTATTAATCACCTTCAACAATAGCTTTTGTTTTTCTTTTTAATCTCTGCCAGTTTTGGGGCTCCATACAGGGAAAAATTAGTCCCATAAGAAAACAGTAAAATTATAAAATTGGTGATATTCACTGTTTTAAACTTGAAAATTACCATTTTTAATTTACTGATATTTCCCTATAATCCACTGAAAAAGCAATGAATATGAATTGCACTAGTTGTTTCCCGTCCCATTACATCTCATCATGCACTGACATTACATGATAGCAAAGTAGGTTGTGCCGGTATTAACCCTGTATTTCATAAAGACACATTTGCGCACCTTGGTAAACAGAGCAGAGCCAGATTTTTTTAGCTGTCTGATCAGTGTCTTCTTTAGCTCAGATACTAAACAGTCTGCATGGAAAAGAAAAAAATCCATGGTTTCACAAACCATTTAAAATTAAGTAAATTAATATTCATCCAGTCATAAATTTGTACATGAATATTTATGAGGTAAAGGGTTATAGATTTTGTTATGAGTAGGCTGCAGGGGGTTAGGTTATTTAGGGAAGGGAAGGCTGCCAGGCGTGCATGTTGACTGTGTGGTTCCCTGCTCAGATATCACAATATCAAGTTGTTCTGCAATTTTTACAAGCTATTGTAGATTGATAAGCCAATTATATCTATGGCATCTCAATTACTATGTTTTATCTTCAGAGTTAGGTCAGTTTTTGTGTGAAACACTTGAAAAAATAGTCAAGGAGGTACCAAATTGATGTTGAGGTTTTATATGCAGAACAAGATAAAACCAACATTTTTTACATATTTTATATAGGTGGAATGTTACAAGGTAGTATAAATACTGACAAAAAACAACTGAGAAAAAAGCAGAAACTGTGTCTGGGAATAGCAGCAGGAAAGAAAGTGAACCAAAACAGATATTTTTGGCATTAATAATGCCTTAGAAAAAATGTAGTCCATTAATATGAAATGTGATATCTCATTCATTACCTTTGACCACATAAACAGTCAGTGATTTTGCTGTGAGATTTCTAAATCAGAATTGAACCTAATTGAAGATAAGGGTATCCCATCTGTAACTTGATAAAGATGGGGTATAATTAGGAATTGTATATATTGTATATCATTCTGAACTCCTTGGAAGTTTCACTTGACATTAAATGAAGAAAGGATATAAGGACTTGCGTTAATGACTAGCAGTTGACTAATTTTTAGCTCACATGAGAACTAAGTGCTTAAGGTGAGTTATTGTGATCATCCTTCGTCTGTCATCCAGCGTCAACAATTTGCTTTAAACGATATCACCTCTGAAACCGCTTGACAGAATTTGATTAAACTTGGCAGGGATGATCCTTGGGTGAACCTTCGAAAGTTTGCTTAAATAAATTTGATCCATATAGAACTCTGGATGCTATGACAACAGAAAGAAAAAATATGAAAATCTTAAAAATCATCTCCTTCAAAACTGTTGGCCAGATTTCAAAATGATCCTAGGGTAACCCTCTTCCAAGATTGCTAAAATATTCTGATCTGTAAAATAAACATGGATGCCAGGGGCGGGGCTAATTTGCCTTCAATGTATATAGTGAAAACTTTAAACGACATCTCCTCTGAAACTGCTGGAACTTGGCGGTGAACCTTCACACAATTTGCTAAAATAAACTTGATACATGTAGAACTCTGGTTGCCATGGCAACAGAAAGGGAAAAAATTAAAACTTTAAAAAGCATCTCCTACAAATGTATATAGTGAAAACTTTAAACGGCCTCTGGACAGATTTTGATTGAATTTGGCAGGGATGATCCTTGGGTGAACTTTCATTAAAGTTGCCAAAATAAACTTGATCCATGTAGAACTCTGGATGCAATGGCAACAGAAAGAAAAAAATGATGAAAACTTTAAAAATCATCTCTTTCAAAACTGCTGGCCAGATTTCAAAATGTTTAAGTACAGATGTTCCTTGGGTAACCCTTTACCAAGAATGCTTAAATTAATTCAATCCATAAAAAAAAACATGGCCACTATGGGCAGGTCCAGTTTGCCTTAAATGTTTATAGTGAAAACTTTAAAAAAACATCTTCTTTGAAACCACTGGACAGAAATTGATTAAACTTGGCATGAATTATCCTTGGGTGAACTTTCTCAAAAGTTGCTAAAATAAAATTGGTCCATGTACAACTCTGGTTGCCATGGCAACAGAAAAAATGAAAAAATTTAAAAATCATCTCCTTCAACACTACAGGCTAGATTTCAAAATATTTTCATACAGATTAATGATTATTATCTTACCTGATCTTGCCAAGGCCTCTTATACATCTACAAGAGGTAAAGTGTTGCAGGAGCTGTCTGATCTTGCAAGGCCTCTAATGCATCTACAAGAGGTAAAGTGTTGCAGGAGCTTAAGATCTTGCAAAGCCTCAAATGCACCTATATAAGGTAAAGGGTGGTCGGAGCTGTAATATCTTGCCAAGGCCTCAAATGCATCTTTATGAGGTAAAGGGTGGCGAGAGCAATCTGATCTTGCCAAGGCTTCTAGTGCACCTATATGAGGTAAAGGGTGGCAGGATCGGTAAGATCTTGCAAGGCCTCTAGTGCATCTTTATGAGGTAAAGGGTGGCAGGATCTGTAAGATCTTGCAAGGCTTCTAATGCATCTATATGAGGTAAAGGGTGGCAGGAGCTGTAAGATCTTGTCAAGGCCTCTAATGCATCTTTATGA
>CM037786.1:15739287-15789287 GCA_021229015.1 Solen grandis | reverse complement strand
CAATTAGTTTGTTTACATTCTAGCATCTTTATTTCTTAAGCAATCCTCTTCAAACGTTAAGACAATGTTTATGACCATAACCTTGCAGTCAAGTTCGATTATGGCTGATTTCAGCCCTTTAGGTGAGGAGTAATGCCCCTTTTAATATAAAAAAATGCCAGATTTCACTTTGTTTGCATCTAGCATCTTCATTTCTTGAGCAATCATCTTCAAACTTTATGACAGTGTTTATGACCATAATCTCTTAATCAAATTCAATTATGGCTGATATCTGTCCATTAGGTCAGAAGTTACGCCCTTTTATATAAGAAAATGCCAGATTTCTCTTTGTTTACACTCTAGTGTCTTTATTTCTTAAACAATCATCTTCAAACTTTATGGCGATGTTGATGACCATAATTATCAATCAGGTTTGATTTTGACTGATATTGGCCAATTAGGTCAGAAGTTTTGCCCCTTTTAATATAAACACATGCCAATTTTCACTTTGTTTACAATCTAGCATCTTTATTTCATAATGATCTTCAAACTTTACTGAGTCAATGTTAACAACACAACAATATATATGACCATAATCTCTTCGTCACCACAATTATGGCAGATATTGACTATTAGGTGATGAGTTATTGGCCTTGAATCATAAAAAATGCCAGAATTTTACTTTGTTTACACTGTAAGCAATGATCATTTAACTTATACCCAACAATAATGGCAATATTATATCTCAGTTGAGTTTGAATATTGCTAATATTTAGAGTTACATTTAGGCCCTTGAAATATCAGAATATCACACATATTTTTCTTCTTCACTTTTTAGGCAGTGCAGGCAATGAAGGTTATGTTTCTCAGGTGAGCGATTTCAGCGCCATCTTGGCACTCTTGTTTATAAATGCCATCAATATATATACATGCACAAAAGGGTAATTTAACTGGTGTTGAAAAATTTTGCATGTGTGTAAATGCCTGTTGATTTACAAAATTTTATTGTACATGAATATACATATGGCATTAATAAAAAAAAAATGTGGTTTTTTTTTGAAGAAATAAAAAGTATGACTTTAGTTTTATATGCCCATGGAATGAAGGAACATGTTCTGGATTCCCCTGCAGTAGATTGGTTGGTGGGTGGATGTTCAATGACCACTCAGGTTGTCTGATCTCTAACTCTAAGAAATGAAAACCAATATTTGCCAGACTTTGTCACAATATTTAAAAAAATATGGACAGGATATCTCCATCTAATTTGATAACCAGCCAGATTGTTGTTTGCATATCAAAGTTATAGCCCTTGAATTGATGAAAAAAAATTGCAGAACTAACAGTGTCTGTTCAAATGTAAAGTGATACTTACCAAACTTTTTAACAATGTGTATCAGGGCACAATAACTTGGCCAAGATAGATTACCAGACAGAGTTATCTCAGACAGCCTAAAGTTGTAACCCTTGAATTGATAAAAAAACATGCAATATTAACACTGTTTGCTCTCTAGTCAAACACTAACAGTTGAGAACTGATCCTTGCCAAACTTTGTCACAATTTGTATGGACACATTACCTCAGCTAAGTCTGATAACCAACCAGAATGTCTCAGACATCTTGGAGTTAAGAACTGTGAAACATGAACCAATCTTCACCATACCTTGTCACAATGTATATTGGCACAATATCCCGACCAAGTTTGATAAACAGCCAGAATGACAAGTGTTAAGGACTTTGAATTGATGAAAAGTTGCACAATTAATAGTGTCCACTCTCTAATAGTGATAAATATGAAATATTTACATAATGATGTGAATGAGCACAATATCTTTGCCAAGCTCAAAAACCAACCACAATGTCCCTGACTTGACACCAGAGTTATGAACCTTGAATTAATAAACAAATGCAAAATTACAGTGTCAATGCTCTGACAAACATAACCCAATCTTTGCCAAACTTGGTCTCAATGTGAACTTGCTCAATATCTTGACCAAGTTCCATAACCAGCCAGAAAGATTCAGATACTCCAGAGTAATGGCCCTTGAATTAATAAAAATGCAAGACGGGTATATTTTGCAATTTTTGGACTTGTTTAGTATAATTTACAAAGTGGTCCAGTAAAGAACTAGTATAATTTTGTGATGACTACATAAAGTATAGAACCATTTTATCACACACTGTTACAATGTGAATGCAATAAAACAAATTAAATCATAGACTCCAATCATTTATTATGATGTCAGCCTCTCATATTGGCCAAGGCATTATGTCATTCAGTGATTCTGTCATGCTGATACACAACAGTTTCCTGGTATTGTTGAACAATAATGAGTTACTGATCATATTAATATTTCGCTCTCCATCTTTGGTGGAGTTATTTTCCTCTAATTGGATAGGTGAATTCGGATGAATTGCAGACCAATTTTTGATTGAATATTGATTGTCAAACTTAATCAATTTCTGCTACAAAATTTAATGCAGGCAGGAGCATTAGTGTGATGCAGCATATCTAGGTTTTAATTGCTGTAATACATTTACAATAAAACACAGTATCTAGTCAGTAGATATCAGCATTACAATGGAGATTTTGAATATTTTACAAGGATTTTAGTTCATGTCTTTCGTAACACCAGTATCTATGACCTAAGTGAAGAAACAGATATGTTTCCATCTTTTTGTAAAGTTAATGAAGCCACAGCAGTCCAAGAGGCAAGATTTATGACCTTATTGTCTCTCATTAGGGGTGTATATCGCATGATAACGGAAGCACATAAACATTGTGATGTATGTTTGTTAAGGCTTAACCTCCCACCAACATTATTTTAATCATTCAATAAACTAACTGTAACATTGTAATATGTTAGTGATTAGTGATGATTACCATATTTACTCGACTATAAGACTACCCGCCTATAAGACGAGGCCCCCTTTTCCATCCCCTAATCTGTAGAATTTTGCTTTGACTCTTTTATAAGACAGGGTGAAAATTCGCTCTGAAAGATGTCTGACGAACAGTACTGACCCTCCGACATTTAAAGACTACACCGTGAAAATCTGGGTAAAGTAAGGATACTGCCTGATAAAATAAAAACAAAGTTAATTTAAATCTATCGGTAATATTTTACCTTTATATTAAAATGTCATGATAAGTCTTGAATACAAATGTCATTTTCGTTTTCAGATTTTGGAGTGTCGCTGTTATGTACGAGTTATGACGGTGCCTGTGTGAACCGTTTGTGTGAAATTTTAACGCTTATTTAATACCCTTATTTATACGTGTATGAACATTTTCTTATATAAGAATATATAAAAAATGTTTTTTGTTTGTGTGTTTGTTTGATTGTTTGTTCGTCAAATAGAAAATAAACACGCTCAATATTATCTCATTTCAACCTACAAAACAAGGGATATGCAAATTTCAGTGGGCAGCTCAACCAATCAGAAGATAGCCAGTGTCCGCAGGTGTGTTGTAAGTTACATGACACGAAGACCCCTGGGCAACCCGACAATAAAATGAGAGTTTGATAATAGACAAATGTCTGCATACTTTTTGAAACACATTATCTGCATTTTAAGATTTATGCAAATTTCTCTCGGCTGATAGCTAAGCCAATCAGACGAGCAGGGCGAGTACCGAAAGGGATTCCCTTATAATCTGCTAATGAAATAAAATCCAAAAATATATTAATTCTATAAATTATTTGAAGAGAGCAAAAAAAAAAAAATAAATAAATAAACAAATTTCAAAAGATAGCAAAAACTAAACAAAACAAAACACGTAATGAATATTGTATTGTTTTATTAATGTCGCAGTGTCGTGAGTTGATTTCACGAACAATCAGATCTAATGAGCACCATCTGTTTCCCATAACCGCTTGATGAAAATATAAAATGATTCATGAAATTGGGGAAAAACAAATATTTATGAACTGTCGTACTGTTATAAGGTAAATAATATCATGCAATTAATATCAGATATTTATATATCGATAGATAATGGGAAAGATATACGTCTCCATAACTGTATACCGTTACGAGCTTCATGCATACATAAACTTAGTGGAGAGAAACTAAATCCGACTTGTTGACCCCGCTTATAAGACGACCCCCCCCCCAACTTTAAAACCCTAATCAGACCGCTAAAAACCCGTCTTATAGTCGAGTAATTACGGTATATCTCTTTATAAAACAAATGTATCAAACCATTAATATTCTAGAATCCCTCATCTTTCTACTGATAGGTAATCAAAATTACAGAAATAAAATAAAGAAGATTACTACTAGCTTATACACTAATTCAAATAAATCTGCGTACACTTTACAAACCATGCATGATTACATGTACCTTATGCACTTTAGCAAAGTACCGAAAAGACTAATACAGGCAAAAATATATTTATTCTGATACTGAGCCAATCAGCCCTTGTGTGCTGAGTGCCAAGTAAATGTTATGTAAGTGATTGTAGGATATATAATCACTGCCAACAACAGCAGTTCACCGTTCTGTTAGTTTTTAAAAAGTATGACAGGAAGTAATACAAAATCATGCACCTCCCATACTACAGGCATGACTCAATTTTCAGAGTTCCAGATTTTTCAACAAGAATTGGCAGGGAAAGTTCCAAGAGATGATCCCTCAGTGTTTTAAAGAAAATAAAATGGAGTACATGGTTATAATCTTGTACCTTCATAGTAATAGTATCTGTTTGCAAGAAATATAAATGCTTGTTAGTTCCCTACTGGTGTTTACTCCGGAGGGAACTATAGGTTTGCCCTCTGTCTGTCCGTCTGTATGTGTGTCCGGAAGTTTGGATCTCGCTATAACTTAAAAACATTTAAGACAATATTATGAAATTTGGTATATGAATAGATGGCAGTATGGAGCTTCTGCATGTCACATTTTGTTTTTTCAGACCAAAATTCTGGATGCTATGGTAATGGAAAAATTATGCATCTCACCAGTAGGGGACTCATGTGTTGCGTGCAACACCAATAACGTGTTGACTGTATCTTACACTCTAACATGCAAATGTCCAGCTCTGCTTGTAAAAGTTGTTAAAAAAAATAAGAGTTGATGTTCACTGGCAAACATTGTGTTCGTTGGAAATTTTTAACATGAAAAACCTTTGTTGATGATTGGAAATAAAAGTTTGATTGATAAATATTCCTGAAAACTGGATTAAATTGAACAGAGTTTGCCTACGTTGGACTTTTGATCAATGGTTCAAAGTCAGATTCTGATTTTTTTTAAAGGCGTATACGCAAACATACATAATATGTAGATGTTCTACTATTAACTTTGCCCCCAAAAAAACTACAGCATTATGCGGCTATTCTTAGAGAAAATCTGCCCTGCAACTTAAACACTGTGGCGAGGTCTAATGACCTTTTCAATAACCCTTTGTACTGTATTTTGAAACATTACATGGAAGAAGAGAAAAAAAGCCGTCTCACAGAAGTGGGGGCTATATATAATGGAGGAATCATGAAAATGATGTCCCGTCACTGTATCATGTGTAATAGTCCAGAAATATCATAAATCTTTTATTTTCTGAAATCTTTTAATCCTTAAACCAAACCAAACAACTAAGTTATCAAAACAAATATTTACCATTTTATATATGCTTACCAAAATTAAGAAATGCTAAAGCAGAAATATTTTCTATTAGAAATAATTTTTTTACCAATATGTAAAAAACAACATTAAATGGCTTTTGTAAATATGGCCCCATTAACTGTACAAGAACATGGTATACTAGAGAACAATATCTTTATGAACTAGATCATAATAACTTTTCAAAAATATCTTCTTTTATTTTAAGATAACAACAATTTTGTTATTAAATTAATGACAACATTGAAGCTTAACCCATCTGGACATTTATCATACAATCTGTGGCCCACCCACCATACTTATAATCGGAAAATCTAAAAATAGCCACAGATTATTATTGTTTCTCATAATTTTGTCTCCAATTTTTATGAGAGTACAGATAAAAATATGATAAGGAGAGGATTGAGAAGATAAACTAGATGGGATTTTATCGTGTTTAACATTTTAATTGGGGAAAAATGTTGCAATTTATTTCAAATTAAGACATAAATTACTTGTATACAATCAGTATTTGACATTTTCATCGCAGCAAATTTTTATTCAAAATCGTGTAGTTAAGAGCTGTTTGTCTATAAATAGTGGAATAGGTAACCACAATAAGTTCTTGAAGACTTATGGTTAAACCTCAGATCTGAGAGGCATTCAGACATACTGTGGTAATGTTCTCATAGTGTTTTGGCTGTTGGCATCATAGAAAGAATATTTAAGCTTCAATCAGGTGGGGCATTGGCATGGGGGTTGATGTCTTGGCCTCCATTGCTTCAGGTGTTCTCTAAACATGATGCTTATTTTCTTGGGTTAACCCTTTCCTTCATAGAGGAAACCAGGAAAAGACCTATGCGAACAACATAAAACCAGATCAGCCTGCGAGTAACTCGCAGGCTGATCAGGTTTTATGCTGTTCCCTGCTCCTCAGTCGTCTGGAAATGAGGACTTTATAATTAAATTTGGTAAGGTTTAACTGTGGTTTTCTGCAGATCAGGCTTTATGTGGTACCTACTGAGTGCGTCAAAATGAGTCTATATGAGGGAAAGGGTTAATTACACTGATTACACCTACAGTATTTCAGTCAACTAGGGACTTTGTCTGCCTGAGACAAATCTAGTGATGTCTCAGTATGATATCAAACCGTAGATAAGTATTATAGTGGCATGATACCATATCCAGGCACATTATACTGACACTAGGTCAACCAGTCCTGGAACATTCCTAACATACTGAAAGCCAAGCTAGGGAGATATACCAGTTCTACAACAGTTTCTGTTTATGTGGCCTTGGTTCAAACCCACGACCCTCTAGATATAGGATGGATAATCTAACCACTTGTCCACCTGAGCAATCTGTTTTGAATGTGAATATCAATCTATTCAAAGTTTTATTATTAAAAAAATGTTGATATGAAACTTGCTTAAAGATATTTTACACAACGGTTTAGACATGACCATTTTACCATGCAGAAATGATGTTGACATTATCAGTAAAAATAATAAAACTGCAAGTTTATTTTTAACTTTCATAAAATGAAGGTAGATAAAATTGCTTCAATTACAGTAACACATTTATTTTGAGAATGGATTGTATGTAATTATTTATCTGTGTTTTGGGCAAATTTTATACAAAATCAACATATATAAACAACCTAGAAACTGTTAATTGATATATACAGAGGTTAGTTCCGGGATTGGTTTTTCACGGTATGAGTGTAATGGAGCTAGTATGAGAGATTTCTGTTGCACAGTGGTAGGATTTTATGTGTCTGAAGAAAACAAAGTCTCCAAATGACTATAATAATGGCAACAGAACGTAAACCCCAGGAAACAAAATGGCTGCTCATGAATGTAAATGGGGACATTGTCTGATCTTGGCACAGATTTTATTTGTATTACAATATGTTCAGTATGTTTTGTTTTATTATTTCCTTAAGCAAGACCATGCTATCTTCACCATTCATCTTAATATAGAGAATCCAGCCATATAAAGCAGTCTGGTTGGAATTGCTGTACAGACTTTGAAGATTTGTGAAGCATGTCCTTTGAAGATTAGATGCCCATTTTATTCTTCATATATGTTTGAAAAAATGTATTACGTTCCCTGTAGGACTTCAAAATTACTTTCCACAAATGTTCACAATCATGAGACAATGTGCAGTTCACATTACCTACATTCATAGCTCAAAGGTCAATTCAAAGATCAACAATGGGGCATTTTTTTGTTTCTGGTCCATAACTTCCTCATTTATTAAAAAATTTTAAAATTACTTGGCACAAATGTTTCCCATCATGAAATGATGTGCTGCATGCAGGACCAAGGTCTGTAGCTCCAAGGTCAAGATCACACTTAGAGTTCAAAGATCAACAATGGGGTATTTTTGGGGTCTGTAAGCTCCAAGGTCAAGGTCACACTTAGAGTTCAAAGATCAAAAATGGGGTATTTTTTGTGTGTCTTAAAAGTCATAAGATAAAAAAATGTCTTTTTTTTTTGTCTGGTCTTTTTTTTTTTTTTTTTTTTTTTTTTTTTTTTTTTTATGATGGAACTTTGGAATGATTTGGTAAAAATGAATATCAAATAAAAATGACAGAACACATAAAAATGAGTTTGTACCTTAAGAGGTCAAAGTAACATGTGCTCATCCCATTGACTCTTTCATTTGATTTTCATCCTTTGGCAGTTGCGAAAAGACATGTTTGTGTTCCTCTTGTAACTTATGATAAGTAATCATTCTATGTAGATGTTTCCCATTTCATACTAAGTTGTTTTATTCTCCAGAGCATAACTCAAAAAATGTTAAAATCATAAATATGAAACTTCATTAGTTGATACAAAAAATCAAGGATAATCACAGTGGGTAGAATTAATTGTAACTCTTCATTTTATATTTTTTAGTTATTGCCCTTTGTTACTGTATCCAGGAATGTTACATTCTCCAAAACCATCATACACTAACAGCTATTGTTTTTATGACAAACAAACCTTTGGGGAGCATCAAAGGTTTCTTATATTGTAAAAACAGGGGGAATATTTACAGACGTGATGGAAGATGTGTTAGAATAGTTTTGTTCTATCAGTAAATGTGTTTTTTGTTTAGATGTGTGTCAGACTTAAAACATTTCTGTTTATCAAGATATTATCCACCACAAAATAATCTTGAGGAATTGGAAACAGTCTTATGTAGACAGGGTGGGGGTGGGGAGAGAGTGGAGTCAGTGAAGCTACAAGTAAATAAAAAACATATATTTCAAGATAACTGCAATTAACACATGTGATTGTTACTGTACAATATTCCATATAATGTACTGAAGTTACAAGGAATAAATTATGCCACAAAACACTATGGTGCTGTATCATCCCCTTGCTCAGTCAGTGCATGCAACCAGAGTGTCAGAATACTGGTGTTCCATGAAATCAGTCCCGGAATGATTGTAATACTAACGGTGGGGGGTTAAGTCCAACCTAGGAAAAACATGGCCACCATGGCTGGTATAAAACATATTTTAATTTTCATTAATTTCTTAAACATTTTGCTTATGTGTATATATTTATTGACCTCTGCAAACATCATGCTTAATCATATGAGTTAGAGGTCAGCTGAACTTAATTGTGGAAGAGTACCATCCTCCTAGCACAAATTAGATGGTTCGGGACAGACTTTAGTGTCACAAGATTACATGAATTTGAACTCTTGTCCTATATAGGATAGGAATACATCATTTCAGTGACTAATCTTTTGAACTCAACCTGCAATTTGACCTAAGCTTTTTTAATATAATTATTGAGGATTTCTTGTTAAGTGGTTAACAATGATAAAAGGCCTGTCACACCAAGCCAATTTGGCTAGCCGAAGCTATACCAGAGCACAAATGTGCAATATTTAGAAAGAAAGTGGACGGACACTGCCTGCCAAAGCCCGCCCAGTCATCATCAATTAATAGAATGGAATATTTCATTGAAAAACCCATCCAAAATGTCAGTTGCATCAGTGTTTAACACATTGCCTGAGGTGCCATGGTCCAGTATTAACAAAGCTGACTGCAGATCCAAAGGTTGTGGATTTGAACCCCATAGAGGTCAAGGATTTTCCATAGCCTTCCCAGGCACAAAGTACTGGTCAAGCCCAGGAACTATCTAGAGGGATACGTTTTAAGTTGTAAAAACTTGTTTCCCAGTCGGCCTGAAATAGATAAGTTTAAACTAAACTAACACATTGCATGAGACCAAGCCATTAGTTGACTGTCATTCCATCACAGTTTATTCAATAGTTTTGGGAAACAAAACATTATATTATTTTCCATTCCCTCTACTGATACCGTTCCACTTTGTATCATACCTTATAATCCCACTGGCATTCCGATTTGGGAAGGCATCTGTATTCGCCAAAAACATTATGTCTGTGTCCACATGATAGAGTGTTGCTTTTTGTAGGGTTATATTATTGAATGGAGCAGCTTGTCAACACTCCCATATTGTTCTCTGCCAGACAAAAAAGTGGCATTTTCTCTTAGCCTTTACCACAGGAGACATATCAAAGGAAAAACCTATGTGATCTGTATAAAATCATGTCAACCTTTAAGTTACATAGACGCCTTTTTTAATGGTGAGTTTTTGTGAAACTTGAATGTCTGTTGTGCATATGTGCGTCTTGCGTCATCCATCAACAATTTTGAGTGTTCATGTTCTGTAGCATCTTCATTATTTAAGCAATTTATCTTCAAACTTTATGACAATGTTTATGGCCATGATATTTTGATCCAGTTTAATTATGGCTGAGATTGGCCAATTAGGTCAGGAGTTATGCCCCTTTTTGTATAAAATATGCTAGATTTCACTTTGTTTACACTCTAACGTCTTCCTATTTTGAATAATCATCTTCAAACTTGAATACAATGTTTATGACCATAACCTCTTGATTGAGTTCGATATGGCTAAGATGTTAAACTCTGGTTGCCATGGCAATGGAAAGAAAACAATTATAAAAACTTTAAAAATTATCTCCTTCAAAACTAAAGGCCAGATTTCAAATTATTTTAGTACAGATGTTCCTTTGGTAACCCTCTACAAAGATTGCTAAAATTATTCCGATCTGTACAAATAAACATGGTAGCCAGGGGCAGGGCTAATTTGCCTAAAATGTATATAGTGAAAACTTTCAAAGTCTTCTGCACCAAAATTACTTGCCAGATTTTAAAATGTTTTGGCACAGATGTTCAATGGGATACCCTCTACCAAGATGGTAATATTAATGACTTTTATCTTGCCAAGGCTGACTTGGTATTGGACCACTATCTCCAATTATGGCCCTTGAAGTATAAAAAAATGTCATTTTTAACTTTGTTTACATTCTAGCAATTACATTAAAGCAATCTTGATCAGATGTATACATAATAATAATGAACTAAGGATTATTATGCCTTGTATTGAAGTTATGGTCCATAATACTTAAGGTTGCTTTTGAGCAGTGATACTCAGGTGAGCATTTTACGGCCACCATGGCCCTCTTGTTTTATAATATTTTCTATCCTGTGGTAACATACCCGACTACGGATCCAAAGGTTGTGGGTTCAGACCTCAAGGCAAGGGTTCTTTATGACCTTCCTAGGTGCTATGCACTGGTTGGACCCAGAAATTATCTAGAAGGATTAGTATAAGTTGTAAAAATTTGTTTCCCAATCAACCTAAAATAGATAAGTTCAAACTTACTCATCAGCAACTTCTGAATGAGGTAGTTATGTTTAACTTAGAATAAAACTAGTCATAACTAGTACAAAATCACCTGCCAGTGAATGTAATATTTTGAGTTTTGGATAAATCTATTTCTGATTGTCCCTAGTGACCAAGAGATAACAATGGCTACCCTGGGATTGGAGCTTGCTACAAACTTAACCCTTTCCCTCATAGAGGACACCATGAAAAGACCTATGCGAACAGCATAAAACCAGATCAGCCTGCGAGTAACTCGCAGGCTGATCCGGTTTTATGCTGTTCGCTGCTCCTCAGTGGTCTAGAAATGAGGATATTATAATTAAATTTGGTAAGGTTTAACTGTGGTTTTCTGCAGATCAGGCTTTATGTGATACCTGTTGAGTGCGTCAAAATGAGTCTATATGAGAGAAAGGGTTAAAATGAGTCTATATGAGGGAAAGGGTTAACACACTAAAAATGGTACTGGTAGGTTCCTGCTTTATGATCAGTATAGCTATTGGGTGTTTCCAGAAATCAGGACAGTGTGATTGGGTGTGTTATCAGTATGTTTGTTGGGTTTAACATCCCATCAACAGTATTTTAGTAATTTGGAGATGATGTCTACTTGAGGCAGATATAGTGCTGCCACATTGCAGTAATAGCAATAGACATGTGACATGATACCACACCCAGTCACATTATCCTGACACCGGGTCAACCAGTCCTGGAACTACCCTTATATGCTGAGCACCAAGAAGGGAGCTTCAAATGATTGAAATACAGGTCGTGGGACCTAGCATATTTACTAATATACAGCACCATCTGAATAAAAAAACTCAAAGAAGTGTCTGCTCTTATGCCACTAAATCTTTGTCGGTTAATATTGTCACTACATGGCGCCTGCATGATTGCCAATCCATCTGTTTTAAGCTGTCCAATAAGTGGTTCAACAGGCTTTAGGTTATGATGACCCAAGAGTGTGATGATTTAATTAAATTCTCAAATGCTTCTTGTGAAGCAAGTTTTTGTTATAATTTTTCTTAATCTGCAACCAGGTTCTTGAGTTGGATAATACTCTGTCTTTTGGAAGGTCATAGAATAAAGTTTTCCAAGTGGGCATCAATAAAGTTTTCCCAGTGGGCATCAATAAAGTTTTCCCAGTGATAAAAGATCAATAAAGTTTTCCCAGTGGGCTTCAAAAACATAGCCTTTTCATCCTTTGTCTAGCTAATGTATACTACTGTGGGGAGGTGTCTCTTTCATCTTAATATAAGTGCATGACAGAACCGTTTAAAAAAAAAAAAAATTGTAATAAATCAGATCCATTTTACGAGACAATAACCATTGTTTTGCGTGAGTTTTTTCGAAATTTCAAATATGACTAGACATTTGTAATCTTTTCCATCAAAGTTTGTGTCTCCCAATTTATTTGAATTACAATTTTTGCTCAGAATTTACTAAAAACTATACTTGAAAAAGATAACGTTATTTTAGGTGAAGTAGCCAAGTGCAAGGAACTGTTTTAAAGCAGGGGAATCATGTCTATGTCATTTAATTTCCGTGAATGTTGCATTTTGTTAAATTTGCTTTGAAAAAACTTCAAGTATATCTTTCATTTAAATAAGGATGTCTACAAGAGAGTCAAAAAAGTAAAACCTTCTTACAAACTTGTAGGGTTGATATACTAAATTCAGCTTGTATTTATGTCTGTCAGTATGTCCAACTAACCATCTGTCTGTCTGTCTGTAGAAACAAGCTTTACTTTGATATAAAATTCCTTCGTCCAAAGCATCTGTTGTTTAACCATTTAACCACCAACTGATTCTGTTAGTCTTTACAACAGTAAAATAACCAAGTACCTTGGAATGGACTAAATGTTGGAATTTTTTTTTTTTTTCATGAGTTGTTGGCACATGCTTGCAAGTGTAGTTTAATATAGCATGATATATATGAAGAGATTTCATCAATACAGACTTTTTTTTAAAAGAATTATATATGCTTAATTACAATTCAATCAGTGAAGACCAAGATATAGATGGCATAATGATGATAAATGGTTTCCAGTCAATTTCTGATCAGTTGTTTGTTCCTTCCCATAATTCATGTTAACTTTGGGAAACCAGCATATGACAATTTACTTCACTTTGTTTCGAGACATACTAAAAGTTGAGATTGGCAATTTTAACCGGGTATGACCAAAACACGAAAGGAACGAAAGGAACTTATTAAAATGGTATTTTCAAGAGAAAATTGTTAATAGTCATGTTTTTATTGTGGATTGTTAAAATACTAAATAATATTTATAAAATTCGTAAACTTTAAAAATCCAGTAGGTAATAATAATAAAAAAAAATCCGGGGCTCAGTGGATCCTCAGTATACACTTAGCCGTTTCGTGCGAAAGGAATGTTTTTCTTCCAGTACATTATTCTAGGCGTTTATCTTTTTCATGTACCACGCTTACTTTTTCATTACTTTGCCAAATATTACAATAAGATAAGTGTTTAAGTAACATATATCGCATTTGACGACAACAGTTACAAAAAATACACAAGCCTTCTTCAGTAGTTCAATATTGAGTTCCTTTCGTAGCGAAAGGGATACAGCAGGCATATCTAATATTTGTAATTATAGCTCAAAAATAACATTTTATCATCGAATTTTATTAAACGTGATGGCTTTTCATATTTCATAGATCAAAAACTAAAGTATTACATTTTTGTTGTGATAAAAAATCACTTTCATGTTTTTTGTTAGTTCCATTCGTTCCTTTCGTCCCTTTTGTGTTTTAGTCATACCGATTTTAACATAATGAATCTCAATTGTATTTTTCTTTTCTATTGCAGACAAAACTACTATTATTAGGACTTTCTGCCTACAGGCAGAAAATCCTATTGGGTTTGTACTGTATTTTTTTCTTTTTTTTTTTATGAAAATTTAATGGCAGATACTTCAGATACTGAATTTTCCATTTCATTTATTTTCCTGTGACTATGACGTCAAACTTGATGTCGTCAACAAAAGATTGTATGCGTCTAAAGCCATTATTTCTGGACCATTTTTCATGAAAATTTCACAGAATGTGTATGTTATATTCTAGTTGTGCATCCCAGTGTCCGTTTTTCTAAATTTGAAAAGGCAAAGGTTCCATGGCGAACCAAGATTCGAACCAATGACATCATATTTCAAATATTTCAAATATATATAACATCGCTTCCAGATAAGTTAGAAAGCTGATATTTGGACTGAATATAAGTCTTCAAATCTTCTTTACATTCTGAAAAGATGACTCATAAGGCAAAAAAACAACTTTTGTATTGAAATTAAACGGTTTTTAAGCCCTGTAGGCTTAATTTTTTTATTGATTTCCATGGAATTTTTACTAGGGGTATAGCATTAAATCCTATTGAGCAATGTCACTTCGGTTTATGGAAAATTGCATAGGTCAAGGTCATATTTCAATTATCTTTTTTTTTTCTTCAGCCTTAAATATCTCAAAAATGATAAATATTCTATCGAAACACTATGGGTATAATTTGTAGTGCTTTGAAATACCTTTCAGATGATATTTAGTTTTTGATGATTTTTTTATGCTTCATGTTTTACTATTGACTCAAGAATCATGGAGTAATGGCAAAATCACAAACTTTGTGTATATAACTTTCGTGAGTTTTGCCATTTTCTTGAGATTTAACAAATTGTATCTCAAAATCTATTGAAGAAAAGCCTATATATAAAGGTACCTAGACTTTTGAAATCGGTTTAAGTATAAGGAAGTTTAAAATTTTAGCAATTTTGGTGTTATTACAAAGTTTAACAGCTTATATCTTTATAGTCATTGGTTGATACATTAAACATGAAATGTAGAGAATTTCAAGACCTTTATTTTGGTATCTTAAGTATTTTGAAATTGGTCAAATTTTAAGAAATTATACATGGACAATAAGAATTCAGATTAGATGGCTTTTATTTTGAAAACTTATTAAGCTAGACCCAATTTATTGCAATTGAATTGAAAGGAAATTTGTTTTGGAAACTAGATTACTGAAATTGGTCAATTTGTAAGAAAGTGATGTCAAAATAAAAATTGATTTTTAGTTAATTTTGCCATATCCCCCTCCAGGTTAAATTGCTATTTTGCATGCAAGATAAGTCCATACAAAAGCAAGTATAATGTAGGGAATTTGATATACATTTTAACTGTATTAAGCTTTTATGTTTGACAAAGTAGCAGAAAGTTCTATCATTCGTATCAACAAATGACATCTAGTTATTGAATGATTTTGGTCTGCTCTGTTTGCCAATGCACCAAAATGTGTCCATATGAGATAAAGAAATTGCTAAAAACTGTTTCGCATAGAAATATGGGATCAAAGAGGCACTAGTGATATTCCAGCTCTACACAGTTGGGCAAAAAAAAAATAGGTCCATTTCTGGCCAACCCTCTTTTTTAACATCTGACCCTAAAGTTTTTTTTACTTTTCTGCCTTTAAAAAAAAATACTTCCCTTTTTTTTTCTTTCGTTTCATGTAAAAAAAAAATTTTTTTAAAAATTAAAAAATCATGACCTACTGACTCTTTTTTTTTAAGGTCACCTGAGCACAAAGTGCTCAATGTGAGCTTTTGTGATCACCCTGCGTTCGTCGTGCGGCGTCAACAATTTACTTTAATCGACATCTCCTCTTAAACTACTGAGCAGAATTTGATTAAACTTGGCAGGGATGTTCCTTGGGTGAACCTTCACAAAAGTTGCTAAAATAAACTTGATCCATGTGGAACTCTGGTTACCATGGCAACAGAAAGAAAAGAATTATGAAAACTTCAAAAATCATCTTCAAAACTTTTGGCCAGATTTCAAAATATTTTGGTACAGATGTTCCTTGGGTAACTCTCTACCAAGATTGCTAAAATTATTGTGATCCGTAAAAAAACATGGCCGCCATTTGCGGGGCTTATTTGCCTTATATGTATATAGTAAAATCTTTAAACGACATCTCCTCTGAAACTGCTGGACAGACTTTGATTCAATATGGCAGGGATGATCCTGGGATGATGATTCACAAAAGTTGCTGAAATTATTCCGATCTGTAAAAAAACATGGCCGCCATGGGTTGGGCTAATTTGCCTTATATATAGTGATATCTCTAAATGACATGTCCTCTTAAACCGCTGGACAGAATTTGATTTAAGTTGGCAGGGATGATCCTTGAGTGAAGCTTCACAAAAGTTGCTAAAATTATTCCAATCCATAAAAAAACATGGCAGCCATTGGCAGCACTAATTTGCTTTTTATGTGTATAGTAAAATCTTTAAACATCATCTCCTCTGAAACTGCTGGACAGAATTTGATTAAATTTGGCATGGATGATCGTTGGGTGAAGCTTCACAAAAGTTGCTGAAACTATTCTGATCCATAAAAAAACATGGCCACCAGGGCGGGTCTAATTTGTCTTATATGTATATAGTGTAATCTTTAAACGACATCTCCTCTGAAACTACTGGACAGAATTTGATAAAACTTTGCAGGGATCACCTCCTCCAAAACTACTGGCCAGATTTCAAAATGTTTTAACACAGACTGATGTTCCTTTGGTAACCCTTTTCTCAGGTGAGAAATCCAGGGCCATCATGGCCCTCTTGTTTTTTATTTGCTGGAGACCAGAAACGTAATTTTTTTTTACCTAATTTAAAAAGAAATGATATTATCTTTTGAAGGTCAGTTTACTTTTGCATTTCTGCCTTTTCCAATAAGTTGTTGATTTAAACAGGGGTCTCTATCAGCATTGACATCATGTACTGAAATTTTGTTTGCATCAAATGCAAATGATGCTTTATTTCCATAGTGGTTATTTTTATGTCATTATAAATTATAAATATCTCATCCTCTTGAGGGTGAGAGCATGTATTGCCAACCCAAGATTGATAATGTCTACAAGGCCTCTCATGGGATATGATATTTAATTTATTAGATAGACTATCACACATAGTTACTCCCCTTGACTTCATGTATTGGGAAACAAATTTTCTATTATTTTTAGCTCTACACGACAATGTAAGATGGAACATCAAAAATTGTTAAATGGCATGTTTGTGCGAGGAATAATGATAAGGTTATAAGCTCTGGGGACATGATCATTTTAGAAATATAGATTTATCTGTTTACTTCCTTCAAAATCCAAAAGTGTAGCTTTACCTTTATTAATATGTTCATGCAAGGAGAGAGTTTTATCATGATTAGACATTTTGTATGTATTACATTAGGAACCATTAGAGTTGGCATGCAAAGAAAGTGTTAGTTTACTAATTGTTGCATACAAATTGGACATATTTTCTTCAGTTTGCTAAAACAATTTTAGGGCAGAATTAGAATATAGTGAAAACTTTCCTAAAAAGCCTTTGAGATAAGATCCTCCATTACCAAGCAATATTTGTTTTGTAAAACAAAGGAGGATTAAATATTGACTTCACTGTATTAGATTCAGTATCCCGAAAAATAGTAATGTTACAAACTTGAGATAATGTAAATTTCCTGACACTTGATACAAGTGTTTTATACCAGAACTGTGGCAATATATTGGAAATAGAGAACAGTTCTGGGGGTATTATAATGAGTATTTGGTGAAACAAAGTTGAAAAATGGTAAAAGCTGTATTTTAATTGAGACATACTTTCATATGTTAATTGAATAAAAAAATTGAAAACATGAATATTTATTAACCGTTTTAGTCAGTCTTAGACCACTGGGCGGCCAGACTGGACTGAATGTAAGTCAGACAATTAACAGATTTTACAATGTCACAATGATTTATAGAATACTGTTCAAGTTAATTATAACTTTATTTTTCATATTGTTTGCATGACTTATGGATTTAACATAATTCAATACCGGTAGGGACTTCAGATTTTTCATGTGAGGAAGCCGTCCAGCTGGCTTGCGGTAGGTCGGTGGTTCTACCCGGGTACCTCTGTGTACTCGGGGTCTTCCTCCTCCTGTAATTAGCTGGATGTTGCTATAGGATTGAAATACTATCGCAGCGACAATAAACCCAATACAACAACATAACATAATTCATGATTCTCTTGCTTCCTGCTTGAGAGCCATATCATATCACTCTCAGAAGCCCTTACAACTTCAAGATACTCAGAGGCATGTTACTGAGGTTTTTGAAAAGTTGTCACAAGTTCTCTGTGCAGTCGCAAACCAAATTCTTCACAGCCAGTCTATTGAGCATGCACTCATCTGACGCATCATACATTGTCACTTTATGACACATGTGACTCCAAATGTTAGGAAAAACTACCGTATACACCGGCAGATTAGGCGCACTTTTTTTCCAGATAATTCAAGTTTATAGAGGAGGTGCGCCTTATATGATGATATACAGCTTTTCAGGTTTCTTTTTTCAATCACCGAGAAGTGAAAATTACCGGTATACGATCTCAGAAAATGGATATACTGAAAGCCAATGAATACGATAATATGACATAAAGTCTATACGAAACCATGATAAACAATACCAGATTGTTGCTTTTGTTCTTATTAGTTATCCTACAGGTATATTTCATGATAAAATGATCGTGAGAAACTGAAACAACTTGATGGAAGCCATTTTCAATATAAACAAATAAGTTTATTTTACGGGACCTCATGATGTATAGGAGAAACTTGACAGGTGGCAATTGTTACGTAATGTTTGTTAGTTGGGAGAATTTTGACAGATGACAATGGTCCCCAGTATTAGAATGCGGGGACACGGTTGAGTAATGTCATGTTATGAAAATGTGTCACCTTTATCCTACCCGTTGTTAATGTAACGGTCTAATGGTAATCTTATGCCATGTGTAAATAAAATGGTTCACCGTATGATTAGCCCGGTGACGTACGGATAGCTTTCTGTCTGTCAAAATGTACAACGGCCCATATTTCAAAACAAGATTTCGCCGCTTATGATACGATAAGTGATATTTTTTTTCTCAAATAAGTTACCCTGAAAGTTAGGATGCGCCTTATACGTAGCTGCGCCTAATCTGACCGTGTATACATATATATGTATGTATATGTCTGACAAAAGAATCATTTGGTCCTATACGTGTAACGAGTAACTCGCAGGTTGATCAGGTTTTATGCTGTTCGCTGCTCCTCAGTGGTCTGGAAATGAGGATTTTATAATTAAATTTGGTAAGGTTTTACTGTGGTTTTCTGCAGATCAGGCTTTATGTGGTACCTACTGAGTGCGTCAAAATGAGTCTATATGAGGGAAAGGGTTAAGATGATGTCACATACAGTACAATGTGGTCTGGACACACTGACACACCCTACTACTAAAAGTATCAAGGGGTCTTTTTGCAAAAAATCGGAGGGTTTTATTATTTGGCTACCTTATTTTATGAGGAAATGTTGCATAACCAAAATGGCCTCTTAATGGGTTATGCAATATATTGCAGTCATTTATTACTGTGTTTGTCATTTTTAGCTCGACTATACGAAGAATTAAGGAGAGCTTTGCAACTAACTGGAGCATCAATGTTTCTGTAATGCTTTTCATAAAGTTTTGCATGCAAGGTTATATCTATATACGTATATCACTGCAAATATTGGATTTTAACTTTACACATGTCTTCCTAACCCAAGACATACTATCTCAAAGAAGAATTCAAATTTCAGCCTTTTGTCTGCTTTGAAATTTTGATTAAAGTTTTGCATGCAATCCATTTTAACAATCAGGGCATAATAACAGATGGGTTCCAAGCCCTACAACCAACTGCCTGGAACAAGAATTATAACATTTCAATTGATTTTCTTTTTTTTTTTTTCTTTTTTTTTTGTTGATTTTCAGCATATTTTTTAGAAAAAGTAATTTTAACTTTTAAACAGCAGAATAGTCAATCTTATAGGATAGTTTTTGTCTTCACTTCCAAAAGTCAAAGATATTGTAAGTACAATATCTTGCCTTCTTATTTAACAATAATCATTTACACAGTAAGTCTCAAGTTTTTGTCTTATTTACCATCATCAGCCAATATCATTATGCTACCTGAGTTCAAGGTTAACCAGAAATATCTTATAACTAAGTGGTGATAATGGGATTAGAGTATTGGAGAATATATAACAGTTACATGATGTACATATCATTATCTATGAAGCATTTCATCTTAGGAAGTCGAAATAAGCATAGATAAAAGTGTTGACTTAACCCTTTCCCTCATAGAAGAAACCATGAAAAGACCTATGTGAACAACATAAAACCAGATCAGCCTGCGAGTAACTCGCAGGCTGATCAGGTTTTATGCTGTTCGCTGCTCCTCAGGTGTCTGGAAATGAGGACTTTATAATAAAATTTGGAAAGGCTAAACTGTGGTTTTCTGCAGATCAGGCTTTATGTGGTACCTATTGAGTGCGTCAAAATGAGTCTATATGAGGGAAAGGGTTAAAGCATCCTCACCGCTGCAATCGGCAGATTTAACATCATTGCGATATAGCGCGCTGTCTTTCAGTGAAACAGACTATAATATACTGCAGGTATTTATAACATTCGCCCCAAAACATTGGTTTCAATGTGTATCAAAGAGAATTGTTCTGATAAAATAAGTTTGTTTTGTTTTTTCAAAGAAACTGTCATTCAGTCAGAATATTTTGTGAATATAAAGTATATGTGTCAGATAGATGTCATCACAGCACACAATGGTGCATAACTTTTTGTGGTCACTCATTTGTAGCGGTTGGCGTTGACGTCTGCATCTGCCTTAACAATTTCTTGTCCAGACCATAACTTTCTTACCACATGTGATATGCATTTGCTACTTTGTATATGGAAGGAGGTCAGTGAGAGAAAGTGCAGTGACCAAGAGCCATAACTTTACCGAGTACCTTTTCTAGCTTACCAGAGCATAACTTGCTCAAGGTGAGCTATTGAAATCATGCTGCGTCTGTTGTCATGTGTCATCAACAGTTTGCTTTAAAAGACATCTTCCCTGGAACCACAATATAGAAATTGATGAAACTTTGCAAAAAAATTCAAAATTCTTTTCCTATGAAATCAATGGTTAGAATTTCTTTTTGCACATCCGGTGTCTACCATTATTCCTCAAATAGAATTAATGCCATGAATAATGAGGCCTCCAGATGACTGACGTAAGAATTTTTTTATTTGAAATTTGAATCAGGTTGCTGTTAGAGGTAACCACATAAAAAGCACAACGTCGTCATGGTGAGCTTTTAGGATCATCCTGCGCCCGTCGTCAACAATTTGCTTTAAACAACATCTCCTCTGAAACTGCTGGACAGAATTTTATTAAACTTGGCAGTGGCAGAGATGATCCTTGGGTGAACCTTCACAAAAGTTGCTAAAATAACCAAGATTGCTAAAAATATTGCGATCCGTTAAAAAAAAAAAAAAATGGCCGCCAGCGGCGGGGTTAATTTGCCTTATATGTATATAGTGAAACCTTTAAATGACATCTTCTCTGAAACCGCTGGCCAGAATTTGATTAAACTTGGCAGGGATGATCCTTGGGTGAACCTCCACAAAAGTAAATAAAAATAAACTTGATCCATGTAGAACTCTGGTTGCCATGGCAACAGAAAAAAAATATGATAACATGAAAAATCATCTTCTTCAAAACTACTGTCCAGATTTCAAAATGTTTTGGTACAGATGTTCTTTGGATAACCCTATACTAAGGTGAGCGATTTAGGGCCTCTTTGGCCCTCTTGTTCAATTATCTCCCTTTTATGAATATTTTTCCAGAGCATTATTAAAAGATTGTAGAAGGTATTGACTTGAAATTTAAAATTTACATAGATGATGACTGGGAGATGAGAAGTAACCAAGAACAATAACTCTACCATATCCCAATTTTGGCATTTGTATTACTATATGGGACAATAAAGGAAGGTTTAACCTCATGATTTTTGGAGGATATCATAATTATTAAACAGTAAAGATCAATCTGTTTTCCATAATTGAACATGCAGATCATGATAGGGATTCAATAATGTAGTCAAGGCGCTGCAATAGTAGGGTATGCCTCTGACATCTCTCCTTTTTCTGTGAGTATAGGAGTGTCTACCAATGAAATTTGTTGAAATACTCATTTGGCACTGTTGTATGTCATAAGCTCTAAGTAGGTCAAAAGTAAGGTTAGACAATTACGCCTATAAACCTTAATTAAGAATATATTTTCCTTCTCATGTGCCTATCCCTCACTTTTTGTCATCCATAGAGGCCACAATCTTGAAATAACCGGGGGAGGTTTACGTGTTTGATTTTACTTTAGGTGAAAGCTGTTCCTCTGCTTCCGTGAGTCAGCTGATGTGTGACAATTATTTATCACACCTCTGTTGCCCACATGCAATTACAGTGTTAGCTTGATGCTTATTGTAGCTGATAGTTTTAGCAATTTTCTGAAAATGACAACATCTTATACTTTGTTTGACTTGTAACTTGTGTTCCAATGGGTATTGTATTTAGCACAAAATTATCATAAATCAAACTTAACTGATGAAAATAAAACTGATTAAAATTCAGTGAATGCCCTGATAACAATGAAATTCTTTTTTAAGCCCCCACATCGATAGATTTGGGGGCAGATTGTTTTTGGACTGTCTGTCTGTTTGTTTGTCATAAAACTTTAACTTTGACCATAACAGGTAAGTCCCTCCAAACTTCACAGGTGCATGCACCTTGATGAGCTCTACCCACCAGGGGACTTTGATCTTCAAATGACCTTGACCCCCAAGGTCTAAGGTCCCCGCAAGGGCATGGCATTCATTCGAATATAGCTTGTTTTCTTTTTTGTTATGCAAATATGTTTGAAGAACTTTATTAAGTTTATAAAGAACAGCACAGTGAACTTGTATTTGCACTATTTCTTTTGTTTCCACAAAGACATTTTCAACAGAGGTATTAAACTGTATGAAATAACATTTTTTTTCTATTGAGAAAAAAAGAGTTAAAAAGATTTGAACGAGATCTCACTGAGATATTTGCAGACACTTAACAGACAGAGTCTTAACAGTATCACTCATACAAGTATTAGAATTGAAAAAATGCTAAAACTTGCCATTAGCCTAGTGAACAAAAAAGTTACACTGTGACATAAAGGAAATTATAAGTCAAAGTACTTGCAGTTGAAGAAGAGGTTCATAGCTGGGAAAATGTTATCATGTTTGGTTCAGCATCATTTAACAACGAAAAGAAAATTGGCAACAACAAAGCCTTGTTTATTTGTTAATGTCTTATACTGTACCAGAATAGCTAATAGTCCCATACCATATACTCCATACCACACACACTTGAAATTATCATTAGTGAACACTTGTACAGTCAATGACATAAACAACCAATTTCCTTATAGTTAAATTGCATGATACTTTTTTTTTATTTGCATAATGTCTGTTTGGTTCAATAATGAAAAAAAAATGGCTACAACAAAGGGGCGTACTCGATACAAATCTGTCCAATTATAACTCAGCGAGAGCTTCTCCTTACTTGTTCTTTACCTATGTTGGAGTTGTGGATTCTTATTGGTCGTGCTTCTGGCTGCACATCCAGTAGTGGTCACACATGTCTTTCTGACATTTCTTTGTTTTCCTTCATTATTGTGTGAAAGACACATTTGTAGCTATGTATCCCTTTTTGCACTGTCAACCCTTTTAAGCAGCCATTCAAGGGAATATAAGACATGTGACCATCTTAATCAGTGGTTAATCATTGTGACATAACATTCAAAGCCATGAAAAGGATAAGGGGAGGTGACAAAGGGGCTGCTTGTTTGGAATATTGAGGTTCTCCCTTGAAGAGCATGTTCTTAAAGTTCCAACAATAGGACTTATCCAACCTGATTCCTCCCACAAATATCTTATGAAGTCTCGTAAAGTATGTTGTCTTTTGTTTGAACTTATCATTGTTGATATCATTGTATAGCAAAAAAAGAATAAAGACACTATGCCTGTTAATTATAGACTTGTTTTGACACATTGGCTGACAGAGCAGACCTAGATCAGACAGCTTCGGAAAGTAACGGTCTTGACAGACACATGCTCACCCAATGCAGTCATCCATGATTGTAAACAAATGAGTGGTTTCTATCTCACAGGTAATATCATCACAGAGGGTATTGAAACTATATTTAGAATTTAAAGACCTATATGTAGAATTTCTATTTTCATTTGCCTTCATTTGGATGATTACATTAACTCTTTGTGCTTGCGCTAACTTCATAGGCCGAACTTACAAAATCAACTCTATAGACTGGCCATGTTGCAGACTGTGTCATGTGGTACAACAAATACCATATTCTATATTTTTAACCAATTTTCCCAATGTGGCATTTACAAAAGAAGTGTTTGTAATGTGACCTACAGTTGCCAAATTTATTTGTAAGGATACAAAGTCTTCACCAACATTAACGAAGGAGAGTAGAACCAATCATCTATGCTTTGTACTTTGATATTCATAATTCATAAATTGGTATATGACATTCATGAGTTGAATGGGTAAACTAGTTTCTCCGTAATAATCTTTCATATGAAGCAGGAAGTATCTTTTTATTTTGAAAATTTATCAAACTTTAAAAACAAGTACTGACCTCATGTTTAAGTGGTTTACATTGAATGAACTTGAGGTAATCAGTTTTGAAACTATTTGCCTTGTTGATACAGGTAATCATAGATTTTGTTTGCTTCCTTTATATTAAACTGAACAAAAAATGGAGACCTTATCTAGGATTGAAGTGGCTAAAACATCAAGTTGATGCCAGACTGTGTTTTACTAAGTGGTCTTAGGAGGGTACTTAAATGCTAATGCGTAAAGTAAATAATCAAACATTGTTCATCTGAAAAAATATTGTTCCATACATTTTAAAGTTTGGAATAAATTGGAAATTAATGAGGAACATACACGTTCACCTGAATGTACTTAGAAAGTATGTAAAAAAAAAAAAAAGAAGTTTGATATAAATCATTCCAGGTAAAGATTTTGAGCTACTGGCCAGATTTCAAAATGTTAAAGTACAGATGTACCTTTGATAACCCTTTTCTCAGGTGAGCGATCTAGGGCCTCTATTGCCTTCTTGTTCATTATACTTACTCTCCCCACTCTTGAACATAATGCAAACACATACATAAAGATTTGTTTCTTTTCTATATATTAACATTTACATATTACTGTCTATTTATCTATCTGTCCATTCACTTACATATCCAGGCTACTAAGCTTTACAGCCTTCTACCTTATGAATATTTGATCATGCACAAGTTTATGACTTGATGAATAATACTTTTCAGTAATCTAAAAAAAAATGTTGCTATGGAGACTCATATTTTGAATTACAATATTGTATGAGCAAACAGAGGAAAGGAGGAGGTGTCTGATCTGGGTCTCTTCTGTTTACAAATGCAGCGACATTAGTATATAGGAAGTATGTAAGGGTTAAAGGACTGAAAACCCATGATTTATCCTCAGACAAACACATCCTATCTTTCCTGAGAGAAAAAGTACAAAAATATTTCATAACTTAATTATGAAAATTGTTTTTTTAGGGTTTTTGATACTGTAAAATCAATAATTTTCATTGATTATATACCTAAAGGAATTTCATGGGTACTTTCATTTGTGGATATATGTCCTAGAAAACGTGAGGTCTATATAAAAGATAAGTTTTCAAGGGGATTAATATTCATGGATAAAACCATCCACGAAATTGACGGAAATTAGTGTCCCATGAAAATGAATGATTTCACAGTATTATGAGTATTGCCAATTTGCTGTATAACATATTCATACACACTCAGTAGTCTTCCCCTGTGTTTATAGAAATTCTCATATAAAGGCATATTAAAAATGTTACCCAATAGGTACCAACCCTTAACCTTTTTTCCTAGCATTTGGGTTATCACGTTTGCAAAACACTGTTTTGATTACATCCATTTGAAAAAAATAAGGGAAAATAGTAAAATTAAAAAAAAAAAGTTTTGCCGACCTTCTGATCATATGTTTTTGTTGTTGAGATGTTTGTGGAAACAGACAACTTCTTTGATTTTTGTTGTGTGGTGTACTGGGATATGTTGGGACCAATTATTGACCAGGGATGAGTTTGACCAACTTTACAATTAACAGGACACCAAAACAGGCATACCCTCGTCTCCTACGTTTGTCGAAGGTTGCTGATCAACAGTAATTTTTGAAATCGAGGTTCATGTGCATTTGTTTGAGGGGCTATGTAAAGCTTTTGATTGGTTAAATCCTAGAGGAAAATTAATATAGTCAAACTTCGATGACTGGAACACTGAAAACTTAGAACACCATACTTTACTTGAACACATTTAACGGCCCCGGCAAAACTGTTCTTTATTTCTTATCGTTCGACCTGGGATATGTAGAATACTGATTGCTGGAACTCTCAAACTAAATTTCTGGCCCCAGGTTACAAATGCTTTTAACACCCTACATGTGTTGTTAGCTGGTGGATTCAATTCAGCATGTTTTTCACACGTCGTGAAAGTGTGGCACTTTTATGTTGCAGTTGGAGACTTCCTGAATTGTTAAGTCTCGTCCCTTATAAAACCATCAAACATATTAACTTCAAACTTGAAATACTTGCTCACTATCTGTAAAGGAACCCATTTCAAAAGGGCAAGTAATCCTTTTAGCATAGACAGTTATTCCCCTTTCAACTTTTTCTGAGTTGGTTAAGTTTTTTGTTCCAGGAGCTGTCTGATCAGTGTCTCCTTTATTTGCTCATACAATATCAAAGCTAAGATTTTACACTGTCTGCATAGCAAAAAAAGAAATTATATACCATTTAAAGTTAAGTCAATGATTAAACATCTAGTCATAAATTTGCGCATGAAAATTCATGTTAAATTTTCACCTCAGAATATGGAAGGGTGCATATACATCTTCAGTTCTTATTATCCCTTTCCCTCATAGAGGAAACCATGAAAAAACCTATGCGAACAACATAAAACCAGATCAGCCTGCGAGTAACTCGCAGGCTGATCAGGTTTTATGCTGTTCGCTGCTCCTCAGTGGTCTGGAAATGAGGACTTTATAATTAAATTTGGTAAGGTTTAACTGTGGTTTTCTGCAGGTCAGGCTTTATGTGGTACCTACTGAGTGCGTCAAAATGAGTCTATATGAGGGAAAGGGTTAAACTGATACCAACTAATATGTGTACATTTGTTTCTTATTGCTTAATTGCTCTTTGTACATTCAGATGATTGTTATGAAAACGATTAAAACTTAAAGCTGTACAGCATCATTAGTATTTAAACAAGACTAAATATACAAGCAAAGGACCCTACTCTGTTAATGATTTTAATGATACCAGATCTTGTTCATAAAGATACCAAAACATGTTCATAATCACATAGCAACATGTTACACCCAAGTAAATCTCAGCGTAGCTGTAAAACTTTACCATTCAGTGAGTATTCCTACACTTAATTTGTAATTTGAAATCTTCAGATTTCAAATAATTAGCTCACTCAGGGGAAGATTTTCTATTTTTGATGTTTGTGTAGTGTATGGAACAACATAGTTTTTATATTTTTTCGTTTACATTTTTAGTTTCACAAGCAGTCTATTCAAGACGTTGATTATCACAGTTCTAATGAGCTAAGACAGGCTTGTTGAGACGTATCGTAACTGTGTAACACATTGTTTCAAGCAATTTTCAGGCCCATAATTAGGTTGCTTATTTTAAGGCTACAGAAAGCAGGAGGTATGAAGTTTCTTCAGGGAAGGAAAGGGATTACAAAATGATAAGTTGGAACCATGTAGGTTGAAACATGTTTGTTCATACTTTTTGATGACAGATGGAGAGAAATATTCACAGAAGAAAGATTGTACTATAAATCACAAGATGATGAGGAGGTATTCCTGTATGTCTATTTTTAGAACCACATTTACAAAACTGTTTCATTACCTTCAATTTTTATGTGCACTTAAAATCTTAAGGGGCAGCCCTTGAAATGCCAATTATATTTTTTTGCAGCCAGGTCCCAATGCTACCAAATTCTGCTTATCTCCACTTGATATGTGTAATTGAAATATTGACATTCCATAGTTCTTGTTTCACAAAGTAAATAACTCTTTTCCTCATGAATATTCATGTGTGTTGTTGAATCTACATCAGTTTTAATGGTATTACATGGTCTTATCCTATTATTTAATTGCTTATTGACTAGCAGAGCTGGTGAATTTTGGGGAAAAGCGTATAAATAGCAGATTTTTTAACCAATTTAGGAAATGGCAAATTGTTATTACAACCTTGTAAAATGCCATTCCTTCTGGAGTCTCACATTATTCAATAAGCAGCCATACTATCTCAGACTCTTGGTACTGAATTGATTAAAAATTGAAAAATTAATAGTGGATGCTCTGTAACACTGATAAACGTGAACTGATCTTAGCCAAACTTGGTAACAATATTCATGGGCACAATATATTCTAAGCCAAGTTCTATAAACAGCTAGAATGTCTCAGACACTTCAGAGTTATGGCCCTGAAATGATATAAAATAACTTAGTTAATAGTATAAGCTCTTTAACACTGATAAATGTAAACTGATCTTTACCAAACTTGAGAACTATACATGGGCACAGTATCTTAGCCAAGTTCTATAGCATTTAGAATGTCTCAGACTGCACAGTCTCAGTTATGGCCCTTGAGTTATAAAAAAAGCTGCACTATTGTGTCCACTCACTCTCCTAATCAGAGCAACATGAACCAATATTACTTAACTTGGTCTCAATTTGTATCGGCACAATATCTCCAAGCCAAGTTTGGTAACCAGCAATAATGTCCCAGACACTCCCCAGACACTCCAAAGTAAATGCAAAATTATTAAGGTCATTGCTCTAACTGACAAAAACTAGAGCCAATCTTTGCCAAACTAGGTCATAATGTGTACTGACTCAATATCTCAACCAAGTTTTAAAAAAAAACAGCCAGAGAGTCCCAGATAATCCAGAGTAATGGCCATTGAATTGATGAAATTGCAGGACAGGTGTATTTGTGATGAACAGCACAACCGTAATGTTCTGTTTCTGTAATTTTGCACATAGAATAATGTAAGGCTCATTCCATAATAAGTGTCCCAAATGACTTAAATAATAATGGTTTGGATTTCAAAACCAAGAAAACAAAATGAATGACAAACAAAAGTGTGATCTTACTGGCAAATTTGTAAATCAGGAAATTGCTATTTGCATTTTAAAACAAACATCTAGATGAAGTCAGAAATTATTCAAATTGTGCAGTGTGTTTCTGAAATAAGTCACGCATGCTCAATGATACATTGAAAAACAAATTTATAAATAAATTCTTTGCAAATGTATATGTCTCCAATGTCACAATATCCTTCCAGTTTGATAGCAACAGAGTATGTGGTTGTCATTTATATTGCAGACCTGTTTCTTGGCATCCTTAGTCAGTGTATCTAATACAAATTTTTTAGCATGGAGCATAGGAAACACTTTGTTGTATGATTCACAAAAAGCATTACAAACAGAATTACGTAAGACTAGATTTGGATTCGGGTTTTGAATCTTTAATTACACCTGGAAAGCTTCATTTTGAGTCCTTGAAGAAGAATAATTAGTGTGATTATGACTAGAGATGAATGCCTAGGGATGCCCAATATACATAATGTGATTTACCTCAGAAGTTTCCTTATAAGGCGGCCCGCTATATTTAATATGGGGTGTCGAGGCAGTATATATATATATATATGAGAATTTGTGAGTCTTTCTCTGTATAGTTAAAACAACGTTTTTTTGATATGAAAATTTTGGACACAGTCTTATTTTTGGTTACAGTCCACCATTTGTTTTTATTATTGTCTCAACCAGTTTTTTTAATTTGGTGCATAGCTGTCTACATGATTATCAAATAACAATTTAATTTTCTTATTTAAACATGAAAAACATCAAAGGTGTAAGGTAAACATGTTCAAGTCAACAAGGAAAAATGTGTCTCCTATATAATGCGTGTGTTTATTTTAAGGTACCTGATTTGGCATTTCTTAATTTATAAAATTGATAAATTTTTGTTCCATGATGCGCAATGCCTCCTTGCATGGTGCACTTGGTAGCATGTGGGACTACAAAACTAGATGGCCTTCGTTCGAATCTCATAGAATATACAATTTCTTTTTGTTCCCATAATTTTTTTCACCTGGCTAGCATATTCACCTCTTCTAAATTATTGACAAATACATTTTTACATTTATAAATGGCTAAAAATTAATGTGACATCCAGAGTTTAAAAGAAAAATATAAGATATACATTTGTGGGCCCACTGTGATATTTTGTATCAGAGGTCTTCTTGTTCTTAATTTTTTCCACTCATCCCTTTAGTTCATGAACCATATCTCTTTCGTGTAGTTTTGGAGTTACTTCCCTTTGTAAATTTTCATACTTAATTTTTGTCCGGGCTGTATTTATGTACAAATCTATCCTGATTTGATGAAAATTTATCAACTTAAATTATTAAATTATAGAAAATTTATTGACATCAATGAATTAAATATTTTTTTTTATTTCTGTGTCTCATTCACCTAGAACAAACCATTGGCATCAGATTCACAGACAAAACAAAAGAACAGCTGCCCTGCATTCAGTCACTGTTAAAAGTTCATAACTTTAATGTTTGGTTCCCTGTTGTATCATAGTGTATAGAGTGTAAGCAGGGAACCAAATCCTTAACAATTGCAAGCTAATGGTGAACTGAATGATGTATTATGATGTAATATAAATAAATCATTTGAGATCATCATTTACTGAACATTTTTAACATTTTCTTCCGATTTTTTTTAACCTGTCACAATGACATACATTTCATGGTCACTGCACAGAATATATTCATCTTTGCTCGATTCTCGATAAATTCCGCACAGCTCACAAAAATAATTATGTCTGTTGTGGCACAGCGGTAAATGCCATGCGCATCTATACTGAAGGATACATGTTTGGTTCTATTTTGTGTGGTGAAATATAACCTCAGTTGTTGTTTTTTTCCTTTATTTTGTTTACTTTCAAAGTATTTTTTTAAATTTTAAATCTCTTTGATATGATTAGAGATTTGTAAAGTATAATTTGAGATGTTTATTATATACCCTCACTTTACAGAAGTGGGTGCTATATTGGAATCACTCTCATCAAATCAACAACACCGTATTCCATTTTCCAATTTTGCTGAACATTATGGAACAAATCTTAAAAATCCTTGAAACCATGGTAATGAACTATCTATAGTAATTAACAAATGGTCTATTGCATAACAATATACCAGTCTGTAAATCCTTGGTTGCATTTATATCCAGAATGTATTACTCTTTATCAAGTCAGTAATAAAAAGAAGAAAAATAAGCTTGACAATCAGGGCAGTGAGAAAGTATATCTATCAGTTCTTGCTATGTACTTGTCTTATTATTTCTACAAACACCAAGGAACGTGCAGGAAATGATTTGGTCATGGTTCAACAAAGACTTTATTAGAGTCTGTCAGGATGATTTCAGATACCGTCAAACACAGATATGAGCTTGTCTCCAGCAGTATGAGCAACAAAGGTCTGCATGACATTCACGTTTCTGGGAGAAATGATAGTTTTTTCTGGTGAGGGATGAAAATAGAAAAGATCCACTGATGCAGAGATCATGGACAGACCATCTGGCGCAAACACAGAAAAAAATAGACATGACCGTGGAAAAAATATATTCTGTGAAATCATTAATTTTTGTGGGACACTAACTTTTGTCAATTTCATGGCAGGTTTTATCCACAAATATAAATCCCCACAAAAACTTGTCTTTTATATAGACCTCACATTTTCTAGAACATAGATCCATGAATAAAGGTTCCCATGAAATTCCCACTCAAAAATTAATCACAAAATGGAGTAGAATCAATGAAATTATAAGGCAAGGACAACTAGTAAGACTGTATTTGTGAGGGAATTTTTGGTGTATTGTTCATTATGATGTAATGGCATGATATAAAGTTTTCTGTGTTTTTCCTATTGTTAATGGACTTTAAGGATAAGGTCAGTTGTACAAATAACTTAAAGTGCAAGGTCAACCATTGTTTACAACATATCCCAATATAACTGTTTTCTTCAATTTGTGACTCCGCTTCCCTAAACATTCAGACAAGGTCCATGGCACTTGTGTATCAAGCTTTTGTAATCACTGACAAGCTTCCTGTTGCATGAAAGGTGCATGCTTTCAAGATTCTTGGATATAATAACTTTGAGAAGCAGTGACATGTATACCAAGTTTTAAAAAGCATTGAATCTGCTGCAAGCTTTAGGAGGAAAAAACTTGAAAATTCTAGTTTATAAGCTTACCAAACAAATGACATCTGTTTGTGAGCTTAAAAAACAAGTTGCATGTGTTTCAATATGTTTTAAATTACAAATAGCATTTTGGTGTGTTGATATTGTTAATTTCACTGGTGCATGCCTCAAACATCTCGGTATAAAACAATGTCTATTTATCGTAAAGAAACAATAACATGTTTTTCAAGCTCTATGAAACTGTAGTAATTTTTAGCTTTAAGTAGCTGTGGCTTACTTCAGACTTTTGGAAGTTGTAGGGTATATTACGTTCAAAGGAGCTGTGATATATTTCAAACTTTAAGACTCAGTGTCATGTTTCATGCATTTAGAAACTGTGGAATATTTCAAGCTTTAAGACTCAGTGTCATGTTTCATGCATTAAAAAGCTTTGGAATATTTCAAGCTTTGAGACACAGTGTCATGTTTCATGCTTTAAGAAGCTATGGAATATTTCAAGCTTTAAGACCCAGTGTCCTGTTTCATGCATTGAGAAGCTGTGGCTTACTTCAAACTTTAAGACTCAGTGTCATGTTTCATGCATTAAAAAGCTACAGAATATTTCAAGTTTTAAGACTCAGTGTCATGTTTCATGCATTAAAAAGTTGTGGAATATTTCAAGCTTTAAGACTCATTGTCATGTTTCATGCATTAAAAAGCTGTGGAATATTTCAAGCTTTAAGACTCAGAGTCATGTTTCATTCATTAAGAAGCTATAGAATATTTCAGGCTTTAAGACTCAGTGTCCTGTTTCATGCATTAAGAAGCTATAGAATATTTCAGGCTTTAAGACTCAGTGTCCTGATTCATACATTAAGAAGCTATAGAATATTTCAGGCTTTAAGACTTAGTGTCCTGTTTCATGCATTAAGATGCTATGGAATATTTCAAGCTTTAAGACCCAGTGTCATGTTTCAAGTATAAAGAAACAGCAGTATATATCAAGCTTGAAGAAACAGTGACATCAGTGCCTTTCAGTTATTTTCTGTAAGGAGCTAGAACATAATGAAAGATAAAAACAACAGCAAAGGCATTTTATTTTGATTTTTTATTTTTTATGGGGTTAAAACCAAGGAATTAAAAATAGATTAAACAGCATGGTATTTCAGCATTTTGTTTAAAGAATTGATTGTTTATTGTTATTTTTGATTAACTATTTCAACAGTTCTAGCATAAAATTCCTTTTTCCTTAAGCTAGCAATTTTATTTAACAGTGGCAATTTTGTTCATCTGTTAGAATCATTCACTTTTTTAATGGCATCTTCAAAAAAATAGTTGGAGGGAATCTTATTTTTTCTTTTGGAAATCAGTTTGTTTTAAACCAAGGATCTGTAAAATGAGAGGGGAAAAAACATCATGCCCTAGAATTTCCTTGAGGGTTTTTTGAATAATGAAACATTGATGATGTTATAATATGATCTTGCCCTTTTGATAAAATTCTGAAAACCATCCCTGATGGAAAAATATAGAAGGATATGAAACATTAAGAGGAAAACAGCTTTGATTTTTATAGTTGCATGGCAATTTAAACTTTTCATTAATTTGAACTCCAAATACAGTTATTGTAGAAAAGGAACCCCCCAGTTGGAAGATTTTAAATCCTGAAGATCAATTTATTTCAATTCATCTAAAGAACAATTCTTTTGCAAATCAGTCCCCGCTACTAATCATTGCAAGTTGGGGTTTTTTTCTAGTCGCACTGAAGATTAAAACTTTTCTGGTAGATGACATAACCCTTTGTACTATACTGATTGGTTGATCAGTAATTGTGCCAGGATCATCAACCCTATGTACTATCTTGATTGGTTGATCTGTAATTGTGCCTGGATCATTAACCCTACGTACTATACTGATTGGTTGATCTGTAATTGTACCAGGATCATCAACCATATGTACTATACAGATTGCTTGATCTGTAATTGTAACAGGTTCATCAACCCTATGTACTATATTCATTGGTTGATCTGTATTTGTACCAGGATCATCAACCCTATGTACTATCTTGATTGGTTGATCTGTAATTGTGCCAGGATCATTAACCCTATGTACTATATTGATTGGTTGATCTGTAATTGTGCCAGGATCATCAACCCTATGTACTATCTTGATTGGTTGATCTGTATTTGTGCCAGGATCATCAACCCTATGTACTATCTTGATTGGTTGATCTGTAATTGTGCCAAAATCATCAACCCTATGTACTATCTTGATTGGTTGATCTGTATTTGTACCAGGATCATCAACCCTATGTACTATCTTGATTGGTTGATCTGTAATTGTGCCAGGATCATTAACCCTATGTACTATACTGATTGGTTGATCTGTATTTGTGCCAGGATCATCACCCTATGTACTATCTTGATTGGTTGATCTGTATTTGTGCCAGGATCATCAAACCTATGTACTATCTTGATTGGTTGATCTGTAATTTGTCCAAGATCATCAACCCTATGTACTATCTTGATTGGTTGATCTGTAATTGTGCCAAGATCATCAACCCTATGTACTATACAGATTGGTTGATCTGTAATTATAACAGGATCATCAACCCTATGTACTATCTTGATTGGTTGATCTGTAATTGTGCCAAGGTCATCAACCCTATGTACTATCTTGATTGGTTGATCTGTAATTGTGCCAAAATCATCAACCCTATGTACTATCTTGATTGGTTGATCTGTAAGTAATTGTGCCAAGATCATCAACCCTATGTACTATCTTGATTGGTTGATCTGTAATTGTGCCAAGATCATCAACCCTATGTACTATCTTGATTGGTTGATCTGTAAGTAATTGTGCCAAGATCATCAACCCTATGTACTATCTTGATTGGTTGATCTGTAATTGTGCCAAGATCATCAACCCTATGTACTATACTGATTGGTTGATCTGTAATTGTGCCAGGATCATTAACCCTATGTACTATCTTGATTGGTTGATCTGTAATTGTGCCAAAATCATCAACCCTATGTACTATCTTGATTGGTTGATCTGTAAGTAATTGTGCCAAGATCATCAACCCTATGTACTACCTTGATTGGTTGATCTGTAATTGTGCCAAGATCATCAACCCTATGTACTGTCTTGATTGATTGATCTGTAATTGTGCCATGATCATCAACCCTATGTACTATCTTGATTGGTTGATCTGTAATTGTGCCAGGATCATTAACCCTATGTACTATCTTGATTGGTTGATCTGTAATTGTGCCAAGATCATCAACCCTATGTACTATATTGATTGGTTGATCTGTAATTGTGCCAAGATCATCAACCCTATGTACTATCTTGATTGGTTGATCTGTAATTGTGTCAGGATCATTAACCCTATGTACTATACTGATTGGTTGATCTGTAATTGTGCCAAGATCATCAACCCTATGTACTATCTTGATTGGTTGATCTGTAATTGTGCCTGGATCATTAACCCTATGTACTATACTGATTGGTTGATCTGTAATTGTGCCTGGATCATTAACCCTATGTACTATACAGATTGGTTGATCTGTAATTGTGCCTGGATCATTAACCCTATGTACTATACAGATTGGTTGATCTGTAATTGTGCCTGGATCATTAACCCTATGTACTATACAGATTGGTTGATCTGTAATTGTGCCTGGATCATCAACCCTATGTACTATATTCGATTGGTTGATCTGTAATTGTGCCAAGATCATCAGCCCTATGTACTATCTTGATTGGTTGATCTGTATATTGTATTATCAATTTTATTGTGGGGTTAACAAAATAATCATCATTTTTCTTGATTCATATTTTTTTAAGCAAATGTGAAGGTACAAACTCTCATGCTGTAATTACCTCCCCTTGCAGTTGCAAATTAAGTGAATACTTAGTCATATTTTCAATGATAAAGAAAAGGCCAGTTCTGGTGTTAAGGCAAATATTAAAGTTAGATCATTACTAAAGTTAATCAAAATACTAACATTAAGATAAGTACTAAAGTTAAGACAAATATTAGAATTGAGATCAGAACTAAATTTAAGACAAATACTAAAGACGTTAGCAGTACTTGACTATAACCAATACATGTACTAGAGAGGAGATAAGTCAATACTGCAGCTAGGTGAGACCGGTGACAGTTACATTGACTAAGATCTGAGCTAAGACCAGTTTTAACACTAAGACCAGTTCTTGTATTTAGACTGTATTTAAGCTAGATATTCAAGCCCAAACTCAAAACATGGCATTTAAAGTAAAATTTAATGCAGATTTGAGTTTGACCCCAAGATGAAACTTAGGTATTTTTTATGAACTTTGGGCAAGTACTAGAGATAAGGTCATATATGAGCTAAGAGCTGTACTTGAGACAAAATTGTTATTTAACCCTTTCTCTCATAGAGGAAACCATGAAAAGACCTATGAGAACAGCATAAAACAAGATCAGCCTGTGAGTAACTCACAGGCTGATCAGGTTTTATGCTGTTCGCTGCTCCTCAGTGGTCTGGAAATGAGAATTTTGTAATTATACCCCCACAAATGAAATTTGGGGGGGTATATAGGAGTCACCCTGTCGGTCGGTCGGTCGGTCTGTCGGTCGGTCCGGCGGTTGGTCTACAAATATTTGTCTGGAGCATTTCTCCAAAACTACTGTACCTATGTTGATGAAACTTCATAGGTGGATAGACCTTGATGAGAGAAAGTGCAGTGCATAAGAACCATAACTCTGCATGTATTTTGAAAGGAGTTATTGCCCTTTGTCATTTTTAATCTTTTGATTTTGTCCGGACCATAACTCCAATACTAAGTAGCTAGGTTGATGAAACTTCATATGTAGATTGATCTTGATGAGAGGAAGTGCAGTGCATAAGAACCATAACTCTTCATGTATTTTGAAAGGAGTTATTGCCCTTTGTCATTTTTAATCTTTTGATTTTGTCCGGAGCATAACTCCAATACTAAAGTAGCTAGGTTGATGAAACTTCATATGTAGATTGATCTTGATGAGAGGAAGTGCAGTGCAAAGAACCATAACTCTCATGTATTTTGAAAGGAGTTATTGGCCTTTGTCATTTTTAATCTTTTGATTTTGTCCGGAGCATAACTCCAATACTAAAGTAGCTAGGTTGATGAAACTTCATATGTAGATTGATCTTGATGAGAGGAAGTGCAGTGCATAAGAACCATAACTCTACATGTTTTTTAAAGGAGTTATTGCCCTTTGTTAATTTTTGTCTTTTGATTTTGTCCGGAGCATTTCTCCAAAACTACTGTACTTATGTTGATCAAACTTCATATGTAGATAGACCTCATATGTAGATAGACCTTCATGAGAGGAAGTGCAGTGCCTAAGAACCATAACTCTTCATGTATTTTGAAAGGAGTTATTGCCCTTTGTCATTTTTAATCTTTTGATTTTGTCCGGACCATAACTCCAATACTAAAGTAGCTAGGTTGATGAAACTTCATATGTAGATTGATCTTGATGAGAGGAAGTGCAGTGCACAAGAACCATAACTCTGCATGTATTTTGAAAGGAGTTATTGCCCTTTGTCATTTTTAATCTTTTGATTTTGTCCGGAGCATAACTCCAATACTAAAGTAGCTAGGTTGATGAAACTTCATATGTAGATTGATCTTGATGAGAGGAAGTGCAGTGCATAAGAAAACCACAATGTAAATTCTTAAAGACAGGCTTTTGCAAACAATAAATATGGATGTGAACCATAATTAGACTGCATTTTTATTCTCCTCAGCTACAGATCTTGGGGGCAAATTGTTTTCTTCTGTGTGTCTGTATGTGTGTCTCTCTGTCTATCTGTCTGTCTGTCAAAACTTTTTAGCATTGTCCAAAACTTTTGAACCATCGATCACACTAACTTTAAACCTTACATACATGTAGTCTTTCACTCACGCAAACTTTTGAAACTGTATTCCTACACATGACAGACTTCCGGTGTGGGTATTGATCACCTTAAGTGATAATATTTTTTTTTGGTATGCTTATAAGCCCAAATCCTATGTGTGAACATTCGTTTTATGTGTCATGTGAATACATCCTGTGTCAAAGATGGGGGTGGGGGTATGAATCACCTTCAGTGATAGTTCTAATTAAATTTGGTAAGGTTTAACTGTGGTTTTCTGCAGATCAGGCTTTATGTGGTACCTATTGAGTGCGTTAAAATGAGTCAATATGAGGGAAAGGGTTAAGGTAAGACCATTAGACATTTAAGACCAATATGGGAGGTTTGACAAGAACAGTATAGGTAAAGCCAATAATTTGTAATGGTTTGAAGAACGACCTGTGCTGTAATTATGACCAATGTTGATACTAATGGTACAGTCTAAAATTAATAAATGACCAGCCCAGGTTAAGAATTAAAAATGGTGAGGGTTGTAACGCAAGGTCCACATGCATTTTGCTTGTTAAAGTTTTGTAAACCTTTCATTAATTTATCAAGAATAAATATTAATTTAATGTGTCTTGGGTACATGTAGCATGAATTAACAAAGTGTATTTTTTAAATTTCATTTACTGACTTTACATCAACAAATTTATACAGGTTAATGACAAAAGTTCACATTTATTTAAGGCATAAAAAACAAGGATATTCTCTTTTATAAACAATTAACTTACAAAGAGATCATTTTTTGTCATTAATTTTCTTCATCAAAGTTTAAAAAATTCTTTGTTGAAAATAATATTAAATTCTACCCCATGGATACATTGGAGAAGTTGTCAATTTGATTAGTTTTTTATTTATTTAATATGAAAGCTGATGAAGCACAATTATTTTTATGAGATTCAGTCCATTAACCCTTTACTTCATATAGACACATTTTGAACATTGGCAAACAGAGAAGACCCAGCTCTTATAGCTCCTGGAAGGTCAAGCTGTCTGATCAGGGTTACTTCTGTTCATAGAATATTGAAGCTCAGATTCTACAGTGACCTGCATGGTGAAGAAAAATTCATTGTTTCGTTTTCTTTTTTTTAAGCTCATTTAATTAATATTCATCAAATCATAAATCTGTACATAGATATTCAGGGGGCCGCCGTGGCCGAGCGGTTACAGTCGTGGACTACAAATCTCTCAGCCCCTCACCAGTGTGGGTTCGAATCCCAGTAGGGACTTTGGATTTTTCATGTGAGGAAGCCTTCCAGCTGGCTTACGGTAGGTCGGTGGTTCTACCCGGGTACCTCTGTGTACTTGGGGTCTTCCTCCACCTTTAATTAGCTGGACGTCACTATATGATTGAAATACTATCGCAGCGACGGTAAACCCCAATACAACAACAACATAGATATTCATGAGGTAAAGAAGTAAAGATGCCGAGAAATCATTCATTACATTTATCAAAAGAAACAACAACAAAAAAAGCAAAAAGCAGTTAGTTGAAAATAGAGTCCTATTTCAAAAATTTGATTTCACATGAGTTTTGGCATCTTAAATTTCTGTTAAAACCATTCTGTATGATTTCACGTGAGAGATAGGAACTGACATTTGTGTATTCAAAAAATCTATCTGAAATCAAGGCTTTTTGTTTGCTTTATTTGCCCTAGGTTCTTCTTATAGGAAAATCTTCATGATGTTTTCTATGAGATAATACTTGATCAAAATATCTGTACTCTGTAAATCTACAAAGGACCTGGTGAATTTTCAGTGAATTGCCTTTTGTATTTCATTTCATCTACCAGTGCCAACATACTGATGTATATAAACTTCATGTAAATTGAACGTCAAATGCCAACATTTTGTTGCATATTGCAGCTGATTCAATCAAATGCATCCTGAGATTCAAGAATAGATTCTTCATTATTCAATCTAATAACTGATTGTGGTTATTGCAGAAATGAACACAAAATAACTATTATCTCAAAACTGACTAGTTACTGCCTAGATTAGGTACTTCATCCAGCTGCATATTTATCATATCTACATATCCATCCATTGTATCCTCTAATCAGGATTGCAGTAAGTGGCAATTTCAAAACACAGTTTCTTGGACAACATTTGATCAAGCACTTGAATATTTTATCTGTTATCTAGGTTTATGCATCATATAGACAATCACTTCAGAAGAGTAAAATTGCAGAGTTACTTATTTTTCGCTTCTTTGCAAATCAAACTTTACCCTTTACCTCATGAATATTCATTTTAAAAATTTGTGACTTAACTGAACATAAGACTTGTTATCTCAAAATCAACAAAATCATTACTTTTCTATATATACATTAGTTGATATTAAAATTAACATCCACTTGCAGGAAATAAACAATCATACAAGATATGCAAGTTTCTTTCAGTATACTTGCCATAACACTATCAAACGACAAAGGTATTTAATCAGTCTACTGTGTTGAGCACTAGTTGAAGACATAAACTGCGAAAGTTTGAAAACTTTAGACTTTTTGCATCTCTGTGAGCCACTCAAGACGTGTCTCGGTGGCCAAGTGGTTAGAGTGTCTGTCCTGATTGGGCGGTTGTGGGTTTGATTTCTGGCCTTGATATACCAAAGTCATTTAAAATGTTGCTGGTATAGCTCCCTTCCTTGACACACAGCATATGAGGCTAGATCCAGGATTGGTTTGCCCAGTATCAGGATATTGTGACTGGATGTGGTATCATGCCAACTGTCTATGTTGCGATACTGCAGTGTGGCAGCCCTAGATCTGTCAAAAGTAGACATAGTCTCCAACAGACATATTGTCAATGGGGCATTAAGCCCAATAAACAAACTCATAGTTTCAGGTGAAACTTTACTAATTGGGACCAAAGATGTAAAAAAATCAAGATACAAAATGTATAGATAAAAAAGGTTTTATATATAATTTGGTAGGGAAAAAAGGTGGGACTTTCAAAGTCTGTTGAGATATAATAAATGTTGAAACTGTCGATTTCAATATAACATAGTCTCACTTGTATATGAGACAAGTTTTTTTTCTTTAGACTGTATAGAATTTCAGCTACAATATGAGCAAACAGAGGAGACTCTGATAGGACAGCTCCATCTGTTCTGTTTGTCTATAAGTCTATTTTATGAGGTGAAGCGTTAAATTGCTGCAAAACTTTACCCACCCATGAGTTTCTGATAATGACTGATCAAAATTAATGCGCAAATAATTAAAAGGCTTTGAAAGAAAGAGTGCTTCCCTTTGCTTCTGTCTGTATCCTCCCAAAGGAACTGGGAATTATCTTCGTATAAGGTACAATGCTTTGAAATTCAGTCTCCGGAATTTAACTTCATTTGTCCATGAGGCTAAACTTTTACAGAGGTAAAAATGGTATTATGAGCACTGTTTTGTATAGTAGGAGATATTACTTTGCAGCTCATTTTGATGCAATGCTCAATTAATGGTCTACATTACAATACTTAGACAATAAATCAAGTATTTACAACCATGTAATCATCTTAGCATCTACACAAATCAGCATAACTTTTAAATTCTCTAGGACTGTAAAATTTATACCCCAGCTTCAGCTTACAGGAATAGAATTCATTATTCTGTCACATTTCTTCACACCCCATTCCATGCCTCTTAACAAAAACTACTAATTCAACAGAATTTCTTTTGGATGTGCAGGCTGATCTTGGTGTGCAAAGGTCGCAGTTACAAGGATCTACAGTATTGCAAAGTTAAACACCTTCATTGATTAAGCTCTAGTTTGCTTCTGAGCTAAAATTCTGTGAACCACTAGGTATTTTAAAACAAAATTACTGCATTAAAGAAAAAGAAAAACAAATTTTAACTTCCTCTTAACCCTTTCCCTCATATAGACTCATTTTGACGCACTCAATAGGTACCACATAAAGCCTGATCTGCAGAAAACCACAGTTAAACCTTACCAAATTTAATTATAAAATCCTCATTTCCAGACCACTGAGGAGCAGCGAACAGCATAAAACCTGATCAGCCTGCGAGTTACTCGCAGGCTGATCTGGTTTTATGCTGTTCGCATAGGTCTTTTCATGGTGTCCTCTATGAGGGAAAGGGTTAAATGTATTCATCAATCTATTATAATTAAATCTGCTTTGTTCTTTAAACGTCAAATCTTTAAATTTCAGGCAAACCTGCTTTATTCTCCAAGAAAATAAAAACAGTTTATAAGGGGGCAATGTCTTAGTTTTCATGTCGCTGAGTTAAGTTTTACCTTTGTGTAAATGCTGATTCTGAGCTTTGAAACAACATTATCAGTTGAATGTCGTTAGTTGTTTCAGTTGAATTGTTCTGTTGGGAAGCACTAATGTCTATTGCCGTATTTTACCGTATTTTATTTCTTTCTAAAGCAATTATCACTTGCAGATTATCTTAAAGGAATGCTGCTTAAAACAATAATTGACTTGTGAGATAAATCCCCAAGTTATTTTAATCATCATGCTCAGTTATGATATTTCCATTTTAAGGGAACCTTTGCTTGTCAAACTCCCCATCTGAGATGTTTTAGTTCTTCAGAGCTGAAGGACACACTGATAAATATTTGATATGAAAGAAAATTCTGTTTATCCATAATAATATAATTACCATTAATAGTGTACCATGTATAGTGCACATTTCTATGACTTCTATCTCAATTTCAGAAAAGGGGTGCGCACAAATCACAAGACTTCAGTTTCTTTGTAGTTCTCCCAAACTTTACCCCACCTACTTAGAAGCCATATTGCTGAAGTCTATGAGCACATTTCATACTTTAAACTGGTATTAAAGCTTTATCGTATTTACTTGCCTGAGAATTGTTATTTGTTTGTGATATCTATCATGTTATTATGAATTAAAAACTTATGAAATCATTGTTCTTGTATTAATATTTTTGTTTATATCAATGTGATTCACCCGGAATTCGTACAGTACTGTACTTTACATAATAATTCATTATCTACATATAACTGAATTTTCGCATTGTCATTATTGAGGTCAACCATGATTGCCATTATGTTCTGATTATGCAAACTGTTGTTAGTACATTCAGAAGATATTCTAGCTAGTAAGTTTCATTACAGACAGAACTGTATGATTTATGATAACTGATGTACTTCAAATAACAACTGGAAAGTGACTTGTTATAAACAACATCAACATAACATCAACATAACAATGCAAATTGAATGTGGATACTACAGATATAAATAATTATCCTCACATGACTGACTTACAGAAGCAGTAGAACCTCGGTTATCTGTAAGTTCAATTGAACGTTCGCAAAACACCCGTGGCTAAACAAAATGGCGGCCACCCCAAAGTATGAAAAGTGAATGCATATTATAGAAGGGAAATACATATTTTCCAAGGTTTGAACCTCAAACTTGAGGTGAACACTATACATGAGTGTGCACAATACATAAGCGTTTATGGTATAGATGTGTTTTGACACCTTGGGAAATAAAGTAGACCTAGAACAGTATGATAGCTCCTTGAAGGGTCTCTTCTGTTAGCTCATACAATATTGTGGCAGCTTAATTTTATACAGTCAGCATGACAGAGAAAAGTCCATTGTTTCATATACTATTTAAAGTTCAGTAAATTAATATTCATTGAGTCTTTAATTAGTGTATGAATATTCATATGGTAAACGATTGATTTTAATTCCATATTTATTCACCAAAAGTGGATTAAACTTCGTATATATGGCATGATGTCAAAATTACAGTGACACAGGTTGGAGATCTTTTTGTGACATCTGCTGTAAGCAGAGGTGACACATATTGATCACTTGTCTGTCTGTCTGTCTGTCTGTCTGTCTGTCTGTCTGTCTGTCTCAATTTTTCCATTATGCTTCAGCAGATGACACGTGTTCCAAAGAACACTCCTGTATTTGTGAAAACTTTTGAGATTTTTTTTTTGAAATGTAGACCAAATTTCAGGAATGTTTAAATAAAAGCTTGTTTATCAGCTTATCAATCTTTCTTTGTGTACAGGTTGATCAAGATTTGTTCTAGTCATGTAGGTCATTCCGAAGTAGCATAATCTCAGAAAGGAAGTCCTGCAAACACTCTAAGAAGATGGAATAATCATGTTGAGGGCTGACCATGAAATAAAATCATCTTCTTCTATTTCTATAATGCACACATAAGAGTTTTGCAGTCATCCCTTGACATGTAGAAACATCCTTACTATCTTCAAGGAATATCAGCTATTATTGATATCAAAAATGGAGGTGATGATTTATTTGTTTTTTGAAATACGTTTGGTAGAGATATAAACTATGCTGGGGTGATTGAAATCTTTATGTAACCAAAATCTACAGTTATATTACTGTGGTTATCAATATTTTCTGGTATCATTTCTGGAAGACACTGATGTCATTGCATCACAGAGATCAAGGCTGCAAGATGGATGTCCAATACAGACAAAATGTTCCCTTGGCTCTATATTTTGTCTCAACTGATAGAGCCGTCCCAATATCTGATGAAATAAAAATTTTGTTGAGAGAATTCTGGAAATAGATGAAATATTTGGAATATATCTGGAATTTTCTTTTTCTTGATATATTTATATAGATATAGACAAAATGAAAAAAAAAAAAAAAAAAATGAATTTCGATATTTTTGGTTGTTCATTTTTCATTTCTAAGGGTAAAAGCTGATGATAAAAAAATATTTTCACAATTTAAAAAAAAATGAGGTATAAAAATTTCAGGGGCAGCCTTTGAAATGTATCATAGATAACAAGGGTTAACCTTTTCCCTCATAGAGGAAACCATGAAAAGACCTATGCGAACAACATAAAACTAGATCAGCCTGCAAGTAACTCGCAGGCTGATCAGGTTTTATGCTGTTTGCTGCTCCTCAGTGGTCTGGAAATGAGGACTTTATAATTAAATTTGGTAAGGTTTAACTGTGGTTTTCTGCAGATCAGGCTTTATGTGGTACCTATTGAGTGCATCAAAATGAGTCTATATGAGGGAAAGGGTTACATCATTTTGGGTTTCTGGATGATATATTCTTATATCACCCTCACAAATCCACATTAGTACATGTGGAAAGTGGTTATGATGGGGGGAAAATAATTCTAAAATAATGTGAAATAGGATATGACCGGCCGTGACATACAGAAGTAGTAAAAATTTATACTGCTTTGTGCTCAACATATAAAGGTGGTTCAAGGACTGGTTGGCCTGGTGTCAGGATAATGTGACTGGGTTTAGTATCATGCCACACGTCTATGGCGTGATACTGCAGTGTGGCAGCACTATATCCGTCTTAAGTAGACAAATGACTTAACCCTTTCCCTTATAGAAGAAACCATGAAAAGGCCTATGCGAACAGCATAAAACCAGATCAGCCTTCGAGTAACTCGCAGGCTGATCAGGTTTTATGCTGTTCGCTGCTCCTCAGTGGTCTGGAAATGAGGATTTTGTAAATAAATTTGGTAAGGTTTAACTGTGGTTTTCTGCAGATCAGGCTTTATGTGGTACCTATTGAGTGCGTCAGAATGAGTCTATATGAGGGAAAGGGTTAAATACTGTCAGTGGGATGTTAAACACAACAAGCAAGTAAATAGGAATTTGCATATTGCTACATGATATACTGGATATAGTAAAATACTACTGATATTTCTACGGGGAATTTATTTCTTCAATTCTGCAGATGAACACAAATCAATATAAAGATAGAATCCATGGAAATTAACTAACAGTAGGAAAAAACTCTTTAGATCCCTTCAGATCATTCCCCGGCGAAATTCATGGTCATTTAACCATGAACTACCATGAACTACAATGGTATTTCATGGTCCTGTAACCATAAACTACCATAGTAGACCATGTTTTGTTAAATGGCACCACAGCTTTTCATGGTCACCTAAGCATGGTTGCTAACATGGTCACCACCACCATGGTCTACCATTAAATAACATGGTAGATCATGTCTACTGACACCATGTTCTACCATGTTAATTTATTGGAGACCCTGGTAATGTGTTCATGAGAAACAAAACATGGTCAATAGACCATGAAATACCTTGGTAGTCCATGGTCAGACTTAAAAGGGCTGTTTTGCCATTTATCAAACCATTCTGTATATTGTAAGATGGGCACAAATATAATTCTATGTCCATGTTGACATTTTAAACATTTTTTTTTACAACTCTCAAAACTTAGAAACTAGTGTGCACTGTGACAAGCGTACTGCTGACTCATAAATAATTGAAGGAAGGCAGACAGATCAGCACTGCATGCTGACAGATGTGCTAAAGATTAAGATAAAAAATTACCCCAGTTTATCAATATAATAGTTTTATTACAAGGCCCACAATCAAATGGCCAGATTGTAAATATACACAAATGACCCTTCCCAAATAAGTTAGCTAAACCTGGTTTAAAACCGGTTTTAACTCGAGTTAAACCCTGCGGTATTGGCACCGGGTTTAAAGTGGGTTTTTTAGCTTACCGAGCAGGTTTTTTCTGGGCAAAAAGCAGGTTTTAATGATTGAAAAACCCAGTTTATTTACTTTTCTGTGTTTTTTCTTTGAAAACTGTTTTAAAAGCCGCTTTTCCAAGAGTTGGTTTTTTCTGTGTTTTTTCTTGCTAAAAAGCGGGTTTTAAAACCCACTTTTCCAAGAGTTGGTTTTTTCTGAGCAAAAAAACCCAGAAAAAACCTACCTTAGACCTACTTTTTGTGTGTTTTTTAAGTTGGTAAAAGCTGGGTTTTTTCTGGCTTTAAAGTGGGTCTTTTAGCTTACCAAGTAGGTTTTTTCTGGGTGAAAAGCAAGTTTTGATAATTAAAACCCAGTTTACACTTACTTGAGTTTTTCTTTGCTGAAAAGTGGGTTTTTATTGGCTTAAAACGTTTTTTATTCTTACGCTTAAAGCAATTTTTTTTCAAACAAGAATGTTAAAAGTTGTTTTCTTTTCTGGTCTAAAAGTGATTTCTCTATGGAAGTGAGTTAAAAAAAAAACCCTGCATAAAACCCATTTGTATGTGTTTTTTTCTTCAAAAAAGTCAAGCAATTTTTTATGGTTGTCATTTAATAGTTTAATAGTTTCAATATGTTTTACAGTCAATTTGACATCATATATACATTGTCCTCAGCTTGCACAATGTCCCACATATGTCCCCTTCAACCTGGACCACTGGTGAACTTCCATGAGATAATATCTGAAATGAGATAGTAAGAACCATCTAAGGATCATTCCTGTTAAAGTTTCATCAAAATAAAGTTTCATCAAAATCTGCTCAGCGGTTTAAGGGTAGATGGTGTTTAAAGCAACAGTTGATGACTGATGACGGACAAAAGTGGATTTCATTAAAATTTAGCTAAACCTTGAATCATTGAACATCCCAAGCAGGGAAAATTAATTTGTTTGAATAATGGGTTGTTTTAAGTTTCTGGACCTGATGTGTTGAATCACAAATCACATCAATCATGTGTTAAGACAGTGTGATGAATATTTTTTTTTTTAGTTAATATCCAGTATTTTAAATTGAAAATTAATTGGACTGCAGTATGTGAATTTTTTTTTTTTGTCCAGGACAACTTGTCTTGTTGTGTCTACCAGTTACCAGTAGTCAGCTTGGAGCTATGGACCTTGGTCTTCATCATATGATGGTGAACATTAATTTTGTGACAAGTAAATTCAAAACCCATCAATAAATGACAACATTATGGACCAGACAATAATTATGACAGATGAACAAAGCAACAACTATATCTTTGTGATTCGGGGAGCATAAACCTGTTATTTATTTTTAAGTTGAAAAGGACCATGATTTTCCAATCCTTTACATCCATTCCTTTGCTACACATGTTGATTTGCCACGGTCAATGTGAACTTAGTTTAATTTAGGTTAAATTAACAACTGCATAAATACATTGATGCTGATGATAATGCAAAGGCTATCACAATAGCCAATTAATTTTATTTGAAAAATCTTGATAATAAAGATATAAAACTAGCAGGCCATGATGGCCCTTAATCACTCAATTATTACTGATCATGCCTTTAGGCTAACCTATAATCAAACTTGACTGAGATATCATCAAAACGCACATTCTTACCTAGTTTGAGAAAGATATGTCTAATAATGTGGCCTGGATTATACTAAGATTTGATCTAATGACCTATGTTTTGGCCATTACTAACCCATTACCAATATATCAACACAAACAATTCTGACAAGTTTGACAAATAGTTGGCTAAAAATGTGACTCCCTGTGGCATTAACAACATTTTACTAAGATATGACCTAGTGACCTACTTTTGGACCCCACCCAATCCATGATGGAACTTGACCAAGATATCATCAAGGCAAACATTCTGATCAATTTTGAAAAAAAAAATCTGCTAAAAAAGTGGCCCCTAGGGTGTAAACATGATTCTACTAAGATTTGACCTAGTGACCTACTTTTTGACCCCATCCCACCCATGACAAACATTGGCTGTGATATTATAAAGATTAACATTCTGAGCAAGTTTGAGAAAGATTGAGCCAAAAATGTGGCCTGATAAGTGTAAACAAGAATTATCCAAGATTTGACACCGTCAAACTTATATGAAACTCGACTGAGACATTGTCAAGACATACAGTCTGAGAAAGTTTGGGGAAGGATTGGTTAAGAATTGTAGCTTTAAGAGTGCAAACATTAAAGTTGTTGACATTTCTCTTAATAATAAAAGGGCCATAACTCCTGACCTAATGGGCCATTACTGAGTCATAACTGAACTGAGAGATTATGACCAGAAATATTTCTGTACAGTTTGGAAGAGATTGCTTAAGAAATGAAGATGCTAGAGTGTAAACAAAGTGAAATATGACTTTTTTTTTATATTAAAAGGGGCCTTACTCCTGACTTAATTGGCCAATCTTAGCCGTAATCAATCTTGATCAACATAATTATGATCATAAACATTTTCATAAAGTTTGGAGATGAGGGAAAAAAAAAATGAAGACCTTCGAGTCTAAGCAAAAGGATTTGGATTTTTTTTATATTAAAATGTACATAACTCCCAACTTAATTGGGCGATTCCAGACATTAGCAGAAGTGAGCAGGACATTATAGTTATAAACATTGTCATAAAGTTTAAGGATTATTGCTTAAGAAATTAAGATGCTAGAGTGTGAGTGTTAACAGTAAATTTAATGATGTGAATGTCTAAACGACACACATACAGACGACGGACACTCAACGGATCACAAAAGCTCAACCTGAGTGTTGCTCAGACAGGTGAGATAGAAAGAATGATAATTCTGTCAATTTTACCAAGAGGATCAGGTGACTTTTAGACTTTTGACTGTTTCTCACATCCTCAGTGGATTTGGGCAGTCTTCGGTTTCTCGTCTGATGATGACATGTGGCGATCTTTTCCAGGAGCCGGTTCTTCAGAACTTGAAATAGTTGCTGTCATCTTTTATCTACCAATCACAATGATATATGACAGATCATAGCAGGTTAAGAATTTATAACCAAGCAATTATTATACTTCCATGCTCCT
>CM037786.1:15689187-15739187 GCA_021229015.1 Solen grandis | reverse complement strand
AGTAAGTGATACTTATAGAGTGAATTTTGTCTTTCCTAATAGAATACCTAAATATTTCATTTCTTAAAATATTGTTAGTAATTATTCATGTCAACATTTCTACCCAATATAAGTTTAGTTGATGAGTTAAGTGTGGGTTTTACTAGCATCACATATGAGACAATTTGCATGGTTGCCAATGTCTGAGGCTTTCCTATTTCTGACAGTGGTCTGTTTACTTCCACCATCAAACAAAGGTGGATTGTGTTGGGAAAACAAGCAAACAGCCGGAGTGTGGTCTACAGAGCTTGACATTCAACAGATGTCAGTAAAAGAATGTATAAAAGAGAAAGTATTGTGGAACACAATTATCAACACAATCAGCCATTGTTGTTCAGAATGCCTTCAGGTATTGTTTCAGAACTGCAAAAATAACTTAATAACGAGATAATGCATTCTTTAACCTACAGTGATGACAGAAACACAAAATGATAAAACCAAATTGCACAATAATTTGTTTTGAAAACTTTGTATTGAATGTATTTAATTTGTATCCCAAAATTGCATATATCTCCCCTCCCCAACCAATGTTCTCAAGATAAGATGGTCATAGAAGCTTAAGTTACTCTCCTGAACAAGAGGGCCAAGATGCCTCACCATTCCATTCAGCTGTCTATGCCTGGTTATAAAATGTTTTATCATATTTTATCGGTCACATACCATAATTATATAATTCACTTACATATTAAAACAAAGTGGAATGAAGCCTGTTTTTAGAGCAACAGCAGCCATGTTTCAAGTCTCTTCAATAAATAAATGTACATGCTAGAGTGAAAACAATGTGAAATATGGCATTTTTTTAATAAACCAAGAACCACAACTTCTGTCCAAATGGTGCTATATCTACTTAAATCAAACTTGGCTTATCATATAAATTATCTCCAAATTTGATGAAGATTGTTTAAGAAATGCAGACACTAGAATGTCAATACTATCATTCCTTCAGACTGTGATATAGTAACTAGTACATTACTTTGTGGTCACTGTCAATTTTGAAAGTGTTGATCTTATCAAATGGCAGCTATGTAGGCAATTGAATTAATTAAGCAATTTGACTTCAAAACAAGGGAGCACAGAAAGATATAGCAATTTTCAAATTTTGTCAGACAGACATGCCTTAACCCTTTTCCTCATATAGACTCATTTTGACGCACTCAATAGGTACCACATAAAGCCTGATCTGCAGAAAGCCAAACTCAAACCTTACCAAATTTAATAATAAAGTCCTCATTTCCAGACCACTGAGGAGCAGCGAATAGCATAAAACCTGATCAGCCTGCAATTACTCGCAGGCTGATCTGGTTTTATGCTGTTCGCATAGGTCTTTTCATGGTTTCCTCTATGAGGGAAAGGGTTAAAGACTAGAACTATCACTAAAGATGATCAATACCCCTGTATACCACTTTATCTTCATGTAATTTGATTTCTATTATGGCTTCCACTTCTTTGAAGATGGGGTGTAACTATTTTCAAAAACACCAGGACCAGTTACTATGCTATATTGAGGACTATAAACTGAGTATTGAATTAACCCTTTCCCTCAAAGAGGACACCATGGAAAGACCTATGCGAACAGCATAAAACCAGATCAGCCTAACTCGCAGGATGATCAAGTTTTATGCTGTTCGCTGCTCCTCAGTAGTCTGGAAATGAGGATTTTGCAATTAAATTTGGTAAGGTTTAACTGTGGTTTTCTGCAGATCAGGCTTTATGTGGTACCTTTTGAGTCCGTCAAAATGAGTCGATATGAGGGAAAGGGTTAACTCAAAAGCCATATCAATAATATTTGGACTTGCCAGATATATCGTACAAGTATGACTTAAAATTTTGACAAGTTATATCAAGAAACTTCTTTGCCATGATTAAACATGTCCTGCTGCATCTTGATTTTTTTCTCAGACTTATTATTATTTTAACCCTTTCCCTCATATAGACTCATTTTGACCCTTTCCCTCATATAGACTCATTTTGACTCATGGTTTCCTCTATGAGGGAAAGGGTTAAATCCATCTGTGTTTATTGAAAAAGTTATATTTATGCTAAAATAGAATAAATAGTTCATTATAATGCTCTCCTTTGATATAAGATAAGCTATGTTCAAGGGAACACCATGCACCCCCCTGGTCAAGATCATTTGAAGGTCAACGTCACCTGGTTTGTAGAGCTCATCAAGGTGCATGCACTGGTGAAGTTTGGAGGCTGTAGGTGGAAGGACTTCCATGTTATGGTAAAGGTTAAAGTTTTGTGACAGACAGACAGACCAAAAACAATATGCCTCCTGATCTATCGATGCGGGGCATAAAAACCAGTAAATGTATAGAGCATGACTTGAGGTGATTTTTCACACACAGTGGTATATAGGTTGATCATTCCATTTCATAGATGAACATGTATTCAAACTGACTAACAAAAGCTTGGATAGGTAGTCAATGGTTAACCAAGTTTAAACAAAAGAACACATGATTTTGTTTATGATACTGTTTGTGAGCAGTTAAATTAGCTATGAGGTATGGCTTAAAGTTGCACCCCCAAAAACTAAGACAGTACATACATTTGCAATATAAAGAAGCTGCACAGGATGAAATGTACAAAAATTGAAAATCTGAACTCCATTTTAAACATGTTCATTCATCTGCAATTTGATACAGTTAGTCTGGGCCCATCAAAATCAATTCAAGCTATCACTCTGATAACTAAGTATTTCCTAGAAGTCACTGGCAGCATGTGTTTGAATGTCAGAGCCTGGATCTGTTTCACGAATCAGTAAATATTTCAACCAACTGCAATAAAAGTTTGTAACTCTCTACTACATCTTTATAATTTTCAAGTATATATTGCTACACTGTAGGAAGTGAAGTTCTGGAATATTCCTATGTGATAAAAGATCTCTCTGTCTGATTTGTAATCAGATCTTTCATCACTGTCCCAAGCGCTCCCATATCTTGTGTGCATGACTTGAAATGCCATAATCAGTTCATTTTCCGATAATCTTCTTTCAGTAATCTCTACATTGCATTCACTGAGCAATGATATAAACTGAACAAAATTAGATAAACAGCAGCGAAAATGGGTGTAGATTTCAAGTGAAATTAACATAAATTTTGAAATTATAAACAAGAAACACCTCTTCATGTCAAAACAATTTTGGCAAAGATTTAATAGATGCACTTGAAATGGTCCATGCACCAAGGATGCAGATTCTATCTCTTACAATTTATCACTACGACACCTTCATATCAATCTTGGTATGCTACATCAAATAGACGTAATTTCAATGCGTCTTCTGGCTAAAGATAAAAAACTGACATAGTTACGACATGTTTTTCATAGATCCGGTTACCATTTTTAGATGAAGATATTAGAAGTGTTGAATTTGAGGTATTGAGTATTGTCAGAAAAAGAAGGGCGAGGAATCAGTCATAAACTAGAACTATCACTTGAGGTGATTAATATCCCACCATTGTATTCTGCCTTCATGAGGTGTGAGTGTAAGACATGCTGTAATGAGAAGTGATGTGATGTGATGTGATGGGACAGGACAACGATTTTTATATACCCCACCCCCCCATTTTTTGGGATGCTACCATTTTTTGGGATGCTAAGGAATAACAAGAAAATGTGGTCTCTGAGACACTAATGCTCAGCTGGGATATGGTCAGAACCAAATACTGTTTGTATATTTAAAAGTTTATATAATGACGTACATTTGTTCAAAGTTTCATGATGATGTGAAGTTACCTTTAAAGAAAAAGAAGCTTAAACACAGAGGTAAACCTGGGGCAGAATAACCAATTTTACCAAGTCACAGCCAAAAAATTAAAATACTAACAGTAAATAATCCATATCATGATGTACATGTATACCTAGTTTCATGAAGATGTAAAATCTTCTTCATAGAAAAAAAAGCTTTTACCAAAAGTAAACCTAAGTCAGAATAATCTCCATGCAAGCAATTTTTCACAATGCATTGATATGCTACTGAGCACAGAGCGATACAAAACGGTTAAATTAGCAGCAGCAATTATGCAAACTTAGCAACTTCATCTCACTGAATAAAAACCTTTAGTTAACAGTGATCTTGACCCTAACCTATTTAATCCCAAACACAAAGTGCCTTTCAAGTGTTTACAAATATAATAAAATCAAATCAAAACTTCAGATTGTCTGGTAGTTACATTATGATATCATTGACCACTGGCTGACCTTCTCTATATAATTATAAAAAACGCATGGGTTTGCTAGTGATATTGATTTTGAAAGCAGAAAACGTTTGGGATTATTTTTCACTGTAATATTTGAAAGGTCCATCCAAATCCTCCTATTTATGCAAGCAACTTAAGACAAAATTTGACTATATTAAGTTATTCATTTTCAGATATTGGAAACCAAAAGTGCACCACCCGCAAAACAAACTACTTGTGGTAAAAAAATATCTGAATGAGCATTGAATGATGATAACAAAATACTGACGATGAAATGCTGATAAATTCAAGTGTTAACATCAAACTGACAGACTGGCAAATCCACTAGGGCTGTATTCCCAAAGGATTTGTCTGAGATGTTTGCATAAAAAAATTAATTGGAAAATGAAGTGCACATGAAAAATGTTCAGACATAATTGAGTGTCTGAATCGGATTAGCTGCCATGCATATGTATGAGGGGGCATTTCTATGATGGGGCCGCAGTTTGGTCTGAGGTCCAACAGAGAAAGATGAAATGCTTGAACAAGAAAATGTGTCTATGAGACACTAATGCCCCACTGGGATATGGTTAGAACCAAATATTTGCTTGTATTTTTAACAGTTTATATAATGATGTACATGTCTTTCATGCTGATATGAAGTTACCTTTAAAGAAAAAGAAGATTAAACACAGAGATAAACCTGGGGCAGAATAACCAATTTTACCAAGTCACAGCCAAACAATTAAAGTACTAACAGTAAATAATCCATATCATGGTGTACATGTATGTCAAGTGTCAGGAAGATGTAAAGTCATCTTCATAGTAAAAAAGTTTAAACACAAATGCAGAACAATCAATTTTACCATGTTCATCCAACCATGAAATATAGGTCTCAGTTATAAATCTGCATAAATATTTAATCGATCATATCATGATATACATGTGTACCTACAGTCGGATCTCGGTTATCAAAACATTCATTGTCCGAAGCCTACCCTTTATCCGAACCTAACCTTCGGTCCTGATTTTTTTCTTATATAAGTTAAAATGAAAAACAACCCTTTATTTGTTTGGTCTATTCAAACAACCCTTTATCCAAAGTAAATATGGGCCCCAAGTGTACAGTTTAATCACCTATTCAAACCTCTTATCCGAATCTGTCTGCCATGTGCAGATTGGCTATTGTGTTTTCACACCTTACCTGTCAAACTGTGAAGGGGAGATCACTACAATGACTTCAGCACAGTGCACATTAATCTGAATATAATTTTGATTGGTAATCAATTAAAGGACCCCATAAATGATTTTAAGTGATTTACAATAAAACTTATGGAAGACTGTGCTAATTAAAGAAATTATGGAGGAGCTGGTATTCACTGTATTTTAACGGTAAAGCAAACTTACAGGAGGATGGGCATAAATGTGGACTGACTTTATCACAGTCATCTCTCTTCGAGAATGGTTTCCCAACTATAGCAGGCGATATCTAGCTGAGCAATATAAGGATGGACTCAGCAATGGGTGAATATCCAGATTCATGTAACCTTCAATATCATTTTTATTTTATATTTGCCCACTTGGAATGAACTCACAGCGATCGATGTAGAAAAACAAGAAACAAAATGGCCGACCCGTGAGGTAAATAACAATAAAAGCATATTTGTTAAAAACCTAGTCTTAATAATTAAAACACAAATTAAAACACCTATCATCACAACATACCTCTAACTACAAACACTAAAGTGTAACATTTGACCATTATGGGTTATCCAAACAGATGCTTTATTCAAAGTAAAATGTCGGTCCCGACCACTTTGGATAACCGAGATCTGACTGTAGTTTCATCAAGACGTGAAGTCATCTTCATAGAAAAAAGGCTAAAACTCAAAGGTAAACCTGAGGTGAAACCGAGGCAGAACAAATTTTACAATGTTCATCCAACCATGAAACACAGACCATTTTACAGCCACAAATTTGCCTTAATATTAATATTTGCAGAAAAAAAAACTTAAACGAAAAAGTAAGCCTGAGGCAGGTTATGCCACGTTCATCCATTTGTGAAATAATGGTCACAGCCATAAATTTGCATGAATTTTAAATATATTATATCATGATGTACATGTGTACATAGTTTCAAAAAGATATGAAGTCATCTTCTTAGAAAAAAACTTAAATGCAAATGGACGATAGATCATATCAAGATGTACATGTGTACCTAGTTTCATCAAGAAGTGAAATCATCTTCATAGAAAAAAAAAGCTTAAATGCAAAGGTAATCCTGAGGTGTGACAGACAAACTGATGCACAGGCGGACGGATGCACAGACCGAAAATCTATATTCCCCCCAATTGAGTTTGCGGGGCATAAGAATTATATATCAACTATATATATACAGCGTGTCAGAGAAAGTCAGATGGATAGACAGACGATGGATAAGTTATTCCAATGTGTCACCTCTGCATACAGCAGTTAAAACAAAATTGCTATATAATTGTTATAATCGTTATAATTACTACAAGAAAAGCTCATTTTAAATAACATTATTACTATGGAGTTAGGCCATCAAAGATATTAAGATATTAGTATTTTGTAAATGTGCTATCCATAATTCCATGCAGGGATCAGAGGGGGTGGGGGGGGGGGAGATAAAGATCTGGCTATTATGCCTTAAATATGCATAAAAGAGGTATGACCCCCCTTCCCCCCACCCCCTTGGAGTTGGCTATGAAGTTTAAACATCCAGTAATATAGTGTTTTGACATCAAATCACGGCCTATCCCCCACCCCCCATGTACTGTGATTTTCAGAGATGGCTTGTCTCCCCCCACCCACCTCCCCTGCAAACATTTGGTGAATTTCAAAGTTGGACATGGTAATTATTCCTGTCTGACCCTCCTCCCCCCAAGACAAACTGCTGGATCCATGCATGAATTCTATCACTGGGTTGGGTTTATTTGGCAGGTTTATGTTCAGCATCAGTTGACAATCTAAAAGTCAATAAAAAATATTCTTCCATAGCATTTAAAACAAGAGGGCCATGATGGCCCTGGATCGCTCACCTGAGTACCATTGCTACAACTGATTACAAGGTTTTTAAACAGACAAGAATTCTGATATAACTCAATCTTAAACATTTTAGCCCTGACAATATTACACACCAAATATATAAGCACTGGGCCTTACGGTTTCAGAGGAGAAGACTTAGTGCGGGGTCATTTATCTCCAAAGGGCCACCATTTTGAAAATCTTGATAATGAACCATTAGATGATGCTACATACCAAATATCTAAGCTCTAGGCCTAATGGATTCATAGAAGAAGATTTTTAAAGATTTTCCTATATAACTCTATGTTAAACAAGTGACCCCTGGTGCGGGGGCATTTATCACCATAGGGTCATGATTTGTACAATCTTGGTAATAAACCATAAGATGATGCTTCATACCAAATATCTAATCTCTAGGCCTTATGGATTCATAGAAGAAGATTTTTAAAGATTTTCCTATATAACTCTATGTAAAACAAGTGACCCCTGGTGCGGGGTCATTTATCACCATAGGGCTATGATTTGTACAATCTTGGTAATGAACCATAAGATGATGCTACATACCAAATATCTAAGCTCTAGGCCTAATGGATTCATAGAAGAAGATTTTTAAAGATTTTCCTATATAACTCTATGTAAAACAAGTGACCACTGGTGCGGGGTCATTTATCATCGTAGGGCTATGATTTGTACAATCTTGGTAATGGCCCATAAGATGATGCTACATACCAAATATCTAAGCTCTAGGCCTATGGATTCATAGAAGAAGATTTTTAAAGTTTTCTATATAACTCTATGTAAAACAAGTGACCCTGGTGCGGGGGCATTTATCACCGTAGGGTATGATTTGTACAATCTTGGTAATGGCCCATAAGATGATGCTTCATACCAAATATCTAATCTCTAGGCCTTATGGATTCATAGAAGAAGATTTTTAAAGATTTTCCTATATAACTCTATGTAAAACAAGTGACCCCTGGTGCGGGGGCATTTATCACCGTAGGGCTATGATTTGTACAATCTTGGTAATGGCCCATAAGATGATGCTACATACCAAATATCTAATCTCTAGGCCTTATGGATTCATAGAAGAAGATTTTTAAAGTTTTCCTATATAACTCTATGTAAAACAAGTGACCCCTATTGCGGGGGCATTTATCACCGTTTGGCTATGATTTGAACAATCTTGGTAATGAACCATTAGATGATGCTACATATGAAATATCTAAGCTCTAGGCCTTATGGATTCATAGAAGAAGATTTTTAAAGTTTTTCCTATATAAATCTATGTTAAACAAGTGACCCCTGGTGCGGGGGCATTTATCACCATAGGGCATGATTTGAACAATCTTGGTAATGAACCATAAGATGATGCTACATACCAAATATCTAAGCTCTAGGCCTATGGATTCATAGAAGAAGATTTTTAAAGATTTTCCTATATAACTCTATGTTAAACAAGTGACCCATGGTGCGGGGGCATTTATCACCATAGGGTCATGATTTGTACAATCTTGGTAATAAACCATAAGATGATGCTTCATACCAAATATCTAATCTCTAGGCCTTATGGATTCATAGAAGAAGATTTTTAAACATTTTCCTATATAACTCTATGTTAAACAAGTGACCACTGGTGCGGGGTCATTTATCATCGTAGGGCTATGATTTGTACAATCTTGGTAATAAACCATAAGATGATGCTACATACCAAATATCTAAGCTCTAGGCCTAATGGATTCATAGAAGAAGATTTTTAAAGATTTTCCTATATAACTCTATGTAAAACTAGAACTGTCGCCTAAGGGCTTACTAATACCCCCCCGCAAGTGTTTTTGTCAAACATGGCTTTGGAGCATGAAATCAGAATTCTTGTATGCAACACTCCATCTTAATATACAGAGGACATATGTGCCAACTACATGGAAATCTAGTGATCCTTTGTAACACATACCTATGGATATACCTATGTCTATGGATAAATATCATTAAGATTCCAGAAACCAATGGAAAAAAGAAAAAAAAATAAGGTTGAATGACAGCAAGTTTCATTGAAATCCCTCCAGTAGTTTAGGAGGAGTAGTCTGCAGAAAATTGTAAAGCAAAAATCATCAAAGGGGCATAACTATAAAAAAGGGAGGTAATCCAATGGGAGGAGTAGTCTGCAGAAAATTGTAAAGCAAAAATCATCAAAGGGGCATAACTATGAAAATAGGGGAGGTAACCAAATGATATATAGATAACGCGCTTATACAATGTCTAAGGATCACTGCCAGCAAGTTTCATCAAAATCCTTCCAGTAGTTTAGAAGGAGTAGTCCGCAGAAGTTTGTAATGCAAAAATCATCAAAGGGGCATAACTTGGTAAATAGGGGAGGTAACTCAATGCTATATTGTCTAAGGATCATTGCCAGTAAGCTTCCAGTAGTTTAGAAGGAGTAGTCCGCAGAAGTTTGTAATGCAAAAATCATCAAAGGGGCATAACTTGGTAAATAGGGGAGGTAACTCAATGCTATATAGATAACGTGCTGCTACAATGTCTAAGGATCATTGACAGCAAGTATCATTAAAATCCTTCCAGTAGTTTAGGCGGAGTAGTCCGCAGAAGTTTGTAATGCAAAAATCATCAAAGGGGCATAACTTGGTAAATAGGGGAGGTAACTCAATGCTATATAGATAACGCGCTAATACAATGTCTAAGGATCATTGCCAGCAAGTTTCATCAAAATCCTTCCAGAAGTTTAGGAGGAGTAGTCCGCAGAATTTTGTGTCTACAGACGGACGGACAGACGGACGGACGGACGGACGGACAACCTGATTCCAGTATACCCCCCCCTAACTTCGTTGCGGGGGGGTATAACAAGTGACCCCTGGTGCGGGGTCATTTATCACCGTAGGGCTATGATTTGTACAATCTTGGTAATGGCCCATAAGATGATGCTACATACCAAATATCTAAGCTCTAGGCCTTGTAGTTTTGCAGAAGAAGATTTTCAAAGTTTGCATTTTTAAAATCTATTTTTAGCTCCTGTGACCTACTTTTTTAACCAATCTGAATAATTTGTACAACTTTGATAGAGGGCATCATAAGGATGATTCCTGTGAAGTTTGGTCAAAATCCCTTCAGCGGTTCATGAGGAGATGTTGTTTAAAGCAAATTGTTGACGACGGACGCACGCACGCACGCACGCACGCACGGACGACGGACGACGGACAAAAGGCGATCACAATAGCTCACCATGAGCACGTTGTGCTCAGGTGAGCTAAAAATATGCTTACAAATATTTTAAATTTTATGAAAAAAATTGTTGAAATCATAGCTATGTACGTCAGCAGCATTAGATAAGAAACATCAGCCATCCTGGAAGCATGCAGAAGTGCCCTGCCCTGTCTCAAAATTAAACAACTAAATAAAATCTTGACTTTATTATTGAGGACAGGTATGGGGCTTACAATTTTATGTGTATAAAAAATGTTCTTATTTATGCAACCTATGTCACAGTAAACACCTTTCAATGTATTTTATCAATTTCTTGAAGGAACCCTAGGTCATGTGCAATATGAGGCTCTGGGTGTAACCACATTTCAAATGAGGAGTGAATAAACAAAGTTAAGGCAAAATATAATAAGAAGGCCAAGAGAGCCCCATGTCACTCACCTGACTTAGACTGATGTTAAAGGCATCATGGTATGTGTTACTTGTATTTTTTAGTAAAGACCAAGCAATCTATCGGGCATCTAGAGTGTTCTCAAGTTGATTTTTTTTTATAAGATTTGCTATGGTGACCTACATTTTGACCTTTTGTGACCTTATGTTTTACTCATCCATGATTTCATGGAGACAATTATTCTGACTAAGTTCTAAACAAGTTGGGCTAAAAATGTCACCTCTGAATTGATTACAGAGTTGTTTTCTAAGAGCTAAAAATCAGTAATTACAATCCATTTTATCAATACCAAATTAAAGCATGTACAATGTAGTACTGATATATTCACTGCTTTGAGAAATATTCCAACATTTTTGTGGCTGAAGTCAGTGATATGTATCTATGTGCTGAATGTTATCCTAAATGATGGATAGAGAGATTGGATTCATCATGGATAAAATCATCATATCAAAAGCAATGACAGATTGAATGTGTAAGGACATAACAATTCTCTTCATTACAAAACAATATCAGTCCAGTAAAAATGATATATTGATCATGGGACTAATCCTAGAGTTCACTATTTGACATTATTATGCAGAAATACGTAATAATGTTAGAAGGCTGAAAAATGAGTAATGTGTTAGAAGGCTGAAAATGCAATCTAATGACACAGCTGTGAAATATCAACTGCTGCGCAGTTAATAAAGAAAAAAAAAAGATTATTCTCTATCAAAAACTAGTTCTTGAAAATCTCATTTAATATGCTTTTCATTCGAGACCCAGGTCTTTGATTACAGCCTCGGAAGGATTTGAACATCAACTGCTTGGTATGTGGCTGATAAAGGGCTGCACCTTCTTGACTATCACGTGTGTCACTGTAGCATCAAGATTGGCAAAAATGTCATTTTTTTGGACGAAAGATATTGGTAAACAGAAATCTAATTTTCAGCTACAATTTTTAGCCAAGAATTCTTCTATGATGCAATAAACTAATGATCAATTTACTTGAAGAAAAACAAATTCCAGCTTATCAGTAATTCAAAAGATAAGCAAGATGTATGCATATTAAATCACGTACAAATTGAATTTCTACCTGCGGGGCCAGAATTGTTTCTGGGTGAATGGCAGAAATGTATGATACACCCCATTTTGTGATGAACCCTCCCTGGCATCCTGGGGCTTGGTTTAAATTCTATCTACACCTTAAATAAAACTGCCTGGCAACAGGCTTGAAAAGTGTCAGAATGTTAAAAACATGCTAAATGTGATTTTCAAGTCGAAGAGCTCTTCACTGGTCCAGATTCACACAACAGGTTTTACCAACTCCAAAATTCATACATGATTCAAGGACTTTGGGAATAAAGTTCACACATGATTCAAGTACTGTGGGACTAAAGTTCATACATGATTCAAGTATTTTGGGAATAAAGTATCACAACCAAATGCCAGGGTTATTTATTCTGCTTGCATATTGCAATTAAAAAACTCCTGCCCAATCATGGTTTATACATAATGCTCACATCAATATTTTGCCCGCAAAGAGGGAGGCGGCAGGATGACCCATGGGAATTTGTCATTTTACCTTTTTTGGAGTCTAAATACCCACCCAAGAGCAATGGCAATTTGTCATAATCCCAGAATGGCAGATGCTTTGTATGGGACTCAGGCCAATTTTGTCAAAGCCCTGCTAGTTGGGGAATGGTCTTCTATCAAAAGCCCCATGCATGTATGCCTGCTTCACCCAACCCACCCTGAGGCAAACTATTGGTAGGTGAATAGTAATCAATGATAAAACTTTCCCTAAATATTAGTCTCTCCCTCAAGCTCTCCAATTTGATATTTACTCTTTCCCTCATAGAGGACACCATAAAAAGACCTATGTGAACAGCATAAAACCAGATCAGCCTGCAAGTAACTCGCAGGCTGATCAGGTTTTATGCTGTTCGCTGCTCCTCAGTGGTCTGGAAATGAGGATTTTGTAATTAAATTTGGTAAGGTTTAACTGTGGTTTTCTGCAGACCAGGCTTTATGTGGTACCTATTGAGTGCGTCAAAATGAGTCTATATGAGGGAAAGGGTTAAAGAAATATTTTCACTGATCTTCCTTATTCCCTTTAAGAATTAAACCAAATGCTTCAAAACCATGAATTAAACCTCCAAATGTCAGCATCAATATAGAATTCTTGGTAAGAGTTATGTCCTTTACATTTATATTTTAAATAATAATCAGGACACTGGTTACCTCCCCTTATGGCATTATATCTATAACATTTTTTACTGTTCTTACATCTTATAAGAGAAAGAATTTTCCAGAAACTGACACTTGCATATCAACATTTATACATAAGCATGTCAAATTCTAGGAATTTATGAATTTTTTTTGTTTAGGTATGAGATGATGAAAGTTTTTTTTAATGATTTTATCATCATTACAAAATTATCAGACCGTTCAGTCATTTTTCCCTTGACATAAGGTTATCTTGAGTTTGTAATAACAGCAATTTTGTGGAATAATATTTTATATAATTATATTTATTTTCAATCCTCATGAGACTTGTTCAGACTGTTTGTATCCTTAGTTTCTTGATCAAATGATTTTGAAATTGGGTCACATGGGGCCAATGAAACTCACATTCCAGAAAACCTGATTTCAAATCTTCAGAATTTTGGATTCCTGTAACAGTATAATATTTAATCATTTGTCCAATTAATTATAGATGGTGGAAGATCTTGAGTACACAAGAAATACTGTGCTAGATCACTGATCTGCCACAAACCAACTTGAAGGCTCTAACCCATAGCTAAGGTGTCTAAGTGATAGTAAGCACTTAAGATGTTAAGGATACCCTCAAAATCCCTTAATAGCACAGTGGTAAACATACTGGCTTTTCAAAAATGCAACCCTAATTCGATACCATGTTGGTTTAATGTTGTATGTGAAAAGATGCATGGGTTTTCTTCGGTTAATCTGGATTATATGAACAGTTAAACAGTTGTGCTTACAAGAAGATTTTCATAAGTGATGGTGTTTTTTGTTCGTTCATTGTAAAATAAACAAAGTTTTTTCATGTAGTGTGAGTGTAGAATGGAATGTGACAAGTCGACAAATCAAGATTCCTGTATAGTCTCCACTTCTGTAAAGCGAGATATAAAAAGCAAATATCCATAGAAGATGCCATTAACCTGAAAATCAATCCTCCATAGGAAACAAATATTCCCTATAATATAACACTGTAGGCCCAGTGACCTTTTGGGAGTATGCAAAGTATGTCACTGTGAAGTTATTTGTCAGTGATTATGTCCCCTGTGTAGATATGTGACTAATTATTAACACATTTAGTATTATTTATGAAAAAAGAACATTACAAACATTCTTTCAAGGTTATAAATCTCTCCGGTTTAGATAAGTGAACTTTGTTTATCACTACCAAGCATTTACATTAAAATATCATAAATCCTCTTAAGTCTTATCAAGCACAATTTAAATTTCAAATCTATGTGATAGCCGTTTTTATTACATTTACGTAAACATTTAATTTCAATAATTTCACGCCTTCATTGCACCAGACTGCAAATCTTAGGCGGAGTAACAAACATTTTTTTCAATTTTCTGGTAATTTCAATCCTGTTTATCGTCCAAGATGTCGCTTCCCACCAGGTGCAAATCCCCATTTGACTTTCACATCTGTATAGTTTATGAAGATGTGATATAACAAAGTATGGGAAAGATCAAGATTATCTGCTGATATGTGAGCACATTTTGGAACACTTCAATCTGGGATTTATGCACAATAAAATGAAACTCACCATGACTATAAACTTTGGAATAGAACTACAGTGGAACCTCTCAGCAGAAACATCTGCCATAGTCACAGAAAGGTGTTGTTGCTGAGAGGTGTTGCTGTACAGAAGTATGGACTGATCCCAGGTAAAACTACTGGTGTGGGGAGGGGGAAATAAAACTAAGAAAACTGAGAAACTAAAAAGCATTGCTCAGAGATGCTGTTTTGGGAGGTTTATTCTACTGTAACTCTAAAGGTGATTTATATCCCTGCTACACACAAGAGTGATTACTGAAGGTGATTTAAATCCCTGCTACACACTAGAGTGATCACTGAAGGTGATTTAAATCCCTGCTACACACTACAGTGATCACTGAAGGTTATTTAAATCCCTGCTACACACTAGAGTGATCACTGAAGGTGATTTAAATCCCTGCTACACACTAGAGTGATCACTGAAGGTGATTAATACCCAAGTATTTCACTTTGTTTTCATGTAATGAGTCTGTAGGAGTGAACGTGACTGGACGGGGTTTCATGGAATGAGAGGAGCATGAATGCTATATAACCTCCACTTTGTTTCTTGGTTAAATAATTATGATGTTTATAATTATGTGCATACTGTCAAATCATTAATTTTCGTGGACATTAAATTTCGTTGAATATGTACCTAAGGGGTTTTTGTGGGTACATTTATTTGTTGATCTATGCTCTGGAATATGTGAGGTCTATATAAAAGACAACTTTTCATGTGGATTAATATTCGTGGATAAAACCCCCAACAAAATTGACAAAAATTTGTGTCCCATGAAAATTAATGATTTCGCAGTACATATTTTAAATCATTAAATTTTTTAGATAAAGAAAACCTGACAAAATTCCTTCTATAAACATAGATTTCAGTGGAAAATCTATTCCATAAACACCACAGGAAAAAAAAAAAAATTCCATATAACGAATACAAGAAAAGGCAACCTTTTAACCCTTTCCTTCATACAGACTCATTTTGACAAAATGACAAACATACCCAGATCAGACAACTCCTATTTGATCATACAATATTGTAGATCAGTCTGTGTGGCAAATATGCCGTTTTTTATATACCATTTAAAAAGCAGTTAAATTATATTCATCAAGACATAAATTTGTACATAAATATTTTATTTAAACAACAAATAAATATCTTGTTTATAGTAGCGTTTGGTATCAATAATATTTGCTTTAATAGAGCCTGAAAAAAAAGTTAAATATTAAGTTTAAAACTTTATATCATACTTGAGTGACTGAGTAGCTCAGTTTCTTCTATTTATTCCCATTAATGTAGAAGCATAATGCAAAGAAAGGAGAAACATAGAAATAAAATTAATTAAAAGTCCCCTGTTGGGTTTCAGTAAGAACTATACACCCAGGCAGGGTAAAATGATGTTGGAATGTCACAAAACAAGTCTACAGACTGTGCAGTTTGTCAGCTCTAAAAGTGTTTTCCATTTGGGAAAATATCAAATTACAAGATTAGCATTTCCATTCTGTCTCCTTTCTGAATTCTAAGTAATTAAGCCACTAGTTTTACCACTGCACCTGGAAATTTGCAGCCTGGAAATATCGGGTAACACTTAGCTTTCTTCAACAAATGGCTTAAAACTGGTATTACGATTTAAAAATATTGGGGCTATTGGATGTGTCATATTCACAATAATAAATGTGGCTTTATGGAGAAAATTATTCTCAAAGGAAATATTTGGCTGCCAAAATTGAAATGTTGGGGATAATCTAGATGTCAATGAACCAGATGAAAATCTATATAATTTTTTATCTATATAAATGTTTATGCTTATAAATTGCAAGGGGGAAATTCTGTATCTAAGATTATACTAAAATCATAAATCCTTTGTGGCTAAATAATAATAAACAAAATCAGAGACTATCAGTACATATGCACTTGCTATAAAATTGTTTAGTGCATATGCACTTTCAAATGTTCAGTCTATGAATAATATGAATGAAGTGTTCAGAGAAACTTGATTATGGATTTTTTTTCATTTTTTTTTTTTTTACAAAATCTTGAGTATTGTTAGGTGCAAAATTAAGAAGACTGCAGCTCTGTAAATAAATTCATATTTCAAGGTTGTGGGTTTGACCCCCCTGGGGATAACATTCTTTCAAGAGTACTGGTCCAACCCAAGTTGAAAGAACATGTTTCCCAATCAATGTAAAATGAAATCAGTACATATGCACTAAAGTAACACTTAATTATCTAAGCATGATTTGCATTAGGATGTGAGGTTCTGAAAACATGGAGAACATTATTGTACTTATTTTTTTTGACCTTATGAATGGTATATAAAACAATGGATTCTTCCTTGCCCTGCAGATTGTATAAAATCTGAGCTAAGTGCTCAGGTGAGTTAAAAATATGACAAGTTGAAACAACAACAAAGCAAGTCTAGGAAGGGTGTTGTGGTTTAGAGGTAGCATATATGACTGAAGATCCAGTGGTTGTAGGTTTGAACTCCATTGGCCAAGATTCTTTCCCAACCTCTCAAAGATCAGAGTACTGGTCCAACCAAATAACATAGAAAGAAATATGTAAATATGTTTAAATACACAGAATCAGAATCCAAATGTAACTAGCTTTTTATGTTGTACACCAGAATGTTTTTTTTTTTTTTTTTTTTTTTTTTTTAATGATAAAGGGTTTCTGTTTCGAACGAAGAAAACAACCATGACAAACAAAAAATAACTCCACTTTTTTATCTTAATATTTGTTTGATGAGTAGAAAAGATGCATTATTTTCTACCAGCATTTTGGAATGTTCAAACAGATAGCCTGTTTAAATTGAAAGCGCTAAAAACAAGATGCCTGCAAAACTTAGAACTATCACTACAGGTGTTTAATACCCTTGCATACCACTTGTGAATGTTATGGGAGAGTAGGACATTATGAGGCTTCTTTGGAAATTATTGAGACATAGTTGGTTTTTCAAGTAAGTAACACTCTGAGTTCAAACTTTCAATAAACATTAATTAATCTCTAACAGATAAATCACATGGAACTAATATATTGAAATCCAGACAATAAACCTATAATTGATGTGTAAGGACCATTAGTTTTGGTTACTCAGAGCATGCTATTGAAATTGGAAAGTACTGACATAATTGTGGTGCATATGTTACATTATAAATGTAGAAATAATGGAAAGATGTTCATTTAACTAACGTCACAGTAACAATGTGATGTTGACATCACCATGTTAAAGTTTGAAATCATTTGCTTAATAAGTATGCAAGTTATACGCCTTTATTAGGAACTGATGTAAAAAAAATTACAGCGTCCATTTGCATTTTGACATCATTTGGATTCGGATTTTGCAGGGTAGCAGCTGTCATAAAGGTGTTTGTTGAATGGGGAAAGTTATTTGTTGAAAATAGAATGGTCTGAAATTGCACAGACTGGAAGTGGTATTTCTAGCATATCTGTTGCACAGGCAAATTTTGAAGTTCCCACTTTTCCAGAATGCCATTACGGCAACAGAAGATGAAAAAATCAAGCTGCAATGTGCTGAACTGATTTCCTCATTATCTGATTTAGTTTTGGGGTAGAAGAGTTAACAACTTAAGCAAGTTTAAGTGTGCATAACCTTTATTGCAATGAGTTTGTGTAATTTTGTACAGTAAGAGAAGTGTGCGTTACCTTTGTTGCAATGGGTTTGTGAAATTTTGTACAGTAAGTGAAGTGTGCTTTACCTTTATTGCAATGGGTTTGTGAAATTTTGTACAGTAAGTGAAGTGTGCTTTACCTTTATTGCAATGGGTTTGTGAAATTTTGTACAGTATGTGAAGTGTGAATTACCTTTACTGCAATGGGTTTGTGAAATTTTGTACAGTAAGCGAAGTGTGCATTACCTTTGTTGCAATGGGTTTGTGAAATTTTGTACAGTAAGTGAAGTGTGCATTACCTTTGTTGCAATGGGTTTGTGAAATTTTGTACAGTAAGTGAAGTGTGCATAATCTTTGCTGCAATGGGTTTGTGAAATTTTGTACAGTAAGTGAAGTGTGCATTACCTTTATTGCAAATTTTGAACAGTAAGTGAAGTGTGCATTACCTTTATTGCAATGAGTTTGTGAAATTTTGTACAGTAAGTGAAGTGTGCATTACCTTTATTGCAATGGGTTTGTGAAATTTTGTACAGTAAGTGAAGAGTGCATTACCTTTATTGCAATGCATTTCTGTAATTTTGTACAGTTAGTGAAGAGTGCATTACCTTTGTTGCAATGGGTGTGAAATTTTGTACAGTAAGTGAAGTGTGCTTTACCTTTATTGCAACGCATTTCTGTAATTTTGTACAGTTAGTGAAGAGTGCATTACCTTTGTTGCAATGAGTTTGTGAAATTTTGTACATTAAGTGAAGTGTGCATTACCTTTGTTGCAATGGGTTTGTGAAATTTTGTACAGTAAGTGAAGTGTGCATTACCTTTGTTGCAATGGGTTTGTGAAATTTTGTACAGTAAGTGAAGTGAGCATTACCTTTGTTGCAATGGGTTTGTGAAATGTTGTACAGTTAAGTGAAGTGTGCATTACCTTTATTGCAATGAGTTTCTGGAATTTTGTACAGTAAGCAGCAGCAAATGAAGTTTTTCTGGTTTGATGAAGTTTACTTCAAGAAAAGAGTGACCAAACCAAGCTTAAAGCGTGTTGAGAAAAATGTAATATCATGTTCATGACATCCCTGTGCTTCGGATGAAGCCAGACACTATAATTATGGGTGTCATAAAGGAACAGATATTTTGCATATATATAGTAATCAAGTTTGGCTGTTTGTGGTGTAACCCTTAGATCTGTTTCTTTCTAGATCCTTTGATATTTGTGGTGTCTCAATAATTACTGAACAAGCCATGTGTGTGACCTGACAGGATGTGACGGGAAGCAAGAAGTCTGACCCCTATTTAACACCCATGGGGTTGTTTGTTTGTTTATAAATACTGCCACTGGGTAATTGTATTTCTCAACTGCTTACTTTGACAAAAATTAATTATGTTCCGAAACTTCAAAGTATTCCCCTTTTACCCTAACTCATTTTTGTAATCTTTTTAGCCAGTCTTGAAATTAGGCAAAGTAGTTCTTTCTGGAGTAAATAGGCAGTGCCAGTTGATTGACAATACTGCTATATTGTTTGCCAAAGAGCACCTCCTTGCACTTTGGAAACAAACAACAAGAGTGTTCTTTGGAACACATGTGTCACCTGCTGAAGCAGGACGGAAAAAGTGTGATTGACAGACAGACCTTTGCTTACTGTAGGTGACACAAAAATGTTACATGTATTGATCATGATATACTACAAAAGCAAACAAGGACAGTAGCATTAAGTTGAATTGTTGTTTAAACCTTTCACCATTCAGTTATATTTACTCTTGCTATACTACTAAGAAAGTAGGCCACTCTTTTTTACAGTCTTATTTTTTAGCTCATCTGATCAATAGGATTTTAACCCTTTCCCTCATAGAGGACACCATGAAAAGACCTATGCGAACAGCATAAAACCAGATCAGCCTGCGAGTAACTCGCAGGCTGATCAGGTTTTATGCTGTTCGCTGCTCCTCAGTGGTCTGGTAATGAGGATTTTGTAATTAAATTTGGTAAGGTTTAACTGTGGTTTTCTGCAGATCAGGCTTGTTGTGGTACCTACTGAGTGCGTCAAAATGAGTCTATATGAGGGAAAGGGTTAATAAAGATGAAAGAGAGTGGTTCACGCCATGATGTCAGCAGAAGTGTGGAATCAGAAATGGTCCTTTTAATCCTTTACCTCATGAATATTCATGTACACATTTCTGACATGATAAATGTTAATTTACTGAATTTTAAATGGTATATGAAATAGTAGATCTTTCTTTACTGTGCAGACTGTGTAAATCTAAGCAACACTTTTGTGTCAAAAAAGTCTTTTGTAGGAAAAGGGTTAATTATATACATGTAATAAGATTTTCTAAACTGTGGTAATACAAAAATTTGCAATTTTTGTGTAAAAGAAAATCTCATTTTGAAATGCTTCAAGAAATGCTACCCTGGTGAACCGAAAAACACCTGAGCAATAAATCATGGCTCTATATAATTATGAAATTTGATGAAAAACATTCCATGCTTTAGATTGAGGTTCAGCCAGTTTTCGTCCACACCTAACTGTTAATAACAAAATTCAAAATATTTAATAAAATTATACTTCATTAGATGCTTATCTAAGACAGACCATCATCCATCACAATCAATTAAACTGAAGACAATGCAGACAACATAAACACAGGTATTCCATAATCTCTAACCAACATGGTGATGCAGTTGCCTAGCAACACCCTGAATGTATAATCCATATAGACAGGTCAATTATTACCTGGACCAGGCACTCAGGTGGAACATCTTGACCTACATTGGAATACCCTGACCCACTGTAGGGCTTACCTGAAAAGCCTTTTGGAAGGGTATATTGCAGAAGACTTAGATGAAATTTGTTGTTTTTTTTGCAAGATTTTATTCTTTTTTCACTCATACTCATATTTTTTTTCACACATGGTCATATTTTTTTCACATATTTTTTCACATATAGTCATATAAATTTTTTTTTTTAATAACAGATGTTTGAGAAGCAACTGGACATATGTTTCCCACCAGTAACAACAGAAAGAAAATAGTAAAAAATGTTCTATTTATTTCATACTATTCTAACAATCTTTTGTCTTTTAATTTCTTTCCCTCATTTCTTTCAAGCCTTAATTAAATGATGCGATCTCATTTGATCTAATTTAATTCAAACTTATTTATTTTACGTCGATTGGGAAACAAGTTCTCACAACTTATACTAATCCCTCTCGACGGTTCCTGGGTTGGACCAGTACTTTGCGCCTGGGAAGGTCGTGAAGAATTCTTGCCTCCAACGGGGCTCGAACCCACAACCTTCAGATCCGTAATCGGATACGTTACCACTGGACCACGGCGCCCTCTCATTTGATCATCTATTGATTTGATTGATCTGACATCAGTAATTTTATTAGTTTAAATTGATATATTTTACATTGATTGGGAAACAAATTACTTTAGCTTATAATTGATCTCTGTTGACAGTTCCTATCCTGGACCAGTACTTGAAGCCCGAGAAGGCTATCAAAATCCTTGCCCCTTACCTGGTTCAAACCCACAATCACTTAACCTGCAGTCTTGCACATTACCACTGTACCACATTGCCCTTTGTAAAGTTAATTAGTAAATGAATCCAGCTGAGTCATTAACTATTGTATACTTCTTCAAGATGGCTTCTAAATGATTATATATATTTAATACCTAAGATTCGTTTTATAATCCATTCAGTTTAGTTAATGATCAACACATTTCCTTCACTTTGGATTGACTGAAGTTTAGGAATGATTTAATTTGTTGCTGATAATCTGTTTTATTTTATTGTTTCCTGTAACCTGATGGTATTACTTATCCTCCAAATATAACTTTGAAAAAAATCATGTCTTTATCTATCATTTAAATGTCTTTAATTTCTATTGCCAGATAAGACAAAGTATTTCAGTGGTTGGAGCAAACGGCATAGGTACTGAGTAAACAATCAAATGTATTCAATTTGGATAAAATAGTGCTATATATATGTGAAATGAAAGTAAACCATTATTAAACATGCTGGTCAAATCAATAAAAGATATTAATGGTCTAAGCAAGATTCAAACCCGCAACCTTCAGCTTCAACCTCTAGCTCATTATCATCTAGGCTAGCAGGGCATGTGATACGAGGGTGCTTTTTAGTTATTCATATACATATTTCACAATACTTTAAAGTCTATAATGTTTGACCACTGAAACCAACAATTGCCATTAAGAAAGGTCACTGGATATTCAGATGTCTCAGACAATACCAAGGCATGCAACCTAATCACAAGAGAATCTTCCACACTATATATTTCTTGTAAGTTGGTCCTGTGGCTTGACAGTCCCCTCTCTCTCCAGGGCTCACATGGTGGATATATATACAAGGATTTGTTTTCCCAATTACATGAAAATTTATAAATTTACAAAGTATGCTGCTTGTTTTGACTTTAATGGAATATGTAAATAATAAACATATTACATAATATTATTAATCTATAAATATATTATATATAACATTATTCATCAATAAATAAAAAAAAATTATTCACCTATGAACATAATATAATATGAAATTATTCAGCAATAAACATATTACATAAAATTATTCATCAATAAAACATATATACAATTTTTCATCAATAAACCTATAATAGAAAATTATTAATCAATTACATAATGATATTTACCAATAAGAATATCATTAAATCTTATTCATTAATAATCATATTATACAAGATTATTCATAAAAAACATAAATTATGATATCAATCAATAAACATATTGCATATCATTCAACAATTCACAAATTATATAAATTCATTAATATACAGATAACTAATTAAGCCATGATCCAGTAGTCAATTACTGCAGATCCAAAGTTACTTGAATAGAGGTAGTAAATTTTCAAGATCTACAAAGTCTCCATGAACAATTGTGAGGAAAATATTGTAAGTCATCAAAGCGTATTTCCTGATCAAAATAAAAATTAAAATTAAAGAAATATATATTAAATTTTTATTCAGCATATACCCTGAATGACCCTTTCTGTACTGAACAACGCAAAGGTTAAGCTGAAAGGTCATTCAGTTTACAGTAAGTCAGGTTGAATTTGACCCCTGGTGCTTTGAGATGTGTGTGTGAAACAGAAAAATGTGTGAATCATTATCAGGCAACTTAATGGGTCGAATCAACAGGGCCATGTTTTTCTTTGAGGGTGGTGAAAAACAGCGAAACAGTTCGACAAATTAATTCAATTTTTAAAGTTTTTTAACATGTGTGGTTCTGTTCCTTTGCCTTTCATCTTTTCAAGTTATGTTTGAAATCATGTTACGTGTTGGTATATATCTATTATTTTTTATGCCTTTATTCCTGCAAAAAAAAAAAAGTCTTTGAAAATCATATCGTATACAAGTTTATTTTTAGTTTTTGCTTCATTTTTCAGTCAACGAGTACTATTCAGATGTGGAAAAAACATTTGGAAGAAACCTTGACTGCTGGCTGGTCATTACAGGGCATGAACTGAAGGTTGCCAATCTTGTAGCTGAAGTTATCTACTGACAAAAGAAGCGTTAGAGAGATTGCCAGGTTACAGTTTTGAGCTAATTTCAACATTTCTTATTGGTTGGTCTTATTACAAGTAACAGCTTTTCATGTTTTTGCTGATGATGATTATTTTCTGAAATGAAGCACATCCACACTTATTTTTACACTCAGGCCATTGTTGCTTTTTTTTAATTTTGTTTGGAAGACTCCTCCAAATGTATTGAATATAAATAGATTCATAAAAAGGAATACAATAAAATTGAAAATGTATTCATAGTCCCTCTACCCTTATTTTTAGGCAGCTGCAAAAGTACAGTGCAACCCCTCAACAGCAACATCTGCTGGAGTCACAGAAAGGTGTTGCTGCTGAGAGGTGTCCCTGTACAGAGGTACCGACTTATAAGCCCAGGTAAAACTAATTAGGGGTGAGATCGAGGGTATAATACAGAGAGCCCTTACTCAGAGGAGTGTGGTCTGTAGATAATCTGCCAGTGTTAGAAAGGAGAAGAAACACCTGGAAGAAGATGCAACTGGTTTATCTAATTTAACTGACATTTATTTCTTATTGATTGGATAACATATTTTTACATCTTTTGCTAATCCCTCTTAATTTCCTGAGTTGGACCAGTACTGCCAGACAGATTGAAATAAATGTCATGGAACTTTTTCATTACATATTGTGGGAACCAAGCTCCTAAGCTCCAGATTAACTTTTCATCTCAGACTCATTTTCATATGTTGGAGAGCAGAGGAGACCCAAGACCTCCTTCCAGGAGCTGTCTGATCTGGGTCTCCTGTTTGATCATACAATATTGTAGCTCCATTTCTACACTGTCCCCAGAGCATAGAAAAATCTTCTGTTTCATATAACATTTAAAGTTCTGCAAATTAATATTCATCAAGTCATAATCTGTTCATGAATATTCATGAAGTAAAGGATTAAGTTAAAAATCAGTCATGTTTCTATCAATTCAATAAATTCTTGACTCAATATTGAACTATATAATACCATTTAAATTTTTACCATATTTTATATTTCACTTCATAATATATTTATTCACTGAAACAAGAGGGCCATGATGGCCCTGAATTGCTCACCTGATTATAAATGAGCAACATATGTTGGATTTTTCATATTGACCTACTTTTGACCCCACATGACCCACTTTCAAACTTGTCCAAGATTTTATGAAAACAGATGTTCTGACCATGTTTCATGAAGATATGGCCAAAAATGTGACCTCTAGAGTGTTAACAAGGTTTTTTTTAAGATTTGATCTCATGACCTAGTTTTTGACCCCACATATTGACCAAAATCGAACCTCAGGGCATGGCCATTATCTTATGGAAACAAATATTCTGACCAAGTTTCATGAAGATTGGGCCAAAAATATGGCCTCTAGAGTGTTAACAATGTTTTTCTAAAAATTGACCTCATGACCTACTTTTTGACCCCACATGACCAACTTTCAAACTTGTCCAAGATTTTATGTAAACAGACATTCTGACCAAGTTTCATGAAGATTGGGCAAAAAATGTGGCCTCTAGAATGTTAATGAGGTTTTACTAAGATTTGACCTCGTGACCTACTTTTTGATCCCACATGACCCAAATTTGAACTTGTTCAAGATTTTATGGAGAGAAACATTCATACCAAGTTTCATGAAGATTGGGCCAAAAATGTGGCCTCTAGAGTGTTAACAAGGCTTTTATAAGATTTGACATCGTGGCCTACTTTTTCACCCCACATGACCCAATTTCGAACTTGTCCAAGATTTTATGGGGACAAACATTCTGACAACGCACGTAGCACGTCGGACGAAGGGTGATCACAAAAGCTCACCTTGAGCACGTTGTGCTCAGCTGAGCTAATTAAAAACAATTTTGATAAACCCTCTTATTTAATTTTTTACTTCATGAATTTATTTCTTGATTAATATTAATTTACCTCACTTTGAATGGCATTTGAAGCAATATTTTTTTCTCTGACATGCACAAAATATCAAATCTAAGCTATAATGTTGTATGAGGAAACAAAGGGGATACTGATCTTCATCTGCTAATTGTTTGCCAGTCTATATGAAGTAAATAACACATCATTTGTGAAGTGTTTTGTTTTCTGATTAAATATTCTGCTTTCTCTTCTCCTAATAGACATACATATCATTAATAACAGATGAAACCAGTATAATTGTTTTTTCGAAATACAACAAGTCTATAGAACTGGCAAATAGACATAAACCTCTCAATGTGACCGGAGCATCCTGTCTCACAGAAGCTTGCATAATATCCTGGCTAACGTACTGCCATTGGCAGCTGGAGTTCCCCCAACACACCGAGACAAACACCCCGGAGACGCGACACTGTCACATGTAGTTACATTGCATCTGCGTGACATCACTGTAATGAAATCTACAGAGACCGTTTCCCAGTGGTCATTACTATTCATGCAGAGTAAACTAGGACATTCACAAGACAATCAAATAACTGACCTTGCTGCCTTCCCTTAGAGACATGCCCTTTAAAACTGCTTGTTCACAGATGGTCATTGGCTAAGAATTTTATTTTAACCTGTATGTATGTATTACGTCTATCAATACCCATCTACCGATGTATGGTCACCCAATGCAGGATTTTTGAAAACCTGGTTAAAAAAAGATAAAACATCAGCAGACTTTGATATTGTATAAAATAATTTCAATTGAATGCAGTGACAGCAGTATCAATATAATGGTTCACACCTTTTCAACATGACAGTGAAATGGTTGACATCAATCCCAAAATGAAGGATTTGAGTGAAAATGTGGTCAGACAAATTGACAACTTCATAAGCAATATACCCTTCCAGCTTGTACTGTCCAACTGATTCAGCAGAAAAGGCACATAATATCACTTGAAATATTGTGCAATTTCACACTGGTGGTCACCAGACTAAATGATTTGCCATTTAATATGTTACTCCACACGCTCATGCAGTCTGGTTCCCTGCTCAATGAAATATCTACCGCAGACATATTGGTGTTTAGATCAATAGGCTTCGGTTCCCTATTGGGCAACCTGCAGCCCTAACTATGTAAAGCAATTGATCTCAGGGGCAACGGGTCCGGACTGACATTTCAATATCATTGATCTAAGGAATGCAATGTTATTGTTCTGAGGAAACTGTCATAGACAAATTGATCCCTCGTCTATGTAACGTGCCAAATTCATGATGGAATTCTTCATTTGCAAATTCACTGTTACTTTGAAATAATGTGCCCCAACATGCAACTTTCAAATATATACAACAGTATGACAAAATGAACGCTGAATATATATAATTCTTTTAGGCAAGAGATGTGGAAATTTCATGTAAACCAAAACCCAATTAATGTTTAGATATAAGCTGAAACATATACTTTTATTCACAAAATCTTAATACAGTATTCTGACTGAATTACAGTTTCTTTGATAAATATATATTTGTTCTCTCTGATGCACATTGAGACTTGTTTCAGGTTGAACATTATGAATACCTGCATTATTATATTATAGTCTGTTTCACTGACTCCATGTGACTGAAACACAGTGCGCTTCATTACCATGATGTTTACTCTGCCAATTGCAGTGGAGGGGAGGCTTTCATACAGAGTTTTATTTATGCTTATTTTGATTTGCTTCATAGTTAATGATATATACATCATATAACTGTTCTACAAGCCCCATCAACGCTGCATATCTTTTTTAAAAGATATTTCCTGCTCCTTTTTTGTGGGGGTCAATATTAGTAGGGAATAATGGACTGTAGATGCAACCTAAATGTTTCTCTCACATAATGATAACAATATATACTAAACCTAAAAAAAACAACATTCACAATATATTGTGTTACTGGATCTGTCTTCTGTTTACAAACCAAAAACATTTATCTTGACCTAATTAACTACAAAAGCTATTCTAATCCTCTTCTCCATGCAAGCTACGTGTACCTATATTCCAGATATGGTCACATTATCTCATTTCTTACCTAAGTTATTAAGCAGAAACCAAGTATATGTGACGTCCACCTTGGCAACAACTTGTACCTGATTAATCTTGGAAAAATCTGGTTTGGAAATAAGCGACTAAGTAATGAAATTAGATCCAGTCTACCCTTGGCTCATCAAATTAATTCATCACAAATTATCAATAGTTCATTAAATTGTAATAAAGAGAGGGTTCAAGGTCATTGTGATATCAATCGGATTTAGCATACAGAATCCTAGAATAATTATTTTTTTTCCCATGGAAAGGACATCCATAGTCATACATGGCTTTTTGAAGAATGTATGAGTATAGCACCTTTGAAATGATTTCTCGATGATTCTCAGTAGTTCATGGTCCAATCCATGAAAAGTCTCTGGGTTCACAGGGTCTTGAAATTGATTCCATCCATTCATGAGATTTTACTTTTCATGACACCAAGTATGACCATGGGGTTATGACCTGGTTTTCTGAGCTACAGTACCGAAATGAAGTAACTCTACTTATTGAACCAGCTGATGTATATTGTGTATATTATTTTACAGACCCAAATGTTTTCACATTCCCTAGAAATTGAAATTCGTAATGTTGCCTTCCTATTTAAAGTTAAGAAATGCACTGGAAGGAACTTTTGGTGGACTAAATCTTGTAGATATCTATACACTTATGTAAGCAGCCATTATCAGTGAATGCCAGACATAGGAATGGTATAAACACTGTGAATACGACCAGACCATTTCTTCGTCATCTTAATACATTATTGTAAATGTCATAAGAGGCTAGTAGTTGGAGGGAGGCCATTTATTAGAGAAAATACAGTTTACTGATATTTATCACCCATTCTAATACAGCAACAGTTTCCCAATTTGAATACTCAAATCTAAATATTGTCAAAGAACACCATGATAAAATCAAAAATGAAAGCAGTACCAGAGGCCAAAAGGGAAGAAAATCCCATGAAGAAATCTAACACAGATGTTAGACAAATAACTATCATTTTTGACATTTTGATCATCTTTCCTTAAACCTTACATCGCTGTGCGAACTTGACTCCTGACCGAAGTCATAATCAAACTTGGCAAAGATTATGGCTATAAACATTATAAAAAATGGGAAGATGATTGCTTAAAAAAAGAAAATACTAGAGTGCAAACAAAGTGAAATCTGACAGTTTTTTATATTAAAAGGGCCATAACTCCTGGTCTTATTGGCCAATATCAGCCATAATTGAACTTAGCTGAGAGATTACGCCAGTAAACATTGTCAAAAAGTTTGAAGATGATTGCTTAAAAAATGAAGATGCTAGAGTGTAAACAAACTAATTATGGACCATGGACAGACAGATGGATTGATCCTAATAGCTCATCCTGAGCACATATGCTCAGGTAAGCTTAAAATTCAACATCACTACATTTATTACCTTTAGTGCAGAGACTCCTTTCATATGGTATATCACCTATCATATCAGAATGACAATGAACAACAACAACAACAAAAAACAAACCAGTTACTGTCATCTGCCTATGAAAAACGTAATTCTGAATGACATTCTTAACCCTTTCCCTCATAGAGGAAACCATGAAAAGACCTATGCGAACAGCATAAAACCAGATCAGCCTGCGAGTAACTCGCAGGCTGATCAGGTTTTATGCTATTCGCTGCTCCTCAGTGGTCTGGAAATAAGGATTTTATAATTAAATTTGGTAAGGTTTAACTGTGGTTTTCTGCAGATCAGGCTTTATGTGATACCTATTGAGTGCGTCAAAATGAGTCTATATGAGGGAAAAGGTTAAGTAACCAAAAATATATCAGCTGTTAATGCATTTTTTTTCTCCTCAATACTCTTTGATCATGTTAATGGGACTGTGACAGTCTAAGAAAGGAATACTCAAACTTAAGTCAGTGATAATAATATCTGCTTTTAGGGGATTTTAGAAGCAAGAAAAAGTAATATCAGTAATGAAGTTTCCTTGTCAGACCTTTTGACATTGATGATATATGAACGTGATATATTCTTGTATAACACCTTATGAGATTTTCCCTGTGGAAAAGGAGGAAACTTGTAAGAGAGCTGTGACATTTTTGATATCAACCTCATATTTTGTCTAAACCCATATAACTTGTTTTCTTTACTATATAAATCACTTCAGTGCTTGATGAAATCTGTTTAACCAGCAAGACTGTTAAAGAACAGATCAGTTAATGATTTACAATTTGACACAAATGGATCAGTTGCTGCCTCAGTCAACATGTCATGTTATCATACACTTCATACAAGAGTGTTCCTTGGAACGCATGTACTGTCACCTGCTGAAGCATGAGAAAGTGTTACAGAAAAATGGGAATAACTATTAAAAAGAGCTTTGGCCGTCAATATTATTTCATTTCAATAGCATGAGAAGAGCAGAAGCTTTTGAGGAATAAAAAAGCATGATGGAAAAAGATAGACAGACAGACAGGTAGACAGACAGCTAGATGGCAGAGAGCTGATCCCTATCTGTCACTCCTGCTTACAGTAGATGACAGGAAGAAATAAGTGAAAAACACAAATGAAATTACGGCTAAAATATTTTTCTCCAAGCACAAGGTGTTTGGTAATTACTAGTCATAAAAATTGATTAATCAGAAAAATCTGAAGCTGTAATGAATTATCAATTCATTATCACCTGAATCACTTTCATTCTAGACAGCAAAAACCCTCACTGTTTTCCTAATATTGCAAATTAAATTCTTTCTTCTGTTTTGTAAAAAAAAATAACAGGAAGGCCATGGTAACCCTAAAATGCTCAACAGAGTATAATCAGCCTAATATTTAAACAGTTACCCAGATTCAAATTTCAGATATTAAGAATTCTAAAGTTTCTTTACAGATTATATAAAAAACACTAACTGACCATAAGGAGGCCTCATTTTCCAAGGTATCAACAATATTTGAGCAATTCCAGTAGAGCACCAAGTGATTATCAACTGTGCAAATCAAAACTTAATTCTCAACATTGGTTTCAGGGAAGATATTTGAAATTACCTATATAGAGCATTCAAGAAACAAACTGACCTCTGTCCATTCAAGGGATTCACTTTATTTTAGCTATTATGGTAATGGCTATTGAGATGATCATCTGTATCATTTGAAATTAAATTCTGGCCATTTGTTTTACAGTAAAAGAATTTTATCATTTTCTTTATAAAAATATATGAGGAAACAAGATGACACTGGGGGTTCATTTTTATATGATCTACCTTATTTTAGCAATTATGGTCGAGGGCTATATACTAATACATCTTTAATGTCTTTTTTCAAAACACTTTGATGTTTTCTTCCAAATGCGAGGCAGCATTTGAAGGTAATGTGGTGCAGTACACTGCCATTAAAAATTTAGACAATCACGAACAGAACAGTGGAGATGTTTTCAGGTATCTGCCCGGCATGATTTGATAGTTACCTGAGGCAGATAGCTCCCCTGCTGTTAAATAGCCCTACAATCTTACTCCAGACTTATTTCATCAGTATACCACAAGGCACGGGGATACCTGTTACAAAACCACTGACAAACTTGATCCAGAATAAGAAATGGAAGTACTATTTCTTCAATTTAATCTGAAATTGTAAGCAAATTTTTTTAATGTAATTGTATACTGGTCTACCTCAATCAGTAATTAGTAATGACTTGACTTGACTATTTGAGTTTACCTTTGCTTCGACAGTATTTCAGTCATATAGCGACGCCCAGCTAATTACAGGCGGAGGAAGACCCCAAATGCACGGAGGCATCCGGGTAGAACCACCGACCTACCGCAAGCCAGCTGGAAGGCTTCCTCACATGAAAATCTGAATAACCCTGCCGGGATTCAAACCCACGTGGTGAGTGGCTGACTGAGTGCTAAAGTCAGCAACTTTACCCTCTCGGCCACGGAGGTCCCATAATTAGTAATGTAATCAAAAGCTATGGATGTATGAACTTAAAAAAGTTCCACAAAATAAGGGTCAATAACTCTTGCTATGCCTTCATGAATTTCAAAATGATTTTCCAAAATTCATCAGTTCAGGACAAATATATTTCTGGAGGTTAAAAGCATGCCACAAAATGCCTATCTTCACAAAGGCATTCAAAATGAAACCTTTGGAACATATTTACACATTAAATTGAACATTTCTGTGAAATTACTAATGTTGAAATTGTCATTAGCCTGTGATATATTTTCACAAAGTCAGTGCTGCAACTCTGTTCTGACTGAAACTCCAGGTGCATAACTGTGCATGAATAGTAATACACATGTGATGTTTAACCCTTTACCTCATGAATATCATGTACATATCATGAAATTGATGAACATTAATTAACTGAATTTAAAATCTTAAAAATAGGAGCTGTCTGATCTGGGTCTGCTTGGTGTGCCTATGCATCAAAATGACTCTATATAAAGTAGAGGGTTAATCAAGTTTTAAATCACAAATGCCATAATCCTGTGATACGTATATTTTCAGAGGAGTGTCAGCTGGGACTGCTGATTAAAACTGTGCAATAAAGGAAATATACATGTTAAGTTTTATCACGTTAGGGTGAACTACAGCGTGGAGTCATTGAAGCCACAAAATGCCATATCATATCAGCATATATATATATTAAATGAGTCAAGGGCAATAACTGTGCTAATACTCAATGAATTTTAGAACAAAAACATTTTTTTTTCAATTTCTTTTGTTTTACTCTAGGGATCATCCACTCAAAAAAAATCTTTTTAAAAAATAACACATAAAAAGAAGGCCAAGATGGACTTGCTCACCTGAGATATATTGCCTTGATTACCTGCATAAATTACTATATCATAGCAAAAATGTCCTGAATATATAAGCCAAGCAGAAATACAGCAAGATCATTGCAATTCCCCACACCAAACAGTACACATGGACAAAATTTAAGGGTTTAGCATTAAAAAAAATCCTAAGTAATATCAAAGGGCCATAACTCCAGATCTGATTGGCTGATCAGCCATAATTGAACTTGGCGGAGGGATTATGGCTGTTTACATTGTCATTAAGTTTGAAGATGATTGCTCAAGATTTGAAGATGCTAGAGTGCAAACAAAGTGAAATCTGAAGGGTCATTATTAACTCCAGACCTAATCGGCCAATATCAGCCATAATCAAACTTGGCTGAGAGATTATAGGTATAAACACTGTCATAAGGTTTGAAGATGATTGCTTAAGAAATGAAGATGCTAGAGTGCAAACAAAATGAAGTCATGCATTTCTTTAATATTAAAGGGTCATACTTAACTCCTGACCTAACTGGGTGATATCTGCCGTAATCAAACTTGGCCGAGAGATTATAAGTATAAACATTGTCAGAAAGTTTGAAGATGATCTATTGCTTAAGAAATGAAGATGCTCAAGTGCAAACAAAGTAACTTTTGGCATTTTTTTTTAAATTAAAAGTGCCATTACCCTTGACCTAATTGACCTATATCAACCATAATTGAACTTGGCCAAGAGATTAAAAGTATAAACATTTTCATTAAGTTTGAAGATGATTGCCTTCGAAATAAATATGCTAGAGTGCAAAGTGGAATCTGATATTTTTTTTAATAATAATAGGGCCATAACTCCTGACCAAATTGGGAGATATCATCCATAATGGATCTTGGCTGAGGGATTTATATGGCTGTTAACATTATCACAAAGTTTAAAGATGATTGCTTAAGAAATTAAGATGCTAGATTGCAAATTAATTGTGGACAACGGATGGACAATAACATTCATCGATCCTAATAGCTCATCCTGAGCATATGTGCTCAGGTGAGCTAAAAAATCTTCTTCATTCCCGCAACATTTTTAAAATCAGCCTAAGACCTTTAAGTAAAAAGCAGTTTCTTAACAACAAATATATATCCAACATCATAATATTATTCCAAGGATGGATTGGGTAGTACAAAAAAATATGTTTATGATTTTTGGCCGTCTGTAAATCTGAAAATAAACCAATAAAAGGCCATGGCCTGGCGTCTAGACTACACCAGGGTTTTTGTTCCATGATGGATGGAGGAACAAGTCCCCAGACGTATACATCTTACTTCACATCAGCAGAAGTTCTGATGTAAATTTCATCTTGTCAAATGTTATTTACGTTTATTACTTTATCATGCAAAAATAAACAGTTACAGGTTGTGCATTTCATGCTCATATCAAGATTTATTAATATGGTGTAAACTATATATGCTGTTATGACAAAATTCATATGAAATGGTAAACTATGGAAGACATTTGATTATTTATATGTTTTTAGGTTGTTTTTCTTATTTTTTCTAACCTTTTACAGCCCTCTGCTCAAAAAGTTTAATTTTAGTTGGATAAGAGAAGAAAGAACATTTGAAATGTTTTTATTCCCTCCAACCTTGTTCTCAAGCAGTCACAAAAAAATATCCAAATTTACTAGAAAAGTATGTTACATTACATTATATAATCATGAAAAATATAGTCAAATTGCTCTTGAAAAATAAACAGCCATGAAAGATGTATTGTATAATTCTCTACAAAAGTAAGCAGCAATGAAAATTCTCTACAAAATCAAATTGCCTGTAATAAATAGGATATCTGCAAAAATTATATATAAGATCATAATTCCACACTATTAATACTGACGATGTCTGATTTTAATTAATTCTATGACATTGTATCATTGACCCATTGCTGAAATTCCATGTAAATTTGTCCAGTTTAACTGCAACTTACCAATAGCATATTCAAAACGTTAATGGCTTTCAGTAAAACAAAGAATGAAAAAAAAGGGCAAACTGTTGAAATAATTATTATTTCTCAAAAAAAAAAAAAAAGGAATTTCTGCAGATGTAATATTCTGCGGTTTTGCAAAAATTTTTTTTTTTTTTTTTAATTTCCGGAAAATTTTTTTTGCTAATCTTGCTATTAAAAGCAAATATATTAAAATCTCTTATTCTAAGTATTACACCTAAGGGAGATTACTCTATTATACTCTACCATCAACCACACCGTACACAATTTAACAGCTGCTTTGGTATAAGTTAGTAACAGACATGACCAAATCCATTACTTGACTTTTTAATTGCATGTTTATAGATTTGCAAATGCAAATTTTAAACTAGATTATCCAATTGTAAATAAATTTTGAGGGCAATTCAATCAGAGAGCAAGTCATTGGTATATGTGCAAAAATAATGCACAGTTTGCATTGTTTGCCATGTAATTAAGACCTCGAGGCGGAGAAAATCTTCCCGCCCCCAGATGGACCTGGAAGGTGACACGTGTGTCATTGATAATGGAAGATTACACTGAAATGTTGTCAAATTGTCATATTTTTACTCTTTGACTCCTTTTTTCATCCATTTCCTGTTACTACAAACCATTTTACAAATCAGTGAAAACTACGGGCTCATACATTGATTGGTTGTTTGTTTTAATGCTAGCGGTAACAGACTCTTGTTGATAATAGAAATACTGTCACAGCATATTTCATGTAAATCAGTATCTAACCCAAGCGAAATTAAGACCATGGTCACCATTGTATTTCATTCATTTTGATGACCATCCATGTTAAATCATGGTTGCCTATCAAATAACATGAAATCAAACATGGTCGGCCATGGTATAACCATGGGCAGCCATGGTAGAAATAAGCTTTGATAGATTGAACATGGTCTGCCATGTTATGACCATGGTTGATCATGGATATAACAAACATGGTACCAGGAAAAATTAAATGGGTTTAAAAAAGACACCATGGTCAACCATGGCTGACCATGGTCAACCATGGCTGATCAGCATGGTAGGTCATAATAAAAAATTACCAACACTGTGATAAAGACATGGTTTTACAAGTGTACAAGAAATTCAAAGATTTACATTAAAACAACCCTTTTGATTTTGTGACCTTTTTATTTATCTAACCAGAACAATTTGAACAAATTTTTGTAGAGGTCAAAATAGGATTAAATCGAAAGCTTAAAAGCTTATTGAATATTAGATTGAAACAAAAATGATTAAATCTAACTACATATAACTGCACGTATTACTATGACCTTTTAACTGATGTTTTAACAGAAATCTTAGGTGATTCACTTTTTTTTTTTTTTTTGAAAACTGTTACGCATCGAAAAAAAGGTTACGAATGGTTTTCGTTCGAATTAACCGCGCCCCGAATAAAAGTTCGGAAGTAGTTGCAAGGTTGTAGGACAATCCTACGAGGAAAAGTAGTGCTGAAAAATTGACGCTAATTTCTACGTAGATCAATGATTTTTACTTATATTTTATATTTTATTTTGGACAACCCACTCTTTAAACCTTATTTCGAAACCCAGTTTTTGTTTCGTAACTGATCTTAACTTTCCCTCTTTTAAATTTGAAAACCGAAAATAACGCAGTGGTGCATCAATCCGCCATTTTGAAAAGAACGACAAACAACAAACAGTGTAAACAATAGGTGATAATGTTATTGATTCGCAATATTTTCGCAGATGACATCCATTTTATGACGAAGGTAAGAATATTCAATATAGTTATGAGTATTATAATTATGTTTGTAATGAAATTACTTTCCATTTATCGATAAAAAAAATAAGTGACTTTGTTCGTCTGCAAATGGCGATGAGATTATTTTCTGCCCGTCGATATATAACACAATCCATACAATGTTTAGTTGAATCGCATTTCTTTTATTTGCTTTCCAGAATATATATATATTTGTGTTCAACATGTGCAAATTAACCTTTCAGGAAATTTAAAAAAAAAAAATAAACGATCGCAGGTCATATCGTCCACGGTTAGCATTGTACTTAATTTTAAAAAAAGGAAGGCCTTGGTGAAAAATCATTGTATATACAATAAATCTGTTAACAAACGTGCGATCCGCAATAAAACTCATTTTGGTTTACACTTAATCATCTCTTGGTTATCCTACATGTAGATCTATAAAAATTTAAGGAAAAAAAACATTATTGTTTTACTCCTTTATATGTATAAGTATTTCTGCTGGAATATTTGTTCATGACAAACTGCTGGCAGTGACTTGTAATTTTTTAACATTGAATGCTGAACAAAATTCAGCTATATTATGTCCATTGTCATTGCTGTAATAAAATGAAATCTGATTGATTTAACACAACTTTTTTGTTTTTATTTTAGCAACATGTCCAACCATGTTTTCAACAAGGATGATGCCTCCTCTTGTCCACTTTGTAAACAACACATACTTTGGATCATAGTGATTAACAAAAGGTAAATAGACTCTTATTAGAAATGAATACATTTTTTGAGAAAAAAAAAGTTTCTATGATCCTTGAAAACTGAAGTGTCACATATCAAAGAACAACTTGAGACATCCACAATGCTACTGCCTTTATCTTTTTCATGGTAGTTTATTAGACAGGCAGTTTACCTTACATAACACTGTCCCCAGTGGTAAGGATGTCTGCCTCTGGAACTGGAAGCCATGGGTTCCTGTCCCTAGCAGCAACATATGAAAGTTGTAAAAGGAAAATGGCACTGTATCTCCCTTGTATGGTGCTCAGCATATTAGAATAGGTCCCAGTCGTGGTGTTGGGGATAATGCAACTTGGGAGTGGTGTCATGCCAACTATCTATGGCGTGATGCTGCAGTGTAACAGCACTATATCTCTCAAACTTAGTTTTCAAATAATAGCTGTCATACTTCTATTGCAACTGAGTTTGATTGTGGCTGAACTCAATTTCTCCTAGTTAACTGACATTGTAAGATGGAAAAATATTTTGAATTTATAATGATGAGAAAATTTTGGTTTTACACATTTGCATGCACAGTCAGAACTTCATCTTTATTATTAATAGTGGTATGAATGTTTAATACAAAGGCAGGCTATAGGCTTTGCGCTTCTTAGTTATTTTACTTTAAAATCATTTTCCTTTTTTTTTTTTTTTTTTTTTTTTTTTTTTTAAGTTTCAGACATGTGGGAGGAAGAAAGCTGAAGTCCTTGCAGAATATGAGCAGAATTTCAATGTAAATTTATGTGTAACATCAGCATATGTTCAGGAATGTCAACAAGGACTTGGACATTCCTCTTTCAAAGTGGAAACTGATCTCTGACCCATGGCGCATTGGATCATCAGGACCACTGATCTAAGTGAATTCAAGGAAAATCGCTTTGGAACTTGGACTTCAGTGAATTCAGGTGGCATAATAAGTTTTAAAAACGTTATAAGTGTTTTTAATACAATAGGTGGAGAAAGAGGAGGTTGTTTAGGACTTGGAAAATAGGCTATAGTGCATTATGAAAAAACAAAAAACATTAATTTAATAAAGGATGAAACCGGACACTGCTCTTAAGCATTGGGAATCAATATCCATGTTGGTCACTGTAATTTGTTTGAAAAAAAAAAGATTGTTTAGACTGTTGATACGGATGTGATGACATGAATAAAAATTATTTTTGTATCCAGCCATGTTGCCTATTTAAATCCCCTGGTCCACCATACTCACTGCATGAGTATTATTTGGCACCATTGAATTTACATTAATTACCATTGAAGGTTATTGATATTTCATTTTAAATCATTGATTCACCATTATCTTATGTAAAATGACACCACCAAAATACCATTGAAAAACCATTTTATTCCATTAAAATCCCTCATTGGATACCATTGAAAATAATTTATTTTTCATTTTTTTAGGGAGAGCTCATTTGCATATTTCGGCTCATTTCAATGGAGTTTCAATGGTGTTTCAATTGAATTTCAATGGTGTTTTGATGGAGTTTCAATGGTTGCACTATTTAGTATATAAAGACTTTCAATGGTCCTTCAAGGGTTGTGCTACATTTGGTTCTGCAAAGAGAAACGGTAATTCAATGGTGTTTCAAGCCATTTCATTTCGATAAGGGAAGGGAGAATTTGATGACAATAGATCTTTTTACACTTTTTTATAGCCTTTGTATTTTTTACCAATGTCTCATATTTACAAGGAACATACCATAGGTGATCCTTTAAGTTTGGATGGAGTTTGGGGTCTCTGGGTTCATGGTAAAGTCTTGCATTTATATATTTTTGATAAAGTTGAATATTTTTCAACTTCATTACAAGTCATTGCAATGACTTGCCAGCTTATATTTTTCACAATTACAAAATGCCATGACTCTGTCAAGTTATATAACTGTGTTTACAATTTTTTTGGCAATTTTTCTGTCCATAACTGAGTGAATGCGTAAACATTTTTTGAAATATTGTTACTGACAAGATTTTGAGCTGGGAGCATTTGTGTTTACCAAATACGTTCTTGTTTCAGAATGCTAAATGCCAAAAAAATTGTGTTTGATTGGCAAACAGCTTAGAACTTGACGCTGAGTTCGGAAAATACATTGATTGAAAATGGATTAGATTTACCCTTATCGATTTAGTATATCACAATATTGCAAATGAATGGTTAAACATGTAAACAAAAGTTTTTATGCTGTAATGGATAGCAAAAGTAAATCATGAATAAGTGTGCTATTTTGGGACAGCCCTGGTACATGTATGTTGGTACTTAATTTACTTTGAGAATTACTTGTCGCAGAAATGAGAATTACTTGTCACAGAAACAATTTTACTATTAGCTGACATACAGTTGGGCAAATAATTTTTTTTAGTTTTCATAGTTTTTCATTTAGGTATACAGTTTCTGTTATCATACTCTGCGATCATGCTTAGTTCAAGAAAAATACTGAAAATGTCCTTAATTGACCCATAGTAGTGTTTATACGAAATGATGCTATTGAAAAATTATTTACTGTTTCAGTTTCCTATATACATGTAGTGCTTTCTCAATAAATGATTTATTTACATCATTAGAACTATATAAATGACAAATTTTATTGAAATGGATCTATGTAGATATCATATTTTTTTCCACATAACTATCAAATCATATTGGTATATGCATTTGGTATGAACAAACTTGTAAAATACACCTAACACTCACTAGTCATTATTGTTAATTTGCATTTTTCTCCCTTCCCAAACGATAAGTGGGTTTTTTACCAAAACCCACTTAAAAGTGGGCTTTTTCTGGCTTTTTTACAAAAAAGTGAGTTTTTCCTGTTTTTTTCATTTGAAAGTGGGTCTAAAGTAAGTTATTGTGGAAGAAAGTGGGTTTATTGTTGGTTTTCTACCTCAAAAAGTTGGTTTAAGTTGGTCTTTATTTGAACAAGTGAGCAGAATGTGAGTTTTTTACAAAGGGAGTGGGTCTTTTTCTGAACAAGTGGGCAAAAAGTGAGTCTTTTACATAAGAAGTGGGTCTTTTTCATGACAGGTGGGCAGAAAGTGTGTCTTTTCCATTTGAAGTGGGTTTTCAGTCATTTGAAGCGAGTCTTTTCATTGAGGAAAGTGGGTCTTTTACATTTAAGTTGGTTTTTCTTAGTGGAAGGATTTTATGAAAAGACTCACCTTTAACCTACTTCTTAAGAAGTGGGTCTTTAGATAATTCTGTGTTTTAATTAAGACAGAGAATGTGTCAGTTTTCCAAGTCATGTTCTGATGTAAATGTTTTTCATATTAAGGTTGTAATGAAAAAATAATCTCAGAAAATACAGTTATCATCAATTTATTTATAAAATTTTGCTTTTTTTTCTAAGAAGTAGAAATAGTTTATTGCTGTATGGCCATTGGACCTAGCAACTACATTACATAAAATTAGCTACCATTTTAACTATCTATCTATCTATATATACTGCACAAACTCCCCTTTCGGGTATTCCTGGCAGGTATAATTAGACTGTATAATTAACATACATCATTGAACAACAAATAAACTTTGTTTTTAATATTTTTATTAAAAAAACCCAAAAAACATGGAATAAATGCATTGCACTATTTCTTAATAATTCATTATTGTGAAACATAAGGCTATAAAACTTTTTATTTGTTTGCATATATCAAAATATACAAGCAAACATAAGCAATGCTTATACAAAATCGACAAACTTAGTGTTTGAGTAGCAACCTCTTTCATTCACTGGGTAGCCTCCATAATCAGCCCTTTCTCTGATTGTGAACTTTCCCGGGAGTTTCACAGAAGATGTAGCCATACCTTCCAATGTTCTGCACCATTTCCATAAAGTTATCCTTAATCTGATATCCATGGTATAGCAAGTCAAGGTAGCCTTTATATTTTGTCAGTTCATATTAAATCATACACCTGTAGCTGATTAAGATCCTCAACAAAGGCCTGTTGGTAGGCACTGAATCATGTCTTTCCAACTCAGTTGCCTCAGTCCCCAAACAGGCCACAGACTCTGGATGTCTGCTCTCAAAACGTGTCTGAAGTCACTGCTTTCTGGACAAAAGTTGACTGCATATATGATATTTCCATGGATGTTCTGAAGAAGAAAAAATGTTTCTGTCTATATAGTGTATGGGTCAGACACTGTATTATTATTATGCATTTTTAAACTGTGATACAAGTTAGTGTAAACATTTAAGGTTTATTGTGACAAGCTAGACCTCCTTCTTAAAAAAAAATATACATGAAGAATACAAACATATTTGATATTAAAAAAGGACTACCATAGGTAAAACAAACAAAAAAAATGTTGAAAAATGAAGTGCATGTCATCTTAAACATCTAATAAACATTTTTTTTTATTTATTTCCACATTGTATTAGAATGGATCTGTTCACATTTCTCAACACTCATATTTTCCCATTTAGATTACACAGAATTTCTCCCAAACTTTTGATGAAAAGTGTTTTTTTTATTATAATTTCAAAACCAGCATCTATATCATAATTAGTGTATAAAACTAACAAAAAGTATACCAGTCATGATATAATAAAGTTTAGATAACCAACTTCCATCATCAAACTTATAATCACTTAAATCTGCAACATCAAAATCACCATAAATAAGTAGCTAAAAGGCTGGCCAGGTTACATAATATCACACTGCAGGGCCATAAAACACACTGCTGGCTGCACCTGCACAGCACAGCCAGGTGACCACACAGCATGAGTCCAGCCATAAAGTACTGTCCAGGAAATGATTGTCTCACCTCCTGCTGACATGACATTCATTTTAGGGTATCTTGATGGGACAAGTATATTAAACAGGGCCATGTTTTGTAAGCAATAACTCTGTACATTTTGTGATAGACAAATTTGCACATTAGGGAATGGACATCATTCTGTTTGTTGGGTTTAACATTATTTCCTAAATATATCAATTGTAATATGCATACTATAGCTGTCAGCAGTGGGGGTGAGTGCTATTTGTCTTACTATCATGCAGCCCCTTCTCAAAAAAGAGGCATAAGAATGGAAAAAATAGCTTACCATTCCCAATTAACATCATAGCTGCATTTCATAACACAGGCAGATTGTTGTTGGAACTCGTATTTTGTGTTGTGCAGATGATCCTGTAAAAGATCAAGCTGCTAAGATACATTCATGAATAATCAACAAAGGTTATTTCATTCAAACAAAAAGGTAATGACCTATATTGAATGTATACATGAAAAAAAAAGGATAATCCAGCATTCACATTTCTTTGTCACATAATACCAATACATAATTTTGTTACAGACATTAATGGAGATGAAATGTTACAGAAGCATGCATCAAAACATATTTTATAATACAAAAAAAAAATACATATTGCACTGTAGTGTAGTCTCTGCAAGGAAAATTTGTCCCCAGACAAAATGCATGGCTTACATCCAATTGATAGATAATGTTTACAATGGGTCAATGTCGTTTTTGACCAATTAATATTGTGACGATTAAAAATAGATGTTTTCAAAAGATAAAAACTGCAACAAAACTAGAATTATGAACTTGGGGCACATTATACCAGTTCATAAATAAAAGATGATTCACCAATTTTCTATCACAAATAATCCATATGATGATAAAAAAGAACAAAACATTTCATCAGTAAATTTTTTTTTAATTTATATTCCTGTTACTGTGCCACGAAAACCGGTAATTTTTGCAAAAAAACATGGTTGTCAAACATATTTCCACAATGTCTCTTTCAAAAGGATTATTCTTTCTTAATATTTATGGATTCGGCAGACATTTGCAACCATGACAATCGTTCCATACAGTACAGAAAGATAGAATGCGTAAGAAAATAATTTCGAAGGTTTGCTACTTACGAGGGGCTGTTTTCTGGATCCTTTCGTTGGTCAAATTTCTGTCCACCCTTCTAAAGCAACCTTATTCGTATCCTGCATTTCTCAAGTTGTTCACCTAATCGGCAACGTTACAGTATCGAAGTTATATAGTTTGTATTGCGAAATTTCACGTGACGTCACCAAACCGGAAGTTCCGCCATTTTGGAGGCTCTGCTTAGATTGCGCAATCAGCTCTAGTATAATGTTTATTTTAGAGTCATGGTTTTGAAATGTTCTATTTTCGGTTGTTCTAATCGGAAAGATCGTGAAAGTGACTTAGAGTACTATAGAATCCCAGCTATTCTAACAAATCAAGGGAAAGACTGTGAAGATTTATCTACACGACGGAGAAGGGAATGGCTAGCTAAGATCGGCCAGGACTTCACAAACAAGAATCTACAGAACGTCCGTGTTTGCTCTGCTCATTTCATCAATGGTAAGTTGATGTTGGAAATATAAATGTTGCATTTTTCACTCGTTATTAAAATAAAAGTTGTTTTTTCACAGATGTGTCATCTTTTAGTTGTTCATTTTGGATGAATGAGTGAAAAATTGGATGATCGGGTCAAAACGTTTCGACACTCTGCTATGTTAAAAATGGTGGAGTGTATGATCAGTATTCCATCCTGTTGACACCGCCACATGCATATGTACAAGATAATTTTTTTCCAATTTGACTTTTGCTTAGGTTTTGATCTTTCAAGGGCTGTCTATCAATGATGCATACTCTCACATAGACCTGTTCTTATTCTTCAGGCAAAAAGGCTGCTTTGTATGACCCACTCAATCCTGACTGGGTTCCAACCGTCAACCTTGGCAGACTGGGAAATACAGCAAAACCAAATCGCTACATCAGGCTACAGAACAGGAAACGAAAGGAACCTGAATGTCCGGATCTGTGTGAGGATTCACATTTGAGATGTGAGGCAGACTTAATACTGGAGGATGAAACCAGTGAAAGAGAAGATGGGGTAGGGACTCAGACTGATGTTGATAACAAGTTAATGGGCGCTATGGAGTCTGAGCTCCAAGCACTTAGATCTGAGAACTGTGCATTAAAGGCTAAAGTTTTGTCATTTGAAAGCAAATATAGTTTGGATTTTTTTAAAGATAATAATGAAAAAGTCAAGCACTTGACAGGATTGCCCTCATTTTCAACACTGTTGATATTGTTTCAGTTTCTTGAGCCACATCTTCCTAACAGTTTAGTCCTGAACAAATTCAAAACACTTGTGTTAACTGTTATAAAATTGAGACTGAACTTGACTAATGTCTTTCTGTCATATGAGTTTGATATAGCCCAGCCAACAGTCTCGAGACTTTTCACAAACACAATTGCTGTTATGTATGCAAAACTGAAAAAACTGATCAAGTGGCCTGACCGAGACACACTTAGGAAAACCATGCCGATGGAGTTTAGGAAACATTTTGGAAATAGATGTGCTGTTATCATAGATTGTTTTGAAGTGTTCACAGAAAAACCCAGTTCTCTTGAACCGCGTGCTGAAACCTGGTCTTCATACAAACATAACAACACACTGAAGTATTTAATTGGGATAACACCGCAAGGAAGTGTTTCATTTATATCCAATGGATGGGGTGGTCGGGTCAGTGACAAGTATATAACTGAACATTGTGGCTTTCTTAACAAGCTCTTGCCAAATGACTTGGTGCTAGCAGACCGTGGTTTTGATGTGAGAGATAGTGTTGGTTCGGTTTGTGCAGAGGTTCGAATCCCAGCATTCACCAGAGGACGTGATCAGCTTTCAGCTGTTGATGTTGAAACAACACGTAAACTTGCCCACTGTCGAATTCATGTGGAACGTGTCATAGGTGTAGTGCGACAAAAATACACAATTCTCAATAGCAGACTTCCAGTTAATTTTCTAATGAACAAAGACCAAAGTGGAATGTCAGTTATGGATAAAATAGTGTGTATTTGCTGTGTTATGGTTAACTTGTGTGGGTCTGTGGTTGATTTTGACTAGAACCGAGATATGACTTATGAGTGCTGCAAATTTCAACAAACATTCATCCCACTAGTCTTTCTCACATCATGCACAGTCTCTTTCACATCCATAGCAGTATATTAAAATTGATTGTTTAGTGTTACTGTTATATTTAGAGGGAGAAAACAAAGGGGAGAAAAGAAACAAAAGTCTAAATGTTGAGTATTACTGACTGTATTATTCAACAGAACTTCATTTTGATTAGTTTGATGACCTGCACATAGGTATATAATACAAGATTTTTTTTCTTCTATTTACTGCATGCACATAATCTTAAGATGAATAATCTTCAGTTATTTCATAACATAAAATGACTCAAGATGATATTTAACAATAAACATGTATATAAATTATAATCTTGTAGTTTGTTCATTCTGTTCTTTACAGTGGTGTAAAATTCCCAAAATTATCACCCACCCTTACAAGGCAGACAGCTTCTCTCTCACTCTCTCTCTCTCTTCCCACCCCACCCATCATTATACAAACCCATCAACTTTTGAAATTATCTAAAATGATAGGATGGCCTTAAAAATCAAAGTTTGCCCTGTCTAAAATGAAAGTGATTTATCATTAAAATAATTTATATTACAGGTGAAATATTTAAACTTTCAATGTTACATAAATAACAATTATACACCTATATATTTCCTGGCTGAAATACATGCAAACCATGAGGCACAAATACAACTCAACAGATTGAAATTCCGTATTATGTCTGACAAATACAATATCGTGACGTCACTTTCAACTTTCGTGATGTCACTTTCTTGAGAAAACTTAATAAACTCACTTAAACCTATATAAATTTACTGCTTGTGTCTTGAAAATTTATAGGTATATAATAAGAGGAAAATTATGTTGCAGTAGCTTTTCCTGACTTTGTATTTTGCTACTAGCAGCATATGAAATATTTACATTTCACTCAACCTTCGGGCTCTCGAGATATCATTTTACCTTCACTGCTCTTAGCAAAGTGCATAGCCAAGAAAAGTTACTGCAACTTAATATTCCGTATGTATACAGAAGTCATGTGATTTACAAATGTATGATCTTGTGAGTTGTGACTGATTCAATATCCTAATAAAAATTATCATTGTCTTCTTCTCTTAAATTCTGGAAGTTCCTTACAATCAAGACAATACCATTTACCACGTGGAGCTTTCTTTAGCTTAACACACCTGTAGTGAAACCATTCAATTGCACAGTTTTGATTGTCACAAGCAATCATGTCTCCATGCTCGCCTTCCTTACAATAGCAAAAGGTCTGGCTATCACTAGATGTTGTAGAAATACCATTTTCACATGATGAGACTGTTGTCAGAGTTGATCTTCTAGTGTGAAGTTTCCCCACCAGTTCCAGTATTACTGCATGGTAGAAGAAATCTTTTGCTTTCTTGCAAATAGACTTCCACACAGCTTCATCAAATAGCACTTCCTCAATATGTACTTCTACTTCAGTCCATACAACAAAGTATCCCTTTTCCAGGCCTAAACATCCAAGTTGGGTTTGTATTTGGTAGAAATACTCATGATTATTATCCAACTTTTTTCCTCCATTTGTGCTTAGCAAACACTTCACATCACCTAACCCACTGAGACGAGCATTGTACGGGCATTTAATTTCTAGGCTGCTTTCCCCACAACAACTACATCTGAATATTCCATCCGGTGATGCGCCAATAAATGGATGCTCCGAACAAATCCTGAACCCAGAATCACTGACCTGACAGTCATCATGTATTGTTGCCATGGCATCCAGAAACTGTTCTTTAGCTACCTTCTCATGATCAACTCCCCATTTTGTAGCACTGTTAGAGAATTTATTCAGATCTGGATAACACACTGATTTGATAAGTGATTTTGATGGACATAAAGCATTTGTTGAGCAAACTGCTTTTGCCCTGGAAGCAGTTATTCGTCCTGTCCTGAATGTATTCCATAGCTTACACCTGGACTGCTCCCTTGTGGCTTCCTCCACCGCCATGCTCTGCTCTGCTGTACATGTCACACTTATTTCAGAACAATGTTCAAGCAGTTCACTGTCTGTCAATTTAATACACGCTTCACTTTTCAGGTGGCTCAGTGGTTTTGGAAATGCATTTGATACAGCTTTAGGGATGAATTTGTCTGCATATGGTTCAAACACTGACAATACCACAGCATTTGATCCTGAATCACTGAGACACTGAAGTAGTCCATTGATTTCTTCATCAGTTGATTCGGTTACAGCACGTTCCCTTGTTTCTGATGGTTCAGATCTCACAGGAGAAATGATACCTGCTGCCACATTCAACTCCTCCTGAAGCTTCCTCTTAGCCTTCTTTGCCGAAGTGAAGTTTATTTCCCTGGCCTCCTTGTACTGCACACTTTTTTTCGCTGTCGGCAACATCCAGTAAGCCTTCTCATCTGTTGGTGTTTTTGCATCTCTGATGCGGGTCACGGCTTCAACTGCAAACAGCAAAGCAGCGATGTGAGAACAGGCTTCTCCAAGGCCTGCCATACAGTTGCAGTGTCCTGCTAGAATCTCTCCCGTGTTTTTGCAGATGACCCATGGCTGCAAAGGTTTTTCCCTCATACGCTGAGAATGTAGTACCTGAAAAATAAAACCAACAACAACATAAGTTCACTTCCAATGGATTTTTCAATGATAACAAGAGCTCTGCATGGTGGTGCCAACAATTGTCTGTTTTACACGTCTGAGTAATGGGCAACATTAAATTTTTTGTACAGCGACAACCCAACAATCATAAATAGCTCGACTTTTTCTTTGATTAATACAGACAAGTTAAAAAAGTGTCACCCTCAAATTTATGCTATGTATGTTTATTTCAAAATTATAAATTTTAAGTCTGGAAAAGTATAAACCTTTGGAACAAAACAAATGTAAGGATTTGTGGTCCAGTAGCATGCATAACCACCAGCATATTTGGGAGTTTGATCCCCTGTCTGGGACAATCATTTTACTACTGTCCCAGACATTAAATTCAAGTCCAGCCTCAAGAATGGTCAGTTTATGATGCTTATAACTTTCCAGCTTATCCAATGTTTAGGAAAACAAACAAAAATACCAGTGTTTGAATACAACCAACAACAAATCCAACATTGCCAAAAGAATAATAATAAATAATGATAAAAATATACAACATTAATTTATTCAGTGAATTTGCAAGACATGAGTGATTAAAAGTTGTTGTTTCTTATGTAAGAAATAAAAGAATCACACACACTAAATGTAATAAACAGATAACTGTATACATATGTCATATGTAAATAATTGGTCTTTTTGGTTTCGTTTCTGATAGAAATTGAAAAAGAAATGTGTGTTACCTTTGCTGAAATGACACTATTTCCATTGCATTCCACTGCCGAAACGTCCCTCACCCACCCACTTGTGAACTGGTTGTATGCGTCCAAAGCTTTATAACTTCGAATTTCCTCCTGTGTGTAAGAACTTGGTGTTGCAAGTAAAAAGAAAACAATGTCAAAGTTCCTTACAGAAGGAAGCAGTTTCTTGTCATAAGACCACGTCTTGATTTCATAAGGATCAGTTCCCGCAAGCAACTTCAATTTCTCATCATAACGATCTTTTTCCTCACTACTGAGTCTTTCACGATAAGAAATGTCATCCTTACTACCAATTTTCCTCTTCTCCATAATTGTGTCAACATCCAAAGCACAATGAAAGTTAAAAAGCAAAAGAACAAACACCGTAAATGCACAATTCATACGTAGAGTTTAGATTTGTTTTTCGCAATTTTCAGCGTGCCTCCAAAATGGCCGACTTCCGGTTTAGGTTATGAAATCTGCAGGTGCGTGAAATATCTCAATACTTTTGCGGGAAATGGCAACTTTAGTTTCGATTTCGATTGTGTACGGTCCGTGTACGTGTTATTTATAGGTGATCACGTTCGAATCACGCTTATGCGAGATAGTGTGTTTTGCTGTATTTTTGCCAAAATTTAATCGCATATCGATTATAAAGACTCTTTCCTTGAAATATTTACATATTACACACATTTAAACAAAATAAAAATATAGGGAAAATAAAAATATCAACCGGACATTACCGATTGACTTAAGCTGTTGTTTCATTGGTTGAAATTCTTCAGCGCGAACTAAGGCTTTGAATTTTGATGTTTATTTACAAATAGAAAAGTCAGAAAATGATCGCAATATTACAAGTTTTCTGTGATCGGTTAGATATCTGTATTAACACCGACGAAACTGATCGTAGATCACAGATGCGGCGTAAATCATGAACAGACATATCAGATCGGCGGTGAGTGGATTTTTTTCCTTTGAATTTGAAATGAGCACGAAAGATTGATTAAACGGGTACCTCCATCCATGTGTAGAAAATCGCATTCACGTTAAGACATAATTATACCATTAATACATTAGATAGTGCTTCAGCTGATAAAGATATAGATCTATTTTGTGTAACCATTTTGACTGGAATTTTTCTTTCATGTTCCTGTATTGTTTAGTGACTTCATGCTTGATTGCAGGGGATAGGAGCACCCCAACAAGAGACTCAGTCACTGGGGGACCAATGCTGATTTATGGAAAGGTGAACACATCAAGTAATTCTTTATTGTTATTATTTTCAATCATAGTAACCTTAGGCTATCAGTTTGCAGTAATAAACTTTCTGGATTGTGTTTATTTTCACCAGCAAAATAGTTTTGTTCTTTGATTACGAAACAAGTCCCTAACACAGGCAGTTTCATTCTTTCTTTGCCCAGATCCAGTTTTTTTAGCTTGTAACTAAATGTACAAATATGCCTTTTAGTTTTCTGTATCCTTTTATTAGAGTGAGGCAATTACTACAGACAGTATTTATGTAGCTTTTGTGCATCATCTGGCTAAACTTTGTGGTCTTTTCAAACACTGTCACAACCTTTTCACTATTTTGGCTTGGTTGTTTTACACATTATAGCTAAAAAAATCAAAAGGT
>CM037786.1:15639087-15689087 GCA_021229015.1 Solen grandis | reverse complement strand
GTTAGTTATGAGGTGTTTTTAGGAATATATTAGAATTGTCAATTAGGAACAGAATTAGATCCAAGGGAAGAAGAGAGATGCATCAAGGGAGATTTTGTATGACGTGAGACAGGTGCACTTTGTAATGTAGCCCCATAAACAATGGTAGTCATCAGGATATGATTATATTTGTCAGTTTCAGAACTGTAAATCCATTTATTATTTTCCGCCTCTAGATTATTTTTTTACAGTTTCAGGGAGAGGTATGCAAATGAAGTAGAAGTGGATAATATTCAGATTGCCCACCACTGTCAATATTAGTTTTTGTTATAATTGCATGAGTGGAAATAATTCTGACATCAAACCTAGTGAACTTTAAGGATTGTGCTGGTATATGCACAAGTGAACAGGACATCTTCCAAATGCATGTGTAGAAATTGCAAGAAGCGCAAACTCCAAACAGTGGTATAGGCTAAACCCTTAACCTTATGAATATTCATGTACAAATCATGATTTGATGAATATATTAATTTAGTGAACTTGAAACCATGGAAGTTTCTTTGCAATGCAGTCTGTATAGAATAAGAACTGTCTGATCTGGGTCTACTCTGTTTGCCAATGTGTCAAAATGCATCTTTATGAGATGGCTTCAACAATTTATCAAAACAATTTAGTTTTGATCAACATCAAATCTTCCTCAGGGTCCATGTAGAGAATATCAGACAGATGTTTGTTAAGTAGTGGACTACTTATCTGTTTGAAAGTTCTTGTCTATTGAATGTGTTGTCTCAGACATGTCATGATCTATCTATTCCCCCTCCTAAAATGGAGGAAGTGATTCCTGACCGTGACATACCTCAGCTGACACGATGCCAAATCCTGATCAAGGCGAACCGATCGTGGAAATATCCAGAACATCAAGTACCCTGATAGACAAGGGCAGATAACTGTGTAAAAAGTTTTGTAAGAATTTTAGCTCTTCTTTTGTGTCAAATTGGTATGCAGGGGTATTAAGCAATTTCAATGATAATTCTAGTCTTTCTTTTTTAATTTAAATTAAATCAAATTAATTTAAATAGATAAATAATAAATTAGCAAAACTAGGCTAAGTGCTTATATATTTATATGCACATAGCCTAGTTCTGCTCTCAATCCTCGTTATTTGTAAAGGAGGGTCTATGAAACAAAAAATAAGAGGCAGTAACTTCAAAAGTATGTTAAAGCAAATCCCACATCCTCCCACAAGCTAGACTTTCTAATCACATGACCCCACTGGGAAGCTTTTTGATTAAATTAAATTGATTTGTTTCATGGTTTGATATGAACAAATGACAAAGTTATGTCCATTGGGAAAACATTTAAGGTTTTGCTTACAACTAGAACAGAAAACAAATGTGTAAATTCTTCATCATTCATGGCAATCAAAAGTAAAACAAAAAACAAATGATAAAAATGTAATTTTAAGTAGAGAGGAAGGGAAGATGAGATTTCCATCTGTTTATTCTTTCATGATGTTTTTTCAACCCTCAGATTCCTCAAGGTTTATAAAGAAAACAGTTGATATTTAGCGGAGGTTAAACCTCAAATCAAATTTGCTCAAAGTTTTTTCTTGCTTTTAGTTTCGTGAATACACATCACTGACAAATGTTGTATATCTTTTCTTAACATCAAATATTCTGTTTATATAATATCTCTTGTATCTTTTTTTGGTCTCGAGTAAAGCAATGTTGTTGTCATGGGATCAAGATATTTCAATGAAACTTGACCCATGCATGTCTGGTGTTTTGCTTTTTTCATTGACCCTTACCCAGTTTAAGGAGTGCTGGTACCCTTATCAGGGTGGGGACCAGTAATGCTTTATCTCTCGTAACCAGTCTAGATTATATCAGCTGATATTACATAACACAGACGCAGTCTACATGGATTTGGCATGCTTCTGATATCTCTGTTCAGACCACAGCTCTGGGAAAAGGGGTAGTCACATTACTTGGCTTCTGCTTCCATATTTTAAATTGTGCACAATATATTTGACCCAGAAGTCACAAATCAGAACAGGAAACAAGGAGGTCAGATCCATCGGAAGGAGGAAAATGCGGTCTTTTTGATTCCCACAGAAACTATATGAATAAGGTTGCTATGGGCCATTGAGGATAAATGAGAGGGAAAAATATATCAGACTTTTGCTGGTCTAACTGTTTAACAGAAAATTATCTTTTTATGTCAATTTGGGAATTGGATCGAGAAATGAATAAGTTTGTCTAAGTTCCAAAATCAGATTATATGATAAATGGATGATTATGAAATGTGAATTTTAATGAGAAAAATCTTTATGAGATCTGAAATAAAGAAAATATGTGAGTAATACTGTTTGTATTCATGAAGCAGTACCTTCTGTTTGACTTACAAAACAGTGACCTTGATCTTCATTTGACCTTTATCTACCTTTGACCTTGATCTGCATCTGATCTTGACCTATATTGATAGTAAATCTAAACTTGTTGATATATTGTGGTCATTTAAAGAATCGGTCTCGAATTCCACCAAAATTCATCATTCTTGTTTCTCTAATGAAAATACCTAAATATTTAATTTCTTCACAATTTTGTTAATTATCTATGTCACCTTTAACCCATAACCTCTTGAATATTTATGTACAAATTCATGACTTCATGAATAATAATTGACTAATCTTTAAATTGTTTATGAAATGATGTGTTTTTCTTTGCCAGTAAATGAGCTTCAACATTGTATGAGCAAACAGAGGAGGCCCTGATCAGACAGCTCCTACAGGAGCTGTCTGATCTGGGTCTGCTCTGTATGCCCATGCCTTAGAATGAGTCTATAAGAAGTAATGGCTCAAGTATTCATCAGTGATAGCTCTCGTATTAATATACCTTTATATAATGAGTATTAACTCTATTTAAATACCTGTTACACCAAAATAACTCCTCCTAACCCTGTGTAATCTTTCACCTGTCATACAAGATAATTTATCTGAACTTGAACATATTAAAACTGTCGCAGGCACTTAGTCTTCATAGCAAGAAAGAGATAAACTAATTAACTTTAACCTACTTCTTCAGCATTTCAAAAAAATCTGGTGCAGGTCATAAAGTCACTCCTATTGGCCAAGTTCCCAAATATTGATGAAGATACAATCTGCTTGTAGGTAATTAATTAGCAGTAATTTATTAACACCGAAATCAACATCAGGAAGATCTGCTATGTAATTGAGTGACTATTGTTTGTTCTGTGTTTTTTTTCTGCCCCAGTTCCCCATGTGTTTCATTTGTTCCTATTTTTGCCAGCAAACAGCTGTTCTGGTTGTGTTTAAAGTGACACCTGTAGCTGATAGAGATGTGGAATGGTTCCCAAAATTCTCTCTAGTAACATCAGCAACAGTTGGACCTTGTATCAAGCAGTCATATAATACAACACCTTTTTTATGTAGGTATAAAAAAATGTGTTGTTTGATTCATTTCAGTTTGTCCTTCCACTTATCTGTCTCTATTTTACTCTGGTTAGTGTGTGTCCCATATTCTGCATTATGACTTGGGGACACTTCTTATCCAAGAGTTATGGCCCTTTTAATTAACATCCCATACTTACAGCCCCTGTATGTCTTAGTGTAAACCCCAGTGAGCTGGAAGGAATAGTGACATAGATTTTTTCTTTGTTTGTTATATTTATATAATTATATAATTCTTCTGGTATAATTTTAAATCTCTCTTCACTTTCAGGGTATACATTTTCAAAGATGTCCTAAATAGTGGAGAACATTGAACATTAAGCCATATATTAAATGTTCTGCATGCAATATACTCTAAATTACTTGTAAACATTTAAAAAAAAAAAATCCAGCCCATACACTAATTATTATCCCGGCTTCATATTGTGAAGGGGCTAAAAAGGAAAAACACCCGTAACATAAAGTATTGTCACCTCCATTCCTACTCCACATTGCCTGAAGTTTGGTGAGGTCTTCATACTTAAAATGATGAAAACCAATCAGCAGACATAAGTCTAGATAGCCGACAAGGATTTTGTGCGAATTATAGCCCTTCTTCTGTTTCAAAGCAGTATGTGGAGGTATTAATCACCATCAGTGATAGTCGTAGTTTAACCCTTTCCCTCATAGAGGAAACCATGAAAAGACCTATGCGAACAACATAAAACCAGATCAGCCTGCGAGTAACTCGCAGGCTGATCAGGTTTTATGTTGTTCGCTGCTCCTCAGTGGTCTGGAAATGAGGACTTTATAATTAAATTTGGTAAAAATTGACTGTGGTTTTCTGCAGATCAGGCTTTATGTGATACCTATTCAGTGCGTCAAAATGAGTCTATATGAGGGAAAGGGTTAAGCTGTTTTTTTCTGAGATGTCCCGGACAAATGGAAGACATTGGACATTCAGCATGCTATTAATGTCATTATTCTACAATTTACTCTCAGTTTATTTCATAAAGTTTCCTGGAAATTAAAAAGAGAAGAAACACTTTAATTTATTATAAATACACCACCAATGTTATCAAAATAATTTATTTATTGCATAATTAAAAGTGGGTAAGTGTTTTCGTGCTTGCTCAATTGTTTTATTGTCTCCTACATGGCTGATGTGAGAGAAAAAGATACCACTTTATGACGATCATGAGGAGCCATGGTAAATGTCTCTTACATCATATACTTTTGCGATCATGATTTATCATGTTCATGCAGGCATGTGTTATTATGATAAACAATAACAAGACTTCCGTCACGTAATAGAATTAAAGAACCACTGTCTGCGGCATCCATTTTCAGCGTTTTATTTCAGGCTTATATGATATAGAATTTCATTAATAGTTTTATCTATTTATCTTACGTATTACTTTTCTCTATTATATTAACCCTTTCCCTCATAGAGGAAACCATGAAAAGACCTATGCGAACAACATAAAACCAGATCAGCCTGCGAGTAACTCGCAGGCTGATCAGGTTTTATGCTGTTCGCTGCTCCTCAGTGGTCTGGAAATGAGGACTTTATAATTAAATTTGGTAAGGTTTAACTGTGGTTTTCTGCAGATCAGGCTTTATGTGGTACCTATTGAGTGCGTCAAAATAAGTCTATATGAGGGAAAGGGTTAAGTGAGTCTATATGAGGGAAAGGGTCAAAATCAGGCTATATGAGGGAAAGGGTTAATGTCATACATTATTTAAGGTCTGGGTATGATTATAGTTCTATGAAATGAAAATGATGATTTATGTATATTGTTCATGATTTTATTTCCTTGAGTTTCCAAAACAATCTTTGAATAAAACTGTATTTTTGTTGGTGGAGACATCAACACATCTGCCATGTAGTTTTACTTCTGATTTCTCATTGATATCAGCCATATTACTTGCGAAGTCTTCAAGAATTCTTGATAACATCGCTTCTTTTAGAACTGTCGTAAAACTAAATTTCTCCATCACTATTCATTTGAAGCCACGGAGACTATGAGAGATATTGTAAATTTAAAACATAGATACTGTTTGTGCAATGAATACTTTGGAATTCTGTTATTCTTTTACTTCAGAAGCCGCAATCCAGAGATTTGTGTGATGCTTCATCCTGAACTTGGTTTTCAGTTTGGAAAAATATAGTTTATAAAAACAAGCATCTTTTTGATTAATTACCAGTATTAATCATTAATCATCATCATCATCGAGAGTGGTGAACAGTTGAGTTGCTTTTGGTCAATTTAACTGAGCAAATGATGTTGTTAAGAAAACTAGTCCTCGTTTTATTTTACACCATATTGGATCAGTGTTCTTGAAAATTGACACAATACCTAAGTATGGTTTTCATGCTCAAATTCCATTAGATTATGGCCATTAAATTCAATTTTAATTTGAACATGAGATTTAAGTTGAAGCCTGAGATAGTACTAAGTATTTCTTATCAAGGCATGAGTAGGCTGATCAAGTCATGTGAAGGGTGATCAAGCCATGTGAAGGGTGATCAAGACATGTGAAGGGTGATCAAGCCATGTGAAGGGTGATCAAGCCATGTGAAGGGTGATCAAGACATGTGAAGGGTGATCAAGCCATGTGAAGGGTGATCAAGCCATGTGAAGGGTGATCAAGACATGTGAAGGGTGATCAAGACATGTGAAGGGTGATCAAGCCATGTGAAGGGTGATCAAGACATGTGAAGGGTGATCAAGACATGTGACGGGTGATCAAGACATGTGAAGGGTGATCAAGACATGTGAAGGGTGATCAAGACATGTGAAGGGTGATCAAGCCATGTGAAGTGTGATCAAGCCATGTGAAGGTTGATCATGTCATGTGCATGCTGATCAAGTCACATGAAAGTTGATCATGTAATGTAAATGCTTATCAAGTCACATAAAGGTTGATCATGTCATGTGTAAGCTGATCAAGTCACATGAAGGTTGATCATGTCATGTGCAAGCTGATCAAGTCACATGAAGGTTGATCATGTCATGTGGAAGCTGATCAAGTCACTTGAAGGTTGATCATGTCATGTGCAGGCTGATCAAGTCACATGAAGGTTGATCATGTCATGTGCAAGCTGATCAAGTCACATGAAGGTTGATCATGTCATGTGGAAGCTGATCAAGTCACATGAAGGTTGATCATGTCATGTTGAAGCTGATCAAGTCACTTGAAGGTTGATCATGTCATGTGCAGGCTGATCAAGTCACATGAAAGTTGATTATGTCATGTGCAGGCTGATCAAGTCACATGAAGGTTTATCATGTCATGTGCAGGCTGATCAAGTAACTTGAAGGTTGATCATGTCATGTGCAGGCTGATCAAGTCACATGAAAGTTGATCATTTCATGTGCAGGCTGATCAAGTCACATGAAGGTTGATCATGTCATGTGGAAGCTGATCAAGTCACTTGAAGGTTGATCATGTCATGTGCAGGCTGATCAAGTCACATGAAAGTTGATTATGTCATGTGCAGGCTGATCAAGTCACATGAAAGGTTGATCATGTCATGTGCAGGCTGATCAAGTCACATGAAAGTTGATTATGTCATGTGCATGCTTATCAAGTCACATAAAGGTTGATCATGTCATGTGCAGGCTGATCAAGTAACTTGAAGGTTGATCATGTCATGTGCAGGCTGATCAAGTCACATGAAAGTTGATCATTTCATGTGCAGGCTGATCAAGTCACATGAAGGTTTATCATGTCATGTGCAGGCTGATCAAGTCACTTGAAGGTTGATCATGTCATGTGCATGCTGATCAAGTCACATGAAAGTTGATTATGTCATGTGCAGGCTGATCAAGTCACATGAAGGTTTATCATGTCATGTGCATGCTGATCAAGTCACATGAAGGTTGATCTTGTAATGTGCAGGCTTATCAAGTCACTTGAAGGTTTATCATGTCATGTGCAGGCTGATCAGGTTTAATACTGGTTGCATTGTTGTTATCATTTCCATGATAACTGGCAAGCAGTTCAGGATGGACTCACCTAGGCTGTACACTTGCCATTTAGCCCTTCACTCTAGGATCTTATAACCATCACAACCATTTGAAAGCATGATCAGCATGCAACATTTTGAGTGATCAGGCTTTTTTCTATTTGCAACCTAAATATTGTGTTTTCTTCACGGGTCTGACCATTTTAATATCAGATAATACTAAGAAAATATCTTAAGAAAATAGTGTTTTTGGAATATAAAAACTAAATTGTGCATTTTTCATTTCCATCCAATTATTTTCATTCTCAGAACATCTACTGAAAGAGATTCATAATTATTAATCATAAATCACATATACCTACGTATATTTATGAGAACCATATAACCATCATTGACTTTAATTGTACTTGATTGATGATGCTCATTTAGACTGATATTGATAAACTATAAAGAAGTTATGGGTGATCTAGCATTTAATCTAGAAGTAGTTCATTTTTTCTTGTGAAAGGGGCAAAAACACTTTGAATTAATCTTTGACCTTATTGATGCATTTTGATCCCTTAATGGCAAACAGAAAAAAAAACAAAATCAGGCTCTTTTCCTGTTTGCTCCTACAATATTGTAGCACAGCAAACCAAAATCAGGTTCTTCCTTGTTTGCTCCAACAATATTGTAGCACAGCAGACCAAGACCAGGGTCTTCCCTGTTTTGCTCCTACAATATTGTAACACAGCAGACCAAGATCAGGGTCTTCCCTGTTTGCTCCTACAATATTGTAACACAGCAGACCAAGGCCAACCTGCAGCTCCTTGAAAGGAGCTGTCTGATCAGGATTTCCTATGTATGCTGATATGATATTATGGTCAGACTTTTACAGTTCTAAATAGCAAAGAAAAATCCATTGTTTCTTAAACTATTTAAAGTGTAATAGATTAATATTCATCAATTAGTCATACATCAAATCATAAATCTATACATGAATATTCATGAGGTAAAGAGCTCAATTATGAAGTAATTCCCCTCCACTTTAAACATTTTAAGTAGGAAAACAATCTCAAAATTAATTGATATGTGTATTTGACTGAGATTAAAAAACTTAAATGTAGATTATATTGTGCAGTTGATTAAGAGATGTTTAGCAATTATTAAGATTTTGAAGTGTTTTGTTATGTCAAAATAATGTGCAATTTCTAAAAGCTATATTTTTTGAAACTGTGAATTAGGAGAAGCAGAGCTGTCTGCCTGATTTTGCTTTTTTGTGGTTTATCTTGGAGTAAAAAGACTTCTCCAAGTGGTTAAAAGAAAAAAAAATCTCAATTCACCAAGCTGTACCACATTTAGACCTCTATCCTAGCTCCAGAAAAATGCATTGGTGTGTAGAACAAAAAAAGTTCTTAGTTTTCACTTACCTTGAAAAGTTCTTTGCTTGGTTGATGTATTTTTTTTAATTTTATCTAAAGAAAAAAAACAAAGATAAAAAAAAAATGTGAAAAGGATTTTTTATTATGACACTTATCACTTTACAGCTTTGTTTTACATTATGGTTATCATTACTTCTTCCTTAATTTAAATAGAAAATCTATTAAAAGCTTAACATATAATCCAAGAAGAATGAGTACTCTTTACCAGATTTGAATAGATGACAAGCTAAAAAATACCATCATTATCCTGAAAACACCAGAGTTTTATAATTAAGAGGATCACATCTAAGACCAGGGACACAATGGCCTGTCTAGTCAAGAAAACCATTAAATGTCAGTACTGGACAAGTAAGTGATCTCGTGAGAGATGGCAAAGCTGAGCTTTTATGGTCATGGATAAGTGGACATCAGTGATACCCATCTGAAGGGCCTTGAAAGACCTGACAGGATTATGTGCATGGTTAATGGCCTTGTCTATTTATTTTGTGGGTTTTTGGTGGTTTTTCTTGAACAGTTATTGGCTTTTGATTAGCAGTAAAGAAATGGGAATTAGTGGCTGAGTCTTTGAAATGGTAAGGCTATCAGATGATAGAATTTCTGTGGAGTGTGAAGTGTAAGGGTTTGTTTCTGTAAGTGTTAGAAAGCCAAGATATTGTTTTGTTGTTTGGGAAAACATGAAAAAGATTTTTAGAGATATTTGTTGTTAGGAATGTTCTTGAAACAAGTGAGCAAGAAGTGTCTATCTCTGCAGGTGGGTTCAGCTGTTCCATTTTTCCCTGTAAAAAATATGCACTGGGTACCCCATTAAAATAAATATTCAGTTACAGTTTTACACCGTATTACTGGAAAAAATCTCTTGATTTTCTAATTGTTTAAATTTTAACTGCTGAAAGTATTTGAGCATTTCAATCTGATGAAGAAGTAAATCTCAACATTTCATGAGCAGGGTACTGTTTAACAACATCTAAATGCCATTACCAACTTGACCTTCGGATGACCTTGACCTTTATCATACCCCTGTTATGTTATTACTGTAATTTGATAATAGTACCAATTTTGCCCTAAACGCGTTTCTTTGTTTGTATAAATACAGATTTATGAAAAGTGAAAAATATTGACCCCTATTTTCGTAAATTTTGAATAAACTGATTCATGCAAACTGTTTGTTTGTATTGTAATATGTTCCAGTATTTTCCTTCTCAATTTAGAAGTATCTTTTTGAGAAATTTCCATCTGGTTATTTGTACAGGAGATTAATTCACAAATGAAAAAAAGAAACCTCTGCTGAAAAAAAGAAACCTCTGCTTGTTATATTTTAATATGTGTCATACAATCTTCCATGTATTTTAATGGTATAATTCATTTGAAGAGAACTAAACAGTAAAACAAGTTTTGGATCATTAGAAACAAATGGATCATATGTGATTAGAACAGCATGTTGTGATACCCAGTTTTTACAGTTAAAACTTTCTCATCCTGAGTTTCAAGTAATACAATTAAACGGTTACTTATATGCATTTTTAATTTCTATAGTTCAAAATCAGAAAATGATGATAGTTAGCTTTATTTGTTGGACCAAAACACAAATAGTCATGTAATTAAAGCATTTTTATATGGATGTATTATGGATTCATCTGTGGCGGCTAGGTGGGTGACCAGATTGTCTCACACTCCAGAGTAATGGCCCTTGAATTTATGAAAAATTGAAAAATTAATAGTGTCAGCTCTCTAACTCTATTAAACATGAACCATTCTTTAGCAAACTTGGTAATAATGTGTATGGGAAAAATATCTCAGCAATATACGGAAACTATTTGATAACCAGCCAGAATGTCACAGACTCTCAAGAGTTACAACCCTTGAATTGTTAAAATTGTAAGACATTTTGTATTGTGTTGTTTTTTCCAGACATGACAGAGTTATGCCCCTTAGATTAGTAATACTTCCAGTGATATGCTACTTTAGTTGGGGTATTAATCACTTTTCACCAATACCAGTATTTGTTTCTGTAACGCACTGACTGCATATCTCCATTTTCTTCTAATTCTACGTATATTTACTATAAACAGTAATTTGTGGTCTCAAAATGGCCTTCATACAGTTTTTTTATTTTTTTTTTTATTTTACTGATCGAAAAGATAATGGCAGATGTCAAAACAATAAAAAAAAAAAAACAATAAAAACAAAACATGTCAGACTGTTTGATTGGAGTTCCTTCAATGCTGAGAGTTTAAGAGTCACACAAGAAAGGATAAAACATGGGAGAAAAGCAATAAATGAATGGAAGCATGTTGATTTCATTACACATTCATACGTTATTTCATTCAGTGTCAGAGGATATTAATGTTTTTATCTTGGCTTTGTCACTTGTAATACTATTTTTCTTTGACATTTCATGAAATAGTACAAAATGATCTGAGTGAAAATTCCCTGTGTCTTCCTTATTTTGGGCAATATTGAGAAGGCAGCTTTCTGTTTCTTGTTCTAAAGAACACTCTTGTTTGGTAAGCTTTCTGTACACTTTGATGGATATTTGTATACAAGGTAATCTTGTTTTTATCCACATACTATATAGATTTATAAGCCTTATTTTATACTTAAATATACCTAAGAATTAAATAGATCATAAACAGAAGTATACAACCTTGATTATATATTAATCATAATTTACTTCAGCATTCCAGAAACTCAATCTTAAATAATAGGATATATATGTATGAACACTTACACAATGGCTTCCTTAATTACTTGTTCCCAATAATAATCTACAAATAATACAATAATTTGAAACATATCAGTTCTATTTGCCACAATATTTCCTGCTGCATGGTGATGTGTTGAGAGCCTTAAGTTACTCTGGATGACAGAAGTAATTTTGATATATTTGCATATTCCATTTCTGACAAATTGAAATTCAGGATTGAAAAGTTGTGTAGATCAAAGTGATAACAAGGTTATTGACAAGGTTATTGAAATGTAAGAAGAGACGAAAGTTCAAACCATTTGCACATGAGATCAATTTTCCGTCTTTGATAAGGAAATGTGTTAGTTAACACTTTGCTTCCATGCAGTCATCATAAATGACTACAATACTTCTGTGTGCATGAACACCAATTGATTCAACAGACTGTTAATGTACATATATCTTAAAAATGTTTTGTTTTGTTTTTAAATTAAAAGAATGACATATTTTTTGGTATGTAATGAATCATATAGTTTTAATATAAAATTCACTATTCAGTATCCAACAAAGTGAACATTGAAACAAGAAGTATCTGTAAAAAAGATACAATTGGCCATGCACGGGTGTATTGATTATATTTATCGTTTGTTCTGCATCTTGATAAAAGGACATTTGAACCAAGTATTATGAATGTCTTTCAAGCGTTCAAAATATATACAGCGGATATGAAATTGCTGACAATTGGACAGACAAATGACCAGTTCACAACATAATACGTCCATTCAGGTAGTACAGCTGAATGGGTTTCCTCGGAACAATTGCGTCACCTGCATTCCAGCAGTTGTCAGAGACAGGATGAACATTAAATGATCAAAATTATACTTACCACTATACAAAACAGGTTTAGAGTGCATACAACATATAGTATTGAAGTTATACTCTGATACATCAAGCCATTTTTAGGATACAAAGGGGTCTTAAGGTTTCAAATCCGACATGTGTTTTTCATTCTTTAGGTATGTTTTTTGTGTAGTTGAATTTAATTATTATGACTTGACTATTTGAGTTTACCATCGCTTGGACAGTATTTCAGTCATATAGCGACGTCCAGCTAATTACAGGTGGAGGAAGACGGGTAGTACCACCGACCTACCGCAAACCAGCTGGAAGGCTTCCTCACATGAAAATCCGAATGACCCTGCTGGGATTTGAACCCACGCGGTGAGGGACTGAGTGAGTGTTAAAGTCAGCGACTTTACCCTTTCGGCCACGGAGGCCCCATTTATCATTATGAACGTTAAGAAATGTATTAATATATTTCTGTCGAAAAAATCAAGGTTTTAGGAATGTATATACAAAGCGGACAAACTGATCTCTTTTCTGGAGGGATACTTTTGATTTTTAAGTCAACCAATCAAAACTAACAGTATTCATCAGCTGTTTAGTGACCTTCACCTTTAAGTTTAAACTGGAAATTTAGGTGAAAACAAAACAGCCAACATTCGCAAAATAAACATTGAGAAAAATAGAGAGTCTAACAGCCTGTCCTCTGAGATCTGTCTATAATATTGTAATATGTGTGTAGAATGTGTTACCTCATTTTGATGGATTGACAAACAAAGCAGATCCAGAACAGACAGCTGCTTCCAGCTCTGATTCTTAACAAGTCTGTGCAGCATAGAAAAATCCATTGTTTTGTATACTATTTAAAATTCTGTAAAAGAACATGAATATTCATGAGAAGGATTTTTATGAATAGAATAGGAAGTATCCATAAACATTGCTGATACTGGCTGTTCATCATATCATTTGTTGGCGGCGAAAATACAACCTTAATCCTTTTTCAGAAAATGCATAATTCAAAAGATTATGGATGTTTCCAGTTATGTTTTGATTTAGAGTTAGAAATTACAGTGTAGACTGATTTCGGGGTATACTCAAGTTGTTCTATTCAGGAAATATCAACAGTTGCGTGGAAACTTATCTACTACTTATAAATGTTTATTTCATGAGAAGATTCCTTGATTAACTGATATTGCAAATTAATTATACACAAGATGATAAGAAGACTTTTAAAATACTATTCATTTGTAATGTCTGATTAATTACTTCGGAAAGAGATTGTATCACGTTCATTAACTGCGATTTATATTTAGCTAGTGATATACCCAGATATTTTCCAGATGTTTTTATGGCAGCCTCTGCCATTATCTCATTATTTCGAGAGAAAATATGTTGTTTAAGTCACTTACACAAGTTTCAAGTGGCTCTACACTTGACAGTCAGGGTATTTATGAAATTAATTTTCAGCAGTTAAAAACATGAGTCTTTGAAAGTTTGGTCTGATAGGCATAGAACTAAAGTTTTTACAAGTAAATGTTCTTTGCGCTTTTCCCCACGGCATTAATCTTTTTTTTATTTTATTTACACATATCGAAGGCTGACACAAATTGTTTAAACTGCATATGGATATCGAAAATATACTCAAAGAAAAAAGAAACGCAGGGTAAGAATCTGTATTAGCTAGACTAGACTCAAGTTTTTACCTCCTAACCTTACAATGAACCTCATATGATAGACCTCATCTCATTCTTAAGCATTTATTTTGTTTGAAATTTTTTTTATCAAAATAATTTAAACTGTAATACCATCAAATCCTTCCTATTTAAAACTGACAAAAAAAGTTTACAAAAGTTTTCTTTTTCCTTTGTGTATAGATTGAATCAGTTTTTAATTTACAGATCAGTGCTTGCTATTATAATTGGGTATAAGACTTTGCGTTATTTGTGTTACATATTGTAACTATCTGACAATGTGTCAATTAATTGAAAAACAATGATTCAAGGTGTTTTGTTAATTGGTAATAGCACTGCATCATTAAATGTGTATATATATCTGACTAAATCGAAATTAGATTTTCAAATTGTCTAAAAGTTTCACACAGAAGTAGGTCAGGGTCTTTTATCTGTTCAACGAAGCCGATGATTGAAAGCATGCGAAAAAAGTTAACTTGCATTACCGTAGTTACCCAAATTATTTTAACAGAAAATATGATTTTTAAATGTACAAAGGCTATATGAGACAAAAAACATTATTTCAAATACCACACTGTCAGAGAAAGAAATCTTAATATGTTCTTATATCTTTGGAAATCTGGCTGTCTGAAAGCCTTTTTGAACTTTTTTCCTTCTCTAATTAAACAAATATTTCTGGGCATTTAATCAGTCCAAAAGTTCATTTTTAATCTTTTTTCTTCTCTGATCAAACTGGACATTTAACCAATTTAAAGAAATTTTTAAGGATTTTCCATGACCATTTCAGGTGCAAAGTACTGGTCCAACACAGTAACCATTGAGTGGGAATTGTATAAGTTATAAAAGCTTTTTTCCGAATTAATGTAAAATAAAAAGTTTAAACTTTAAAGCATGGTTTATTTCTCAGAGTAGTTACGGTAATCCTGGAAATTCGGTCATGAGCCTGTCTTCCACTTGTTTAAGACGCTCTAATTTTTTAAGGTTAGCTTAAATATAAACACAAAAATGAAGCATTAAAACTTTTAGCTAAACTTACACATGGCTTGTGATAGTTACCTAACATTAAGGATTTGATTTAAAGAACTTTCAAATTTAAGCTTTAAATTGTTGCTAATGGGAATTGCTTATTTATATATATTTGTTGATTTATTTTTCTTGATGATAGATTTGTTTTAGTGTGTTTCTTTTTGTTATATCTTAGATAAAGGGAAAGGTTTTATAAGGCATTGACAATTGAGATGTGGCATCCATTTTTTGCAGTTTGTTTCTTGTGGCATTAATTCCCTTGGCCTTTAGAATATTAGGATTGATATTGTTTAAGTAATTGTCAAAGAGAAGTGGGATCTGTAGAAATTCAATACATAGTCATTGTAAGTGAAAATCAAAGGACTGGGAGGCCTAATGTTGCATTATGCATAAACTGGAACAGTCAAGGGGAAAGTCAAATTGCTTGTAGTTTGGAACTGTTTTATTGATTTTCCCAATCAAATGGATCATGTAGCATATATATCATTTTGATGTGAGAGCCCAATGTGTTTCAATGAACAAAATAAAGTTATTTGCCATATATCTGGGCATAGTACATGCCACAGGTGCGTGAACTGCTGCAACTTCATGTATTATAGCACGCCACAGGCTTACATCACACAATTTCATTCATAGTATTTTCATTGATAGCTTTTCCTACTTACGCATCATTGCAGAGTTACATAGTTCAGTGTGTGCTGTATCAACTTCTATAATAACATATAAAGAAAATTGTGCATTGTCTTCATATAGAATATGTAAAATAATGTCTGACACCTAAACAGGGGCTTGTCATGCTAGCATATTTACCTTTTGTACAACGATGGTACAAGCAAACTGCTAAAGGGCATTAAATTTGGATATCCGGTATTGAGGTTCCAATGACCAGTTATAATATGTTGTAAACAACGCAACATAAAAATTCCTTTCATTTCATGAAGTCAAGGCAGTGAGTAGGGATATTAATCATATTATTAGAAGAATAAGGTCTCCTTGTTTTTATTAGCTCACCAGAGCACAATGAGCTATTGTACTCCCCCACCCCCACCCCCCTCATCCATTGTCAAAAATTTTTGCTTTAAAAATACTCTTGTGAGCTATCTAGGGCCATCATGGCCCCCTTGTCATAAAGGATTTCAGCTCAAATTCTGCAAAAGAAAAATCCATCATTTCATTTACCATTAAATATTCATCATGTCATAACTTATTAAATGAATATTCATGAAGTAAAGGGTTGAATTCGTAGTCTGTTCAGTCTCATGAAAGGTTAACATCATAAGGTAAAAAAAAGAAATTTAAAGATAAGATTAATCTACTGATCCCAAGCACTTCAAGCAAGTTGAAGTGTTACTATTTACCACTGCATATCAGACAGAAACTATCTATGTTTCGATCACTGGATTTCTGGCAGCCATTTCTACTGAAGTATAAACTTGAAAAGTGCACATACTAAAACCTCACAGAGTTTTAAAGAGCTGTTAAAGAATTTGGAATCAGAAAAGAACAAACACAGCAAAAAGCTTGACAGAAATAAGCTGCAAGTTGAGAGCTTGTTTCTTCCCGCAAGCAGCAGTTGTATGTTGCAAACAGGAGGTCTGTGTGCTACATCAAGTGGAAGTGGAATTCAGCCTATTTCAAGTGAGGTCTGTCAATTGAGCATAAAATTAGCTTATCTGGTTTCTTTTCCTTGTATTAATGCACTAATTGCTACCACTTCTCTCCCTGTGAGTCTAGGTAATAAAGTGGACAAGGCTTTCTACCTTAGACAAAAGGAGTTCAGCCGTAATTGCCTTGTAGTAAGTGTTTTTTTCAGTCCCCTACTAGAGGGGACTATAGGTTTGCCCTCCGTCTGTCTGTCCTTAGGTCTGTCTCTCTGTCCATTTGGAAATCTGGATCCTGCGATAACTGAAAAACTGTTTAAGATAATATTATGAAACTTTGTATATGAATAGATGGCAGATCTTTCTTTTTTTCGGACCAAAATTCTCGTTGCTTACAATGGTAATGGAAAAATTAATGCACCTCATTGGTAGGGGACACATGTGTTTCGTGCAACACCATTTACTTGTTTCATTAGAATTGCAGTATGTAAATCCAGTATCTTTATCTCAAGGGCGATCCGTTTCTGTTTGCTCTCCACATTACTCTCCCATTAAATAGGTTAAAAAAATAATTTGTCTCTTAACAGTGTCTGGAAAGAGACTTACTTATAACTTCAGGTTAAATTAGATCTTGTAATATCATTAGCAATTCCTGTATCTGGTTTATTAATGAATGTAACAGGAGTACAGTGCTGCACTATTATATGTACTGTCATGGTTGGGGTTCTATTTTAGATGTAGAAATATATTTGACTGCTTTATAATCATGTAAAAATGCACTTTTACACTTTGTTGCATTAATATTCATGTATAAATTTTACTGACCCATAAATGCTGTATGTCTGTGAAACTAAGGAGTTTTCTATGCAATGCAGACTGCGTTTAATCTAAGCTACAATATTGTATGAACAAACGGAAGGGGCTCTATTTGCCAATGTTTCAAATTGAGTCTATATGAGGTAAAGGGTTTCAGCACAGCTCTTTCACAAATGATTGTTCTGTCTTCGTTTCCTGATCAAAAATTTCGACAAGTGTAGGTCACATTGCACTTTTTATATTAATTTATCAGTTATGGGAAATCGGTAAAATATAGAAACAGGTGCATGCCACAAGACACATTTTGCAACATGGCGTCTTCACCAGTTCTGGGTAATGCGTTCACAGTTCAGCCTGTTAAATGAGCATTTATGTGAAGAGTGAATATGTAACTCTTAACGTATTCTTTTATAATCAATGAATGTTGCATTTGGTGACCATGTGTCTGTAGATGGGTATTGATAGACGTAATACATACATATGTTTTAAAATCAAATTCTAAGTCAATGACCATCTGTAAAAGAGCTGCTTTAAATCAATCAAGGAAATTCCAAAATGAAGATTTGACTGTATAATACTGTCTTTCAGATGATACATGTAGCAGTCTCAGTGAGTCATAATGGATCTATACCATATCCATTTTAGAAACTTGCGGTATGGATACAAATTAATTGACCAAATAAACTTAAATTTATCATTCCTGAAACAATTAGATTTGAATTTTATTCTAATCAAGCTCAGAAAATTAAATTAGAATTCCAAATTTTCAAGTCCAAAAGAATTTGAAGCCAACTTAAAATTCATATGCTGATGTAAATTCCATCATATATTTTTATGAGCCCTTAAATGTTTGTATATTGCACAGATAGGACAGCAGTCCCATTGTTTAATGCAGTCAATGAAATTAACAAGCCTTTGCTCGATAAAATTGGCAGCAAGAAAACATACATCGTTAAACATTTATGAAGTCAGAAGAACATTTTACTAGTCTTGGATTTGCACTCTTCTTGGCTATTGTATCAGAAACAGAAGGTCTTGGGTTTGATTCCTGGCTGTGTAAATATCACTTAACATAGTGCGGTTTGCTTTTTTTTTTTTGTCCGGACTGTTGGACTTATGTGACTTAGGTGAAGGCCAAAAGAAGACGTGTCAACACACAATCTCAAGTTACTGAAACTAAAAGCATGCAGGGCCAAGAATAATTTAAAACTTCTACCATGGAATTCCACAGATTCAATTACACACACAATGTTCCTTGGAGCAAATCAGATAAGTCTGGGTACAGTGGCAGAAAATGCTTTCCTCACAATTGCCTAGCAGACATTTAGCTCTTATATCATTTGTTCTTATCTAAGAAGGGTGAAACACCGAGTAAATGATAGGATAGGAACAGATGCTGGGCCCATGGTACAGTACAGAAGAGTACATAGCCCAATGGTGGTTACATATCATAGTACAGTACTGTGCTGTACCTTCTTCCACTACTCAGCTGTATGATAAAATGATGAGTAACTCATGGTATGTTTTGTGTTCTCCATCAATTTTCAATGAACCAAAAGCATGCTTGCCTGATGTGTCAACACATTACTTTCACTTGGTTTCAGACAGCAGGGTGAAATCTTAAGGCTATTAAAAAGCTATATTTAGATGAGTACAGTAATTGAGGTTAAGAGGTGCATTTGCTTTATTTTAGACTCAAGACATTTGGGACAGATTATTGCCAGATTGTTCAGTGGCGGTTAATCCTTCATTACCCGAGATTCTCAGTTAGCACTAAATGTATTATTGTTTTACAGCCTGATTGATATGTGTTATCAGTAGAGGTAACAGCTTATTGACCTGAGGGTTTCTGGTTCAAGGCCCTGCTGCGACACAATAAGTCTCAGACTTCCTGTGTTAATTTTTCTGATTTAATGAGAAAACTGTTTGTGCAATGAGGTGGTTTTTAAGTTGACCTGTGGTCCATTGATACATGACTGCAGATCCAAAGGTTGTGGGTTCAAACCCCAGAGGGGGCAAGGATCTGTCATAACCTTCCAAAGTGCAAAGTACTGGTCCAACCCTGAAACGGTTGAGAGGGATTATTTTAGAGTTAATTGCAATTAAGTTTCCCAATCAATGTAAAAAGAAATAAGTTTAAATTAATTAAATTAATGTGTTTAAAGCATTATATCTGAGTGCAAAAGGGTCATGCACCGAAAAGTGGAGGAAGTCAGTGCAATGACTTTGATCAAGGAACAGCTTGGCAACTTGGCTATAGAAACTTTTTATTGTCTGCGCTAATTCAGGTTCAACATTTTGGTGCCATTTAGTTGTGATAAATAGAAACATATTTGTGAGAAGTCTTGCAGACAGATATACAGAGTTCTTTAAATACATTGTGATCTCTTTTACAGCATGTTTCTAGATTAAAAAGTTGGTTTGAGGAATTAGGGATAGACAAATGTATTAACATATTGTTTTACATTCTCTTTTATTTCAAACAATTGGTCTAGCTCTTACTGGAAATATGCAGTCAGGCGACTAAAATCCTGCAGAAGATTTTTTTCTTACTATAATGATAGGAGTTTTGTAAGAGATGCAAACTAGATGCAACCAGCATGAAGTTCCCCCACAAGATTGTAGTGTTTTTAATCCCCCAACATCAATAGATTGGGGGGGCATATTGTTTTTGGTCTGTCTGTTTGTCACAAAACTTTAACCTTGACCATATCCTGGACATGATCTTCCACCTACAGCCTCCAAACTTCACAGGTGTGTGCACCTTGATGAGCTCTACCAGCCAGGTGACCTTGACCTTCAAATGACCTTGATCCCCAAGGTCTAAACCCCACCCCTCTTATTAGGTTAAACTAATCTCTTTGGATGGTTCCAGGGTTGTACCAGTACTTTTCACCTGGGAAGGTCCCTAGTGGGGTTTAGACCCACAACCTTTGGATTTGAAGTTGGTGGACCACAGCGCCCTTGAACACTAAACAGGTTTTTTTATTATTTTAGACAGACATATTATATTCAGACTGAGATTAAGTTGATTTGAATGTAAACTTTATAAAATTCTAGGAATCGCAGACCATTGCACCTTGTCTTTTCAACGAATTCAAAATATTTTTATGTTTTTGCTACAAGACAATATAGCAGAGACATTCGGTACATAAACATAATTATTTATCTGCATTTTATACCATATTTTTACCTTTTAATAAAATAAATTAATCTTAATTCTACACTTTCCGTGAATATTCTTTGCGCTGTAATTAATTTTATACAGTTTTTGTGTTATTGGAAACTACCATCTCCAGAAAAACGTCCATCTTTAAAAATATTAACCATAAATTTACTACAGATGATTGTTGGTTGTGTAATTTCTAGCATCTGTGCATCTGTTGAATTAAAAGGAGTCTTTAATTACATCATAGAGATTTTCATATTTTTCTCATCTTCAAGCATTTGTGACATTTTGTTCTGAATATCTCCATGTTATTGAATACATTAATATTTGTGAAATTGAAAAATGATCATTAATTTAGTTTTGTCTTAATTAGATAGGCTTGCTGGGAAATTCTAACAAAAATACATTGGTAACCAAGATTTTCTTTTGTAGTTCCAAAATTGAGAGATCATACTCAAGCAACTGAAAATACTATAAGAGATTACTTTTTTGTGAAAATCTTTGCATTTTCAGTGTATTTATAGAATTTCTTTATTCCAGATTCATGGCTTATTTTTTCTGATTTGGTTGATTTTTTTTCTTCTCACAAAAATGTCTCTTCTATTTTCTACAAATGGTTTTAGTTTTTTACCCTCACTTTCACACAGTGAATTGGGGGCTTATATAAGAACCCTCCATGGTATCTCATTGCGTCCCCTCCTATTTTAAAAATGTTCAATATCTTTTTATTATATAATGTTTTTGTTGTTTGTTTTTTTCAGCTGATTTTATAGCTAGTAATCTGCCTAATGCCAAAAAGGTTACATTTTCCCAATTTTAATGCAAAATTCAATCTATAAATACCCAAGAAAAAAAATGGTTCAATTTGGATAAAATTAGCAATTATGGACTTTTCCACATTAGTAGTTCATTAGTATACTTTTTTCAAACATCCTGGTTAACCCTTTCCCTCATATAGACTTATTTTGACGCACTCAATAGGTATCACATAAACCTGATCTGCAGAAAACCACAGTTAAACCTTACCAAATTTAATTACAAAATCCTCATTTCCAGACCACTGAGGAGCAGCGAACAGCATAAAACCTGATCAGCCTGCGAGTTACTCACAGGCTGATCTGGTTTTAGGCTGTTCGCATAGGTCTTTTCATGGTGTCCTCTATGAGGGAAAGGGTTAAAAGATTTCAGTGCAGTTGCAAGCATCCATTGACTTTGAGTTGAAAGCTTTTTTGCTCTAAGTCTATAAAGGCTTTCATTTACTACAAATTTCCCATGATCACATGATGGACGATGATCATTCCCTAGATTTATTATAATTCTTGACTTTTTTTTTTCTCCAATTTTTAACATTGATGTGTGAAAAGGTTTATTAAAAGTTATAAATTTGTACATAAATATTCATGAGGTATATGGTAAACAGGGGCATGCTATTAGTAAAGAGCCTTGTTATAGTTGAATTAACCCTATATTATGATATAAAACATACAACTTCTATAACATTTAACAACATGTGGACAGCATTTATTTTATTAGCATGTATGCTCTGGTTTCATTTTTTTTAATGACATATTTTTGTGATTTTTATAACATTTTACAAAATTAAAGCTTTTAGGCACTTTGATTAGAACTCTTTTTCCTTCTTCTTTTTTTAGAATATAATTTTTGTTTTGCATGTTAATAAAGCTAAAATGAAAAATTATTTTTATGATAAATGATTAGATACAGACTTTCTCTCTAAGGATTCAATTACTCAATTTAAAAGCAATAAACCTTGTAATGAGGCTTTTAATATGAAAATACTTTTTTTTTATTACATCCCAAGATTAATGATGCTTTGTATTCTAAGCATTTTAAATGGATTAAAATATAATAATCTGATAAAATTGTATATTAGTACAATTTTTTTTATGGATCAAATTTAGTAACCCTTAAAAGAACACTTGGAATCTCTTTTGTTGGAATCTTTGCTAAAAAAAAAGGTTTGTTACAGTACTCAGTGGAGAACTGATATGTTTAAAGCTACACTGGGATTCAAATGTTTTGGAAGATGATACTGGAATATGATTTGCAAATCTAGTTGTCGTTAAATATTAAAGACAAATGTGTACATTAAATCAACAGGCAACATCTTTAACCCTTTCCCTCATAGAGGAAACCATGAAAAGACCTATGCGAACAGCATAAAACCAGATCAGCCTGCGAGTAACTCGCAGGCTGATCAGGTTTTATGCTGTTCGCTGCTCCTCAGTGGTCTGGTAATAAAGATTTTACAATTAAATTTGGTAAGGTTTGAGTTTGGCTTTCTGCAGATCAGGCTTTATGTGGTACCTATTGAGTGCGTCAAAATGAGTCTATATGAGGGAAAGGGTTAAAGCACCCCTCATAAAAGAGTAACAGTATAAAGCTCAGTGTTTCATGATGATAAGAGTCCTGAGAATAAAATAATGATAAGGAGTCACTGATATTTCGGTCCCTGTTGATTTATTATTGTTGTTTAAGATAATATACCCTGAGAGCCTGGGACTGAGAAAAGAAAACAATTGTAAGGCTTGGTAATATATGCTTTTCATCCCATAAACAGTTATTTGTTTATATAGAGATTTTATCATCTAGTAATAAAGATATTGGTACAACACCACAGTTGAACATAATAGCCTTGATTCCATACCATGTCAAATAATTATTTCCCCTGCTTAACAGAAATGGAGGCTATTTAAATAATCTCCCCTGCTTCACAGAAATAGGGGCTATTTATATTATCTCCCCTGCTTCACAGAAATGGGGGCTAAATATATTATCTCTCCTGCTTCACAGAAATAGGGGCTATTTATATTATCTCCCCTGCTTCACAGAAATGGGGGCTATATATATTATCTCCCCTGCTTCACAGAAATAGGGGCTATTTATATTATCTCCCCTGCTTCCCAGAAATGGGGGCTATTTATATTATCTCCCCTGCTTCACAGAAATGGGGGCTATATTTATTATCTCCCCTGCTTCCCAGAAATGGGAACTATGTGGGAATCATGCTCATCTCATTGTATTCCATCTCGTCACTTCCTACACTTATTGCAGGAGGACCAGATATGTGGAGATATTAATCACATTTAATGATAGTTTTAGTTTTGACAAATGAACAACATTGAAAGAAAGTATCCATTAGTTTTCCATTTTAAGGACTTTTGAATTGTGACATCACAGACTTAAACCCATGACCTGCCTCACCAGCAGGTTACAGTTTTGCTGCAGAAACTTCTGAGCATTGGTGCATTAGGAGATTAAAACACAAGAGTATCAGGAAAAAATAAAACTATCGGAATCTTGATATTGGTTTATCGCATGAGTGTTTGTGAAAGAATCTGTTAATGTTCCTTGGCATGATATCTCCCTCAGTATTTTGTAATTTTTGCTCAGTTATTTCTGTCATGATCAATGAAATGTTGTTTTGTACTAGGGTAGTGGATGGTTTTATTAGATGAATGACTTGTTTATGCTTTTTTCCGTTACAACAAGCTTAAGGATATGTGAGGTACACTGTGGCATGGTTACAGATTCCCACCTTTTATCTGCAATGAGATTATCTGACACCATTTACATACCATTCATACGTTGTAGACATCATAATATCTTTATGCATTAATTTCTTACAGCATTTGGATATTTTTCATAGGAAAGTAACGAGAAAAGTCTATATCCTTTACATTACAGGCACACTATGACACCTTTGTAATCAGAGCCGACCATTAGTGTCTCCTCGGTTTGCTCCCTGGTACAAAATTGTGGCTCAGATTCCATACAGTCTGCATGGCAAATAAAAATACATTGATTCATATTCCCTTTATCCCTTTATCCCTTTCCCTCATATAGACTCATTTTGACGCACTCAATAGGTACCACATAGAGCCTGATCTGCAGAAAACCACAGTTTAACCTTACCAAATTTAATTACAAAATCCTCATTTCCAGACCACTGAGGAGCAGCGAACAGCATAAAACCTGATCAGCCTGCGAGTTACTTGCAGGCTGATCTGGTTTTATGTTGTTCGCATAGGTCTTTTCATGGTTTCCTCTATGAGGGAAAGGGTTAACATTCATTAACTTGATATTCATTGAGTCATAAATTTGTACATGAATATTCATGAGGTAAAGAGTTAAATAACTCACCCTTGTTTCCAGTTAAAGTATAATTTAATCACATGATATCATTCTTCCTCAGTACTTTATGATTAAACCAACAGGAAAGCTCCTTAAAAATTACAAATAAAACCTGTTTTTCCCACAAAATGAAACCGAAGGGTAGAAACATTTTTTTTTATGCTCCTGTCGTGGCTGAAACCAACATGTTGATCAATGTTTGCGATTTTTTATTTCATTTGGCTCCATAGGCTCGTCTGAAATCCAAGTCCCTTACTTCTTATGTGAAATGCCAACTTTATTTTTATCACTCTGAATTAAGTGTCTTGAGCTAAATGAATTTCAGGATAATTACTTTGTCTAATTTTCTAGAATTATAGACTATCTCTGGATGATTAAAAACGGTTCTTTGTCATGCAGGCATAGAATTTGTACAAAAACAATAAAGAATGATAAAGATTCATTCAAAGACGCAGTGGAACAGTTTCATGAATTTTGTATTTAATATTTTAGGGTAATTGCCTCTCATTAATTGAGCAGAATGTGTGAAAATTCTTCTTATTAACGTCATTTTATCTCTATCTGTCTCTCTCTCTCTCTCTTAGCTATTTTAATACATTTCATTAATATTTTCATTTCTTTCAGTCAGTCAGTCAGTCAATCAGTCTGTCTGTCTGTCTGTCTGTCTGTGAGCTGTTTTTAACAATGTTATTAGTATTTTCATTTCTTGATGTCTGTCTGTCTGTCTCTGAGCTGTTTTTATCAATGTTATTAGTATTTTCATTTCTGTCTGTCTGTCTATCTCTGAGCTGTTTTTATCAATGTTATTAGTATTTTTATTTCTTGATATGTCTGTCTGTCTGTCTGTCTCTGAGCTGTTTTTATCAATGTTATTAGTATTTTCATTTCTTGATGTCTGTCTGTCTATCTCTGAGCTGTTTTTATCAATGTTATTAGTATTTTCATTTCTTGATGTCTGTCTGTCTGTCTGTCTGTCTCTGAGCTGTTTTTATCAATGTTATTAGTATTTTTATTTCTTTCAGTCTGTCTGTCTCTGAGCTGTTTTTATCAATGTTATTAGTATTTTCATTTCTTGATGTCTGTCTGTCTGTCTGTCTCTGAGCTGTTTTTATCAATGCTATTAGTATTTTTATTTCTTGATGTGTGTAATATCTGTATGTCTAAGTTTTAATTCAAATTCAAACTTTAAGAATTGAAACTATCTGTTTTCTGTATTCTTAAATACCAGTATTTTATCAAATGTATTTAACCCTTTCCCTCATATAGACTCATTTTGAGGCACTCATTAGGTACCACATAAAGCCTGATCTGCAGAAAACCACAGTTAAACCTTACCAAATTTAATTACAAAGTCCTCATTTCCAGACCACTGAGGAGCAGCGAACAGCATAAAACCTGATCAGCCTGCGAGTTACTCGCAGGCTGATCTGGTTTTATGTTTTTCGCATAGGTCCTTTCATGGTTTCCTCTATGAGGGAAAGGGTTAACCCTTTTTAACTGAACTTGTCCTTTCCTCATTTTTGACTGAACCATTAGTTGTTTGTAGGGGTACTTGACTGAAAAGTGAACAGTGCAGACCATGGTCAGACTGCATGGATGTGCTGGCTGATCTTGGTCTTGCCCACAGCATTGTAAGGGTTAATTAAAGACGTGAAACGGCCTATTTCACATTTTGCTTCAACACAAAGAATGTCATTAAATATTGACATCTTGGAGTAAAAATCATTAACTTGTTAGTTATAATTCTTTATAACAAATAAAATGAAGAAGTCATAAAGCAGTCAGAGTATTAAGAAATGTTTTGATAAAATTTCTTTTGATAACAATGTGATAGAAGGGATGATAAAAAATAGTATCAAGAAACTGCAATATACTCATTTATATGGTCATTTTATCATTTTGATAATCTTGAATGTTGATGTTAACTTTTTTCTCTCTAAACATATTGTTTAGACGTTTTATGCCACCAGTGTTTTAGCATTTTAGTTGATAATAAAATACTGATTAATATTTGGTATTGATGGTTAAAAACACTGTATAATCAAAAATGTTAAGTTCGTTTTTAAGATGTCAATAATTTGTGTAACAAACAGATTAATTTCATATTTTCTGTATTTATCCCATTTTAAACAACTTTCTGTGATATCTTCAGTAATCCAAAATATCACATAGGCAGTCTTAGATACAAAAAATTTAATTTCTTCTCAGTTTTCAGATGTTTTCCAGTTTCAGAAAATGTTTTTAAACATTAATTCATTTCAAACTATAAAAAGGAAAGCAGGATCACCAGTTAAGAATTTGGATTTGCATAAAATGAATATTCAAAATAATTATTTTCTAACTGAGATTTCATACAAAGAATTACAAAGAAATTCACATATCTAAATGAATAAAATTTACATTTATCATTTTACATTATATAATGTGCATTTATCAAAAAAATATTTGTAAGTTATTTAATATCCCAATATTTTTTTTTTCAGAAACACTTTTGACTGAAACCTAAAGACATAAATTTAAAATCTAATATGCTTCATTGTTTCTGGTGTATTGGGATAACAAATAATTCAGTTAATTGTAAACAAACTAAAATTTAGAGCTAATTAAATCAGTCATATAATCAAACTTACCTAATTTCTTTAATTGTACTGCCGGACAATTACCAGACTAACAGAACTGACTGTCATAAAAGTCCAATCACTCAGTGCTGTATTTAGAGAGTTTGCTGTCTCCCATGGCCCCAGTCAACTGCTGATGTAGTTACTGATGCACTGACTCTTTCAGTCTTCTATGTTTGTAATGCCTTGTAGTTATAACAACCTGTCTCACAGTGTCTTTCCTCGTCTCTCATCTCCAATCACAGAGCTACTGTCGACTGAACTGTCTCTGATGACAACAGAACCTCTTGTAGCTTCCCTCTCACTCCATCCAGTTTGCTGTTCCTTTAATTAAACATTGATGGGGGCAGATCAGTGCTCCCTCTACAAGTTATGTTATTGTCACTGTATAACCCACGCTGGATATATAATCATAAATATCAAATTATGATCCACACAAACGTCAATAACTCTGACAGTTTTAGAGCAAGACCACTTATTGGTAGTACTACCACTACAAACAATAATAGTATTGTCCAGTGCTGCCGAATGTCCTGTTAGAATAAATGATTCGCTCTGACTTGTTTTATGCTATTTCAACCTCAAAAATGAAAACCATTCACAGTCTAGGTTATCATTTAAATACTCCAAAAGCAGTGCTCTGTCTGTCTGCAGTCCAAGAAATGTTTAAATACCCACCAAACATGAAGGCAGTGCCAGTGTTTGTTTCCTCACACCCAACCGTTTTTATCCCAACTGCTGATAAAACTGATTTGGAATTACCCAACAGGCTGTAGGACCTGCTGTAATAAAAGCCGCTTTGTGATTTTACTGGCATCTGGAGCGGCTCACAGAAACATGAAGGAATTAGATAAATGTGTGAGTGATAAATCAGAAAATAGGGCCCAGTTTTCAAACTTATTACATTTATTGTGTCTATGGTTTAATTAGAAGGAAATTGGCACAGTTAGATTAGACAATAATTCTAATGAAACAAATATGAAAACATGATTTATCATGTGTTTTTTGGCTATCAAATTGGTATGACAATGTTTATGTACCTCACTGTTTCTTACAATAAATACTTTACCATTAACCTAATGAGTATCCATGCTTGAATTTAACTGTACTGAACTTAATTGGAATATGAAACAAATAGGTTTTTCTTTACTCTTTTTTTCTTGGCTCTGCAGAGTAACTGAGCTACAATATTGTATAAGCTAACAGAGGAGACCCTGATTAACCCTCACCCTGCTGCAACCGTAAGTGCTTACCTTTGCCACCAGTAAAGAGCCAGACCAGCCTGCACTAATGTGCAGGCTGGCCTGGCTCTTTACTGTTGGCTGACCAACTACAAGTTTTCATCTTGTTATCCCTAAAATTGATAATGAACAGTTCCAAAAAAGATGCTTTGAAAAAATTCAGCAGGATAAGGGTTAAGTAACTGTCTGATCTCAGTCTGACATGGTGACTACACATGTCTATATAAGGTAAACAGTTTTCTATCAATATGATCATGAATAATTATGTCATATAATGTTTATGATACTTTGTTTTGATATTATTCTAACTAATTAAAAAATTGAAAGAAAAATTTGCTTTTTATCCCTGGACTTCATTATCAAGACTTGGTGTGAACAACAATTATTTTTCTTCTTGTAAAAATACCACAACATATTCAAGTTTGAAAACCTTTGATATTTGAGCCTACTAGTTTTCCTTTCCCTGATTCTGTTCATTATAAGTTATCAAGTTTGTTCTGTTTTAAATTATTGCAATATGCTCCAGTATTTCGTCTTTTTGATTAAGATCTAACTGTTTTTGTTGCTGTTGTCCTCATTCATTTAGGGAACTCCTTAATGATTTGACACATTCTGATCATGAGTTATTGTTAATTTATATGTTAAAACTCATATGCTGCCTTAAGATGTCAGTTTTATGGATTTCACATTTTTAAAATGAGTTTCTTGTGTCTTTAATTTGTCTTTCATGATCAAATAATATTGACAGATCAATATAGGCAGAATATTTCTATGTACTAGTATAAAATGGTTATAACTTGAATAGGTTTACAGAAACATTCTTGAAATGTATATTGAAAGCTTAGTTGATGGTGAGGAATGATATAATTTCAGCATGAGACACAATATATTTTATTTATATTTTTTTATTTATTCATGTATGTGCATATTTATTTATTAGCTCACCTGAGCACAATGTGCTCAAGGAAAGCTTTTGTGATCACCCTTCGACCATTGTCATCCGTCATGTGTCATCAATAATTTGCTTCAAACAACATCTCCTCTGAAACCACTGGACAGAATTTGATTAAACTTGGCAGGAATGATCCTTGGGTGAACCTTCACAAAAGTTGCTAAAATAAACATGATCCATGTAGAACTCAGAAATGCCATATGGCAATGGAAAAAGAAAAGAAAACTATAAAACTCATCACCTTCAAAACTACTGGCTAGATTTCAAAATGTTTTAGTACAGATGTTCTTTGGGTAACCCTTTACCAAGAATGCTTAAATTATTACAATCCATAAAAAAAAACATGGCCACCATGGGTGGGACTAATTTGCCTTAAATGTACATAGTGAAAACTTAAAATGACATCTTCTTTGAAACCACTGGACAGAATTTGATTAAACTTGGCATGGACAATCCTTTGGTGAACTTTTACAAAAGTTGCTAAAATTTGATCCATGTAGAACTCTGGCTACCATGGCAAGAGAAAGAAAAAAATATATGAAAACTTTAAAAGTCATCTCCTTCAAAACTAATGGCCAGATTTCAAAATGTTTTAGTACAGATTAATGACTATTTTCCTGGCAAGGCTGACTTGGTATTAGATCACTATCTCCAATTATGGCCCTTGAAGTATAAAAAATGTCAATGTTTACATTCTAGCATTTAAAAAGCATTTTTAATTAGATGTATACATAATGATAATAAACCAAGGATTATAATGCCTTGTATGGAAGTTATGGTCCATAATACTTAACCCTTTCCCTCATATATACTCATTTTGACGCCCTCAATAGGTATCACATAAAGCCTGATCTGCAGAAAACCACAGTTACAGTGCGGCTCGCGTTCAAGTTGGCATTTTTAGCGTGTAACGTGTGTGTAACGTGCATTCTGTGTAATGTGCGTGTTATGTGCGTGCGTGTACCGTGTAACATTCTCAACGTGTGGTCCATGTAGCATCGTTTATATCGTGTGTAACGTGTTAACCGTTCAGCTGTTAAAAACTGCTGTCCGAGATGGAGACGTGTATTATTTGTGTCCATGTGAAGTGAGAAACGAGCTAATTTCCAATTGATGATACAATACATGTATTAATCTTTATGTTTTAAGTTCTTATACGATTTGCATAATAAATGAGTTTTTTCTTCTAAGCTACTATCGTATACATGCCAATGCATGCTAGGCTACTGTTATATTTTTTATCATATGAAAAAAAATCAATTGAAAGAATAATTTTGTTAATAACAACATTCTCGTAATACAATGAAAAGAATCAACAGAACGGGAATAATAGGTAAAAAAAATGTTTTTCACATGATTATTTCCGTAAAGGATAAGCTCATAACACATAAACATATAGATTTCTAAACTGTAACATGTCACGGTGTAAAATCATTCGGCTTATTGTACTAGAACCCTGATGGAAATGAGTCTTGATCGAGGTAAAAAACACATATTATCATGTGTGTTTGTTTTATGCATGAAAAAACAACTGCTTACATGTGCATCTGGTGTGAAATGATACAACTTATGCTGTTGGATATACCATATTTCATAATGCACATTGCTTCAACTTTATATAAATTAATAATAAAATACGACTTACCAATTTCCTAGGTCTCCTCAGTCCTCACGAATATTATAACCACTATTTATTCCGTTTACAGGTAAAATGTAACTCAAAATTTGCTGGCTCGTAATTTATACTCTATCGTGCTGGTGGCACATTGTGTCGTTTAGCAGGGACTTCCTGTGTATTCCAGTTTGACACGATACACAATGAATTTAAAACTACAACTATCATGCTCATTATTAACTAATTAAATTTAATTTTCACGTTATAACCGCAACGAATACATCCAAGACTTAAATCTTTCATCTACCTAAGGAAGCACTCGATAGGATAAACTTATTTAAATGAATTGCGTTTTTAAATTGATTCGATAAACTGATAAATGATTAGGAATTGCCGAAAGCATAATTATAACTACTCGCTTTCATCTATCTAAGGAAAAACTCAATAAGATGAACTTATTGATCGATTGCGTTTTTTGAATTTATTCGATAAACTGATAGGAAATTAGGAATTAATTGCCGAAAGCATAACTTTAAATACTCGCTTTTCCATACATATCCTGGTGATGGTACAGGTAATTATAAAGATAAAATGGGCTCGATTTTTCCACTCCTAAAACTGTTGAATGTTTTTATCCGTCTTTTGAAAATCATTTGGGATTGGTTGTTTTGTCTGTCTTCCAATAATGAGTAATCATACATTGTATACACAGATTCGTATAATCGTCAATTCTATTCGTTTTCTTATTAAAAGAATTAGAAAAAAAACAATTGATAAGTGTCTATGGACGAAAACAACTACAGCTAGTATATGTGGCTAAAATTATAGATTACCAACAATATGATATGATTTTTTTAATTCTGTGTTCAGATTTGTTTCGGTAAATGGTCAGATCGGTAATTAATGAAATAAAAAGATAACTCCTTTGATGTTTCATTATTTGATTATATATGGAATTTTGTTCCCAAACTTTAATGATAGTGTGAAAAATAGATCATACGCATTGAATGGAGTATGCATTCATACATTGTACATGAACGTGATCATATAAGAATAAAAAAGTAATCATTTCTTTCAGATCTTCGACGTATCTAAAAGAACAAACATGAAATATAAAGTTTACTAGCAATTACATGTAGTTATTATAAATCTAAAATGAGAATTTAATACGATCGCTTGTCTCTTGATTCCTTCTTTAGTTCGCTTATTAACTAATGACGCATAGAGAAGTAGTCTATGGACGAAAACAACTGAGTTGACCGAATAAGCCGGCAGCGTTTGCATTGTGCATCGTTCATATCGTGTGTATCGTGTATATGAACCAAACGTGTAACGTACGTGCACCGTGTAACGTACGTTCCGTGTCAGTGTAACGTGCGTTCCGTGTGCCAACTTGAACGCGAGCCGCACTGTAAACCTTACCAAATTTAATTACAAAATACTCATTTCCAGACCACTGAGGAGCAGCGAACAGCATAAAACCTGATCAGCCTGTGAGTTACTTGCAGGCTGATCTGGTTTTATGCTGTTCGCATAGGTCTTTTCATGGTATCCTCTATGAGGGAAAGAGTTAAGGCTGCCTTTGAAGCAGTGGTACTCAGGTGAGAAATATAGGGCCATTATTGCCCTCTTGTTTATTTATTGAAATTGAATATAAATAAAACAGATGTGTATGTTTTTTTGTTTTTATTTCTTATCATCTTACAAATAAACCAATCATAATAATATTTGATGTATGGGTGTAAATTATCAAAATTCTTTCTTCTGATCATATTGGATTTGTATTTGATTCTGATTTGATAAGATTGATTTGATTGGTTTTCTTCTTTTCGCATAGAATAATACCATTGTAGCTTTAATATTTGATTGCCTGAAAATCATTATACACTTGCTGCTGAAAGTGAAGCTGTAGAGGAATTATATGTGTTTTAGTGTATGTACCCTTTCATCCCATCCTGTCCGGTTTTGTCTTATTCAATTTTCTTTTACCAAAAGTTCAATATTTTAATCATATTGTTGAGTCAGTGTAGTATAGCAGGGGTATTTAGTTCAAGCTCATTTATTTCATGTTGACTGGGAAACAAGTTCTTCCAACTTATACTAATCCCTCTCGATGGTTCCTGGGTTGCACCAGTACTAGGAAGGTCATGGAAAATCCTTGCCCCAACTGAGTTGGAACCCACAACATTCAATTCTGCAGTCAGGTATATAACCACTGGTCTATGGCATGTTCTCTAGTTATCCCAGAACACCCAGGTTAGACAGCTGTCTGTTTATACTCATACACTGTTGCAGCTCAGGGTAGAATTCCACCATCAATTCTTAGCTCTAAGTAAAATTAAGATACTTAAGGGCAAATTTCATTTGTATTTTTTCTCTAATAAAAATACACATAATTATATTTCATTTCTTTACAACTTTTGATAGTTATTAAGGTAAAACTTTATTTCAGCTTAGTCATGTATTTGAATATTTCTTAAAATAGCAATGGTGGAATGTGTATCTACCTAGTTTAAGAATTTAAGTATTACTTAACGCTAAGTATTGTTGGTGAAATTCGAGCCAGATTCTGCACAGAAAGAAAAATCCATGGTTTTAATTGAATACAAATTAAAAGTTTGCTGAAATAATATCCATCAGGTCATACATTTGTACATGGATATTCACAAGGTTATAAATGGGTAATTTAACAGCATTTTGACAACCTCATACAAGCAGGTAATCATAACATCAACCCGTTATCAGTTTTCAGCATCATTTCTATCACAATGGTTCGGAAATTGAATCATAACTTACATTAGTCCCTCGAGACTCTTACTGACTTGGACCAGAATATCTTGGCATTGGATAAATTCTTATACTTCAAAGGGAAACATATGCCCCATCTATAGATCTATAGCCAGGGCTCTGTGGACCTGAGTCTTAATGTTAATTGACTACTTGTCAGATGGTGGAATTTTTAAGATCATCTCAGGCACAAATTACTGAGAACTGACACTAATTCCCTTAACCCTTTCTCTCATATAGACTCATTTTGACGCACTCAATAGGTACCACATAAAGCCTGATCTGCAGAAAACCACAGTTAAACCTTACCAAATTTAATTACAAAATCCTCATTTCCAGACCATTGAGGAGCAGCGAACAGCATAAAACCTGATCAGCCTGCGAGTTACTCGCAGGCTGATCTGGTTTTATGCTGTTCGCATAGGTCTTTTCACGGTTTCCTCTATGAGGGAAAGGGTTAACAAAACTTAATGCTAAGTAATACTTGAATACTTAGGGGAAATTTCATCATTTTCATTTCTCTTATAATAAAACACTCCAATTTTTTATTTCTTAGTAATTATCATAAATTAAAAAGGTTATTATGTATGTTAACTTTGTCATATGGTTGAATATCTTGTATAAAATATTTGGGTATTTTTATAAGAGAAACAAGAATGATGGTATTTAAGTCTTACTTAATGCTGGAAGTAGAGTCTGTGGTACAATTTGGGAGCCATCATGACACTTTATTATATGTAAAATTAATTAATCATTAAAATTTGTTGAGGTAAAATACATATTTTACTAAATCCTTGGTCAGTGATCACTATGACTGGACCTTCTCTTATAGTTCATTTAGTTTGGCCTGAAGTTTAAGTTGCTGACTTACTATCACTTTGTCCTGCTCCACTGTGGGTTCAAGTCCCAGCAAGGTTTCTTAGATTTTTCATGTGAGGGTGTTTGGTTAATGGTTTGACATGGTGTCTCGCTATTCAGGATCAGCCTCCTGTAATTAACTGGACATGACATATCTATAAGGATTTTTCCGATATCAACATAGGATTCGATGACTAAGCTGTTTTAGTCTTAGTCCTCCTAGAGTGAACCGATGTTAACCTTCCCTTAGTGTTTGCATGAACTCAGCACCTGACCTCAGCCTGGGATTTTAATTGTTCCAGGACTTGTTCTATCCAAGTGGCATTATCATGTGAAAGTTGGGATATGCCATATGCTCACAGCTTGCCATTGCAGTGTTTTACCATGGTGTTTGTCGGAAACAAACAAAATAAGTACCCTTCAAGGTGACAATATGCCCAACAAATATTATTCTTGGTAAATAACTAGGCAGTATAATTGCTGTATGAGAAATAAGTGACTGTGGCAGTGCCATACTGGTTCCTGTGATCACTTCTTACCTCCCAGTTAGATACTGTTCTTGACTATGAAATATTCAGAGATGAAGAAAATTACTTAGCTATCTTACTTAGCTATCGTAATAAGCCTGGCAGTAGGGTCATCATTGATTGCTAACATGGAGGATGATAAAGACTGGCATTGTCTTAGTTAACTCTTTACCTCGTGAATATTCATGTACATTTTTTTTACTTGTTGGATATTATTGAACTGAAGGTAATTGAAAATATGATTTTTCTTTGCCACACAGACTGTGTAGAGTCTTAGCTACAATTTTGTATGAGCAAACAGAGGAGACCCTGGCCTGAAAGACATTTTCTGGAGCTGTCTGATCTGGGTCTCCTCTGTTTGCCAATGCATCATATTGCATCATAATGAGGTAATGCTTTGAATTGGCATTGACTGGATATTGGTGGCTTGATTTTGAACCAGCTGACACAATTATTTGATGGTCCTGTGAATAATTTCAACATGGGATTTTTAGAATGAAGTCTTCAGTTTTCTTGAGTTGATGTCATGAAATAATTATATTCATCAAATATATTTACCCATTAATCAATGCAATATTGTCATTTTCACCATTATCATCATTGTTAACATCATCATCAGCAGCAACATAATTTATGTTTAAACTTACTTTTTATCATGTCAAAGGTCAAGGTTACTGTCAAATCAAATTGAGTCAGACATAAGTGTCTTGATGAAACAGAGAAAGAAAATAATTCTGTTGAATAAGCTTGTCTTGTTTGCAATGAAATGTGTCAAAAATAGGGTCTCTCAGTCCAAACAAGACGTGATACTGGGCCATCGACCACTCGACCCAACCAAGTGGTGCACAATAGAAGCTTGGGGCCCAGACAATGGTCCTCTCTTGTAACACACACAGGACAATGGAGAGGGAATCTTTGGGGGAAAAAAAAGTAAAATGCCTCCCTCATTACATCTGATTAAAGCATTATCAAGTTTAACCAGAGGTTTTCATACAGACAATAGATCCATTATTTGTATACTCATATGTACATCTTAGTTTTCATTTAATCCCTTCCTCAAACTTAGAGTGACATTTGCCATTAGCCAAGTGGTGAGAGGATTCTCATCAGAATTGGAAGGTTTTAGGTTTGACCCCCATTTGTGCTAAAAATTTGATTTAATGTTGAATACATAAAGATATTAGCATTAAAAAGTACTAATTTACAATATAACCCTGTTTTTAACCCTTTTAGTCATATAAACTCATTTTGGTGCAATGGCAAACAGAGCAGACCCAGATCAGACAGCTTCTGTACTGTCTGGTCAGGGTCTTTTCTGTTTGTTTACACAATATTGAAGCTCAGATTCTACACAGTCTGCATGACAAAGAAAAAGTATTTGTCTAATACACAATTTAAATTTCAGGTAATTAATATTCATCAAGGCATGACATGAATTTTGATTTGAAGTAAAGGGTTAAATTGCCTAGGGCATTGCAATTTTCCCTCTTTGAAGTAAGAATGTAAAACAAACCTTATTACCGTAATCACTCATGTAAATTGCGTATTTCTATGATTTCTATTTTGATTTCGGAGAAGAGGTGCGCACAATACGCAAGAAATGGTGTACACAAGAAATGGTATATTTCATATTTTGAAATTTTTGGTATTTAAGCTCTTATTATGTATATACTTGCCTGAAAATTATTGTCTGTGATTTCTGATTGTCTGTGATCATATTATTGCTTACAAAATCATTGTTTTCATATTCATGTTTTTGTTTATATTGTTGCAATTCACCCAGAACTTGTACAGTACTGTACTTTACCAAATAATTAATTGACGACATAAAGCCAAATGCCATGTTCGCATCATCATTACTGAGACCAACCATGATTGCCATTATGTCCTGATCATGCAATCAGTTTATTGTTGTTAATACATTTCGGACAGAACTGTTTGGTTTATGATAACTGTGTACTTCAAATACTAATTTGACTTTGGACAAAAAAACAACAACAAGGTGTCAACATTTTAAGACTATTACTCAAACTATTGGTTATATTAACCCTTTCCCTCATATAGACTCATTTTGACGCACTCAGTAGGTACCACATAAAGCCTGATCTGCAGAAAGCCAAACTCAAACCTTACCAAATTTAATTGTAAAATCCTCTTTACCAGACCACTGAGGAGCAGCAAACAGCATAAAACCTGATCAGCCTGCGAGTTACTCGCAGGCTGATCTGGTTTTATGCTGTTCGCATAGGTCTTTTCATGGTATCCTCTATGAGGGAAAGGGTTAAATGAACATCAAGGTAACAATGCAAATTGAATGCGGATACTAGAGGTGTGATTAATGATCGTCACATGACTAACTTGCAGAAGCAGTAGAACTTTTGTTACATTTAGTTCAATCATCTGCATAACACCTGCAGCTAAACAAAATGGCAGTCTACTGGAAGTAGGAAAAATTAATGCACATTGTTAAAGGGATATCATTTTTTCCAAGGTTTTGAAACACATTTCATGGTGTGCACTATACATGGATGAACACTTATTATATATACAGTCCATTCGCGATGGTACGAAGTAGCCCCGGGAATCGCATTTATTTCGTTCCATCGCGTATTTCGTTCCATCGCATCTTTCATATTGACGATTGAGAATCCCTTTATGTATGTGCTCACTCGTTTGTTTATGTCGTGTTTTAGTATGAATTGCAGAAAACCATGTACTGTCGTAAAGATTTAGTGTCGTAATATGTTTAGTGTGATGTTGTTTCATTATTTGATTAATCTTTGTAATAAACAAACAAACTCTCTTCTTGTAAGCTTCGTGTCAGTTTGAAACAATCAACGTCACGGATGGCTCCAGTGCATCTTTCGTTCCATCCTATTCATTCCATCGCATCTTTTTTACATTGAATAAAAAACAAATATTGCTGGGACCAGGCAATTACTTCGCATTAAACCGTCATTTCGCTCCATCGCATTTCATTCAATCGTGAATAGACTGTACATGGATGTTTACAGTAATCCCTCTCTTACCTTGCTAAAAAGTTTTGATTATTTCAAAACAATTAAATATAAATTGTTTTTTCAACATAAGCCTTATTTCCTCTACAAATTGGGGGTAGGGTTTTTAACTGTAGTTATATGGTACATGATTTTTAACCAGGTTTTCTGAAGGAAAACTCTGGTTATTAGATTGGGGTAGGTCGGTGGGTGGGCGTAAACAATTTCTTCTGTGCACAACTCCTCCTACATTTTTCAATGGATTTGGCCCAAACTTTTACAGAAGCATTATTACATAGTGACCTGGCGCATATTGTTAGGGTTTTGTGGATTATCTCCCCTTTCAGTTGTCAAATTTGAAATCCCATACTTCATGCATATTTACATATGATGTGCCATTGTTATGTAAAGTTTGTGTGACATCCATCTTACGGTTTAGGAGGAGTTGCACTTACAAGCTATTTTTGTTAAAAAAAATGAAAATGGATTATCTCCCCTTTTGGTGGTCAAATAGGTTTAGGAATTGTGCTTACAAGAATAGGGATAGACAGACAGACAGACAGACAGACAGACAACTGGTGATTCCTATATACCCCCACAAAAAAATAAAGTAGAATTTAGTTAAATTGAATGCTTAAGTGACATTTTCAGAAGCAGATTGTTGCATCATTTTCATGTCTTGTTCAAAGTCAATGTGGATAAATGTAAGTTAAAAATCCTTGTTGCACATATTATGTATGTTTGCTTTATACAGATTATAATTATAATCCCTGCTCTGACGGTCCAGATATTCACTATAGCAGCTTTGCTACATGTATCTTTATGCTGTGGTCCGTGATAATAATTCATGAAATAGCAAGAGGTCACGCCCATCTTATGAATGAGTATTCCACGCCAATAGTGGAATATTGTGAGCTTGATGATCATCACATGTCAAATCCCGGTTATTTTGGGACAATGTCATCACAGTGTGAGATGAGTGAAACACTGTATTCCACATATTCAATGCGGCTACTCACTCTGTCAGCTGATATAGAACTTAACCCGGGCCCTACAGAGGATACTCAGATAATTCTACAAGCAATGCATGAAGTCAAAAACGAAATATGTACTGTAAAAACTGTAGTATTAGGTGTCCAGGAAGAAATGAGAGGCCTAAAGAATGAAATATCTACCATTAAAACTGATATTGTGAAAATAAATAGAAAGCAATCTCAATTAGAAAACAAATTATCAGACATGAATCAGCGTATAGATGAAATAGAATTCAATTGTGAGGCAATCAACAGTGATATCGGCAGCCTCTCATACCATAACGAATCAACAAGGGAACTTGTTGATAATATTGAACAGCAGCTTTTCATTAGCGAATCTGAAAGGTTAAAGACGTCTCTGAGAGTGTTTGGAGTTGCTGAGTTTGAAAATGAGTCAAAAAAGAAAAAATTATCAATGAAAAAGTTTTTCAGTGACAGTTTCTGATGATGGTTTAAATGAGGGTTCAATTAGCCAGGCTAAACGTGTCGGTAAAAGAGGAAATGCCCCCAGAATGATTGTGATGGTGTTCAAAAAAGCAGATGATAAGTTTAAATTATTTAAATATCGGAATGCTTTGAGGAATGCAGGTATTCGCATTGCCAATGACCTATCCTACCTTCAGCGACAAAAATTGAAAGAGGTCAACAGGTTGGGTTTACATGGATATTTCAAAGGAGGAAAACTTGTAACATACCAAAAATCAACAAATAAAAGCCCAAGAAACCAAGAGGCTAGAGTATATCGAAGAGCTGTTCGTCAAAATGGTATAAATGAACCGGTTAGTGATGATATGGATGCGACTGTTACAAATGAAACTGACATGAATATAACCTTGAATCTTCAATAGGGATGTGGCCAAAGCCCTAAATGTTCAGTGAAGTTGCTGTCATGGAATATTGAAGGTTTTAAAAATAAACTGAACTTATTATACCCCCCCGCAACGAAGTTAGGGGGGGGTATACTGGAATCAGGTTGTCCGTCCGTCCGTCCGTCCGTCTGTCCGTCCGTCTGTCCGTCCGTCTGTAGACACAAAATTCTGCGGACTACTCCTCCTAAACTTCTGGAAGGATTTTGATGAAACTTGCTGGCAATGATCCTTAGACATTGTATTAGCGCGTTTTGAAAGGACTACTCCCCTAAACTCTGGAAGGATTTTATGAACTTGCTGCAATGATCCTTAGACATTGTAAGCGCGTTATCTATATAGCATTGAGTTACCTCCCCTATTTACCAAGTTATGCCCCTTTGATGATTTTTGCATTACAAACTTCTGCGGACTACTCCTTCTAAACTACTGGAAGGATTTTGATGGGATCTATATAGCATTGAGTTACCTCCCCTATTTACCAAGTTATGCCCCTTTGATGATTTTTGCATTACAAACTTCTGCGGACTACTCCTTCTAAACTACTGGAAGGATTTTGATGAAACTTGCTGGCAGTGATCCTTAGACATTGTATAAGCGCGTTATCTATATATCATTTGGTTACCTCCCCTATTTTCCAAGTTATGCCCCTTTGATGATTTTTGCATTACAAACTTCTGCGGACTACTCCCTAAACTACTGGAAGGATTTTGATGAAACTTGCTGCATATCCTTAGACATTGTAAAGCGGTTATATATACATTGTTACCTCCCTTTTTAAGATATGTCCCTTTGATGGTATTTGTTTTACAATTTTCTTCCATTGATAGATTTCAGTGAATCTTAATGATATTTATCCATAGACATAGGTATATCCATAGGTATGTGTTACAAAGGATCACTAGATTTCTAGGTAGTTGGCACATATGTCCTCTGTATATTAAGATGGAGTGTTGCATACAAGAATTCTGATTTCATGCTCCAAAGCCATGTTTGACAAAAACACTTGCGGGGGGGTATTAGTAAGCCCTTAGGCGACAGTTCTAGTTTAACATAAATTGTTTCTTAAATTGTTATGACATAATAAGTATACAGGAAACATGGGACACAACTAACTGTGCTTTTTGTGATTCACTCCTACCTGACTTTAAGATATTTAGTCAAAATGCCAAAAAATCATTACTTGGTGGAAGGTCAATGGGGGGAGTTGTAGTTTTTGTTAAAAGTAGTATTGTACATTGTGTAAATAGAGTTGCCGAAAGTTTTGAATTTGGTATTGTCCTTGCCATAGATAAATCATTATTTGAACATGAGAAAAACATTTTATATGTTGCGTTATATGCACCTCCAGAAAATTCACCTTTTTATAACGATACTTCTATCTCCTGCATTCAGAGGCTCGAGGAGTTACTAAGCAGCAACCAATGGGCAGGTTATGATTTTTTGCTATGTGGTGATTTCAATGCAAGAACAGGAGACTTATCTGATTTTACAGCATTTGATCATATACCAGAATTTGAGGAATACAGAGAGGTATTTGATAACGTTATTGATAGTCCACGCCAAACAAAAGATCTTACAGTAAACAAATTTGGACGAGAACTCCTAAGATTCTGCCAAATTTTCTCATGCTATATAGTAAATGGGAGAAAATTGAATGATTCTGCTCAACAATACAGTGCAGATTTTACATTTGTCAATCAAAATGGAGCAAGTGTTATTGACTATTTTATACTTGCAGAAGGTTTATTTAATCTAGCGCTAACCTTTGAGGTATTGGACAGAACTGAAAGTACTCATATGCCTTTATCACTAACCTTAACATTACATGTACAAGAAGAAAACAGTATGGAAGACACTTCTTATAACCATGAGTATTATGTAATGAATGAAAAAACAAAAGAAGATTATAATGCATTTCTAAAAATGAAACTGAAAAGAGCCTATTAACTTTACAAAACATGTATATGAATGAAACTGATGTAAATGTCATTTTAGGTAAGTTTGAGTCTATACTAATTGATTGTAGCCAAACTTTCAAACATAGTAAAGTACGTAAACATATCTGTAAGCAAAAAGGAAAAGCATGGTTTGACAAAGAATGTCGAAAGGCAAAGACTGAGGCAAAAAAGGCTCTTAGATCTTTTCGCTCTTTTAGAAATGAAGAGAACTTAAGTAATTATATAAATAAAAAATATGCATATAAGAACATATGTAAAAGTAAAAAGGTACAATATAACAATAATTCTATGAATACATTAAATAAAAATATAAAAAATTCAAAAATATTTTGGCAAGAATTAAAAAAGTTGTCAGAAACAGTTAGGAATGAACCAAATATTAGTATTAACTGTTAAAATTAAAAAAAAAATATAATAATTGATGATGTTGAAAAATTTTTAATGATCTGATTTCTGAGGAAGAAATCCTCTCATGTGTAAAAATTATAAATAAAAATAAAGCATGTGGCGGGATCCTTATACCTCAACATATATTACATGGTATTGATATTCTTCTACCTTATATCAATAAGTTATTTAACAAAATATTTGTATCATCCACTTTTCCAGAAAAGTGGACAAAAAGTATAATTATACCTATACATAAGAAAGGTAACAGAAATAATACAAGTAATTACAGGGGTATATCTCTCTTAGATATCCTATGTAAGATATATACATCTATTTTAAACAGAAGATTAACTTTTTATGTTGAGGCATATAACAAAATAAATGAGAGTCAAGCAGGTTTTCGTTCAGGTTATTGTACTGTGGACAATGCATTTATTTTATATTCTATTGTTAATAAATATTTCCAAAGAAGGGGTAAGCCTGTATATGTAGCATTTATTGATTTTCAAAAGGCATTTGACTAGATAAGCAGACCTATTCTGTTTGATGTATTAAAGCGCAAGAACATAAAAGGCCACTTATACTCATCTATTAAATCCATATATGTTTCGGTAAAAGCATATGTAAGGACAAGGAAGGGTTGCTCAGATTTATTTGATTGTCCACTTGGCCTTAGGCAAGGCTGTTGTATCAGTCCGATTTTATTTGCCCTTTTTATTGATGAATTTTATAATATTTTGTGTGATAACAATGTTCGTGGTATACAGCTTTATCCAGATTTAACGGAAATATTTTTACTTATGTTCGCAGATGACTTAGCATGTATTTCAGACACTGTAGCTGGATTGCAAAAGCAACTCAAACTGTTACACACTTTTTGTATTGAATATAAGCTCAATGTAAATGTAGAAAAAACTAAAATTTTAGTATTTAAAAGAGGAGGCACTTTATCTAGATTAGAACAATGGTATTATGGAAACTCAAAGCTAAATATTGTAAATGGTTTTACTTATGTAGGCATTTATTTTTCAAATAGACTTTCCCTCTACAAGATGGCTGAAAATATGTATGTGAAGGCGAAAAAAGCCCTGATAGCTGTTATAAAATCTCTTGAATGTTGCAAATGTTTGCCATATAGTATATATTTTAAAATATTTGATGCAAAAATCCAGCCAATTTTATTATATGGATCGGAAATTTGGGGACTTAATAATTTTGTTTGTCTTGAAAGTATTCAAATTTTTGCTTGTAAACGCTTTCTACATGTAAAACAATCAGCTTGTAATGATGCAGTGTTAGGTGACTTAGGAAAATTCCCTTTATACATATATGCTGCCAAAAGATGCATTAGCTATTGGTTAAGAATTCTCAATATGCCTAAATATAGATATGTTAGAATATGTTATGATATGCAAGTACACTTTGATTCTTTAGGATATAATAATTGGGTAAGCAGTGTTAGGCAACATCTTTATTCAAACGGTTTTGGATATGTATGGGAACATCAATATGTATCAAATCAAAAGTTATTTCTCACCACATATGTTACTAGATTAAAAGATCAGTTTGTGCAAAATTGGTATGAAAGTTGTTGTAAAAATGTGAAATTGTCCTATTATGTAAAATTTAAAAGAGATTACAATGTGGAAAGTTACATCAAATTGTTAAATATTGATAAGTTTAGGAGTTGTTTAGCAAATTTTAGAAGTTCTTCACATAGCCTTATGATAGAAACATGTCGTTATTATAATATGATTGTCCATATTAAATTTCTAGGATGAATACCATTTTATATGCATTTGTTCATTATATAAGAATATTCGTTCAATATATATTTTTAAAACCCCTTGTTGAAAAATAAAAAAATTTTTATTCAAAAAAGATATATATTTAGAAGTAAAGTTTTACTACACTATGACTTATAATATTATGTATTGTCTTTAGGATGTGTCTTTGTTATATAGTTTAAATATGTTGATAAATATGACTACCTGTCACAATACATACGTTGCTTTGCATGTGCAAATGATGTGTATTTATATTTTTGTGTATGGGCTGGAGGCCTTACCATAATAAAATCTTGAATCTTGAATCTTTATACAGAATTGCATTAGATTTAATAAACATTGAGCACAAAATGATTTGACTGATACAAATAATCTTTACTGGGACGAAACATTGCGAAAAGAAAACCTGGTTTTGTGACAGTTACTGTCACTTGTTTGTTTAGAAACAGATTTATGTATATCTGTGTGCTTTTATTTGGTCTACATTCATTAGCCTGCATGCTCATGTGCAAAAGTCTTTAGTACCGAAATTCCAAGTTGATTGACAACAGCCGGGGTACATCATTTTTAACATTTTGTAGTATTACTACATATAACAGAAGTTCTGGGGTTAAAAATAGTTCACATTAAAACCTGTCATTTAAGAGAGAAAGCTCCAGTATTTTCACATTTTGTTAAGCATTAAACAATATCTATTCAATATATCTGCCACAATATCTTAGATAGAACATGTAAAGTAAGCGGCAACTGTCAAGTTAGAGCTGCTATATCTTGGGTACATGTAAAGCTATACTTACTGAATGCAATAATTAAATTACCGAAATCATATTGATACCATCAAATTAAAAGCTACAAAAGGATGAATTTAAAAAAAAACTTTTAAAAAACATTATATTATTTGAATAAAATGTGTGATGAAATTTATTGTTGTTTTCTATATGGTGCTGTTATAGCACTACTAAGATATTTAGGATGATTACCAGAACTTTCTTGACTTAACCCTTTCCCTCATAGAGGACACCATGAAAAGACCTATGCAAACAACATAAAACCAGATCAGCCTGCGAGTAACTCGCAGGCTGATCAGGTTTTATGCTGTTCGCTGCTCCTCAGTGGTCTGGAAATGAGGATTTTTTAGTTAAATTTGGTAAGATTTAACTGTGGTTTTCTGCAGATCAGGCTTTATGTGATACCTATTGAGGGCGTCAAAATGAGTATATATGAGGGAAAGGGTTAAGAAACCGATTAATTTACATATCAACTTTGTTTATTTGGACATATTGATATTTTGGATGATTTCTTGAACTTTCTTGACTTAAGAAACCAATTAATTTTCATATCAACTTTGTTTATTTGGACGTATTTATGCCATCGCTATTAGATAAGTTTGTCACAAGTAATGTTTTTCCTCATATTTAATCTGGCTATTCTACATAACGTAAGAGAGTTTTATGGCCAAAATGCAGCCCAAAATGAAATTTATTTCTCCAGATTAATGAGAAAATGAAATATTTTAATAATCATTTTAAAGCTCATTGCTATGGCCTGAACTGGTCACTATCCCAGACTTGCAGGCTGCTATGTGATATGAATTCTTGATAAATGTTATGCTTATTTTGATAAGCAATCAAATGATGTTGTCAGATTAAATTTATTTTCAAAAAGTGTTTGAGAATTTCAAAATTGTGCCCCAAGGATATTTTGTATAAAACCTTTGCACAGGACACCTGCAAACAAATTTCTGCAGTGTTGGTAACATAGGTAACATGATGGACATGATGATACATTTTGAAAATTCAGTTTTAGATACTTTCTGCAGAAACCCTCAAGGCTGTGTGTGCAAATGAGATCAGGGTCACATTGATTTTTCATGTGAGTAAGCTGTCCAGTTGACAGTAGGTTGCTGTTTCCAATCCTAGCAGCATCTGTATGGAATAGTTTTTCATTCTCAATTATTTAATGATTTTTTTTCAGATTTGTTATATAAAAATGTTTGAAAAAAAAAATGGAAATTAGGCTGAAGGCACTCTTGATTTACATGGACTTTTTAGAACACATTTTAGAAGTCTCTAAAACAAACAGCCTGCAGCTGAGGATATTTGTGAAAATTGACATATATCATTGCCTAGTGGAAATTTTAGACCTGCTGTTTGCTAATGATGCATGCACATGTTATTAAAATATTCTGAAATGGCTTTGCTTTATTTAAATCGTGCTTAAAAAAAAATGAACAGCATCTTTGTTCCTTTGTATCAAAATTGGTCTTGTTGTCATTTGGAAACTATGTCTACTTGAGACAAATATAGTGACCACACTGCAGTATCACACAGAAGAGAAGACATGTGGCATGATACCACACCCAGTTACATTATCCTGACACTGGGTCAACCAGTCCTTGAACTACCCTGATAAGCAAATTAAGGTACGTGAGTATTTACCCAATTTATTTTGGAAAAAAAGCAATAGTTTTCAGAATTGTGGGGTAACTAAATGCAAAATAATTTTTGAAAACTCATTTAAAATGTTGGCAGTTGTATACAAAATACCAAATTTGTCCAAAAGAGAAAAAAAATTAAATTGCACATATACCCAATGTATGTCAAAGTCATAGGGTAAATACCCATTTCAGTAAAAAGGTTATCAATAACTCTGCCTTATATGCTGAGTGCCAAGCAAGGAAACTATATAAGTACCATTTTTTATGACTTGAGAATGTTGCTGCAGGGGATTGAACCCACAACCTCCTGATTCCATTTGGAGCCTCTGTGTATTTAGGTATCTTCTTTTACCTGTAATTACCTGGAAGTTGCAAAGTGTTTATCTCCAATTCAGCTACATGTAGAACAACTACAAGAAGCATTACTTTTTTCAATTCTTGCATCAGTAAAGGAATAGCTTCTAATATGGCTTTAAAATGGATTAATTGTTTAATTCCCTGTGACATTCATCATGCTCTGCTAATATCTAATTGTTCCATGAATACATTTTTTTGTTGTTGTTGCTATATTGAAATAATTACAGTCTCTTCAAATTTTACTAAAAGTCATATAATTTGTTAGGGTAAAAACAGTAATATATCGTACAAAGTTTAACTAATTTTTAGCTCACCAGAGAACAATTTTCATTGTCAACAATTTACTGGTAATCTCCTCCAAAACCAATGGAAAGAAATTAATAATGGCCCTATAGAGATCCTTTATGAAAGTTCCAATAATAAACTTGATTCATGCAAGATTCTTTTCTAAAACCAAAAATCCAACTCTAATTTAAATCTGATACAAACTGTCACCTCATGACTCTCTACAATTATTGCTAAAACAAACAATGAGGTCCCCTGAGGGTTAGCTAGTTTCCTTGTTTAACCAATCTTTTTTTCTTTGGCAAGACTTCAGTTTTCTTTTCTACATAGGGTTACATAATATGGCCCTCTACCAGATTTGTTTAAACAAAATTGTCAGAATTATTTTCCTTTTGTATATTGATAGAATAAAGTAGATCATCTGCAGAACTTGGCTCCCAGGAAATTGGCTAGTTTCTTTTATAGCACATATAGAAGATTTCAAAAGTTGTTTTCTGAAATCTGTGGTCAGATTTTATCAACTTTTCCACAAATGATTACCTCATGGTACTCTACCATAACTGGTTAGGTCATAAATGAGGCTCCCATGGATATAAAGTAAAGTGAATCTAAGTTTTATGTTCAAGGAAGCATTGATACGAGTACTACTTGACATTACTACGCCATGCGATTGACTTTTCTTTTCTCCATTGTCTTTTCTCCACTTTAACACTTCAACAAACATTCAACCTTATCACCTGTCAAATAGAATGTCTCTTTGGTTGACGAATATAAACCACGCCTCCTTAGCGAGAGGAATCAAGTGTACAGTTATATCGATCAATAAATAGAGACTGTGACGTTACTAGCTTCATTCAGACCGGTGTTGACACATTGCAGTTTTATAACTCGCAGAATTGACTGCTGGTACATATATGTCACGTGTAATCTTGCGAGGAAATAATAAATGCGTTTAAATAGACAACTATGTAGTTTCAATCGAAATAGGTGGCACTTAAGTTCATGATGTTTTAGCAAGAGTGATTTTGTGTCTTGAATTAATAAAACACAGCAAAAGCAGTAAGGCGTAGTTACTGTCATACAGAGCGTGATATTTGTCCTTGTCATCATGGTCTACGAACGTGTGGCTTTTAACAACATCTAGCCATTTTAATTGCGCTTCTTCATGTAGGAATTTTATAAAATCCTCGAATGTCATTTCAAAACCTTTCCAAAACGCACCGTTGACACCCTTTATAGGGATAATGATTTTTTAGAGTCCGTCTCGGCCAACACTTCCATCACGAAAGTTAACTGGGAACTGAGCACAAATCAATAATCAGGTGAAGCCAAGGGGCGGAGCTACGTTCTGATTTGCCTACACAATGTTTTCTTTTCCTACTGTAAGAGTGAGAACAGTCGCAGTTTTATCGATGTAAAATTATTGGAAAAGTCAAAGTCAATCGCACGGTATAGTATTTACTCCTGGTCATCAGGCTACTAGTATTCATCTCTCAATCTCCTTTAGAAGTCTTTTACTTGGCTTATAGCAGCTCTCATTATGACACCATGGAATTATACTGCCCTCTCATGTATCCATAAATGAAACAGAGTGTAGGTACATTTCTTGCTCAGGGAAATTAGCGGTGTCCCTGATGGGACTCGAACCCAGGACATCTCGATCTTAAAGCATGTGTCCTACCATTGGACCATTGCTCCTTTAACAACCCATGGATCTGTCCGATGTTGTAGGTGATTGTGTCGAATCTTGTCTGGAAATCAGGTGAGCAAAACAGTGTCACCTTGGACATCTTGTTTCTATCAATTTAAAGGTATTTCTTATGGTAAATAAATATTTCCCTTTCTGATCTTTTCTTCCAGTGTTTTACATTGTTTTGATATCTTGTGTCTTAAAACAAGTTGTTTATCCTAATCTCTCATCTTTAATGTTTTGGGGGACTGGAAACAACTGATTGCCTTCATTTGTGAATTTGCGTATGAGCTCCTGAAATAATTGGCATAGAGATACATGTGATGTTTGCTTCTATAAACATTGCATGTATTACACACCAGGGTCTCATTTAATCTAACCTCATAATTAATGAAAATTCAATTTGTATGGGCAAACATTACAATTGTAAAATATCTGATTATAATTTTCTGATTATATTCTTTTTCTTCTTGAAAGATTATGATACATTAGTGTAATGGAAAAATAGAGGTCATATTTTCTCTTATTTATTGTGCAAATAAGAAATCAGTAGATGCTTTAATGGATACCGTGTCTTAACAACTTGGATGAAATGTATTTATTGTGGTCTCTTAAACTTCAATTTGTAAAATGTTGTAACATTTACAGATAAAAGTTAAGTTTATTCCAAACATTTGATTTCTTTTAAAAAAAATAACAAAAACATTTTTTTAGCTCACCTGAGCACATGTGCTCAGGATGATCGACTTTTAGGATCATTGAATGCTCATACTCCGTTCATCGTCCGTTGTCCA
>CM037786.1:15588987-15638987 GCA_021229015.1 Solen grandis | reverse complement strand
TGACTGAAATACTATCGGTACTGTTTGTGGGACGTTAAACCAATCAAACAATCAAACTTGATTTAGAATGAATCCTGTAACACATTGACAGTTTCTCTTTAATTTAACAGCAGCAAGGTATACAAAAAAAAACACAATTCAGAGTATTTTGTATTATTTTATTTTTAATTTTAACCTCATACTGAGATGCAGAGCTACATGTATTAGGATACTGTAAAATCATTAATTTTCATGCACTTAATTTGTGTGCTTATTTTTTGATGATTTATCCACTTGATGCCGTATAACCCCCCCCCCCCCCCCCCCCCCCCCAGAAAATTGTTTATTTCATCAAACTCAGGCTTTCTAAGATATTGATCCACGAATAAATGTGCTAACTAAATTCTCCTAAATACATATGATAAACTATGAATATGTAATGTCAATGAAAATTAACGATTTTACACTAGGAATTTCATATATATCTAGTTCTTATTTCAATTCCAATTAGAGTCAGAATTTGAAGAATCTGGTGATTCTGAAGAAAAGGACGGCAGTTTGCTCTCAAAATAATGATGATTAAAAAGTGAACATGAGTTGTCATCACAGTTACATGACTTTGAACACAAATCACAGCACAAATTTTTTACATATGAATGCTGGTTTAGCATTGTAAGCATCAAGAATCTGCTGTGTTCTACACACATCTATATTGCCAAGATAGTTTTTCATGTCCATATCAATATTTTTACATTGTTTAGCATTATGAATTAGCAACCAAGTTGCATAAGATCCATCTCTCCTGGCTCTTCCATATTGTTGTTCAAAACTGTCCATGTCTGCTGGAGGCCCAAAATTAACGACATGTTTCACTCCTTTGAAATTGACTCCCATACCTGCCGCACTGGTCGCAACAAGAATTCTAACTGACCCATTAATGTCATTCATATTTTGCTTAATATTTTCTTTTACTTGATCTGATATGTTTGAATGAATAATTAAAAAGAAAAATATTTCAGACAGGGGAATTGTGCTTTTCACTTTGGTTACAAATAATTTGATATTCTGTCGGTCAGGGTTATCTCTAGATTCAAAGCAGTTTTTCATGCAAACATGGCCTAAAGTTTCATTCTTGCAGCTTTATTGGCTGTGGCTGTTTTCAAAGCTTACTATACCATGGTCGAAATGGACTGTCTGCAGTTTCTGACTCGCCCCTGAAAAATACAACATAAATCTGCTTTTGAGCTGAAGTTCAAGACTGTCATTATATAACAAAAGAGCTGTCATAAAGAAAGTGCTTGACTCTTCTGGCGCTTACTAGTTTAACCCATTACGGCAAACAGACCAGACCTAGTTCAGACAGCTACTATAGAAGCTGTCTGATGAGGGTCTCCTCTGTTTGCTTATACAATACTTTAGCTCACTCAGTTTCTAAAGTCTGTGTACATAATTTCCATTAACAATTTAAAGATCAGTATATTAATATTCATTCATGAAGTAAAGGGTTAAATACTAAAAAATCTAGTAGCAAACACCCCCACCCTCCTAGCCCTAAAGTTGGAAGGCTATGAAAACCTGTGTGAAGTTCAGTAGATGTAGTTTTTACTTAGATAAAGCTCTGATAGTACTTACACACACATTTTGACTGACATGAACTTACACAATTTTCTTTGTCAAAAAAGGCTCATCATTTGTATTAAATTTAATTAACAGATATGAGTACATGAAGAAAGGAGGGTTGGAATATATAAGTTATGCATCCAGGGATTTCAAGTCATTTAATAAATGTAGTTTAAGGTAAAGTTTCATGATTTTTTCTGTTGACCCTTACCAGTGTAGAACTGTGTGTGCTTCATCAATCACTAACAGCTGAAATGAAGTAGTGTTCCTCAGCATATCATTCCATTTATTGACACCTGAAAATATACAAAAATATGACATGGTTAAATAAATGTGCATTTTTTATATACTTTTCATAAGAAAACAAAAAAACGAGTTCAGGGAAAACTTATTATGTTGACCTGAATAAAATGTCAGAACACTTTGGCTAATAATATCGATGTCATTTAAATAAATTATGTCCAGGTGACGACATAATTGCCATTAATTGGCTTTATTTTTTTCTTTAGCTAGGACACACTCAGCTACTTTAATTGCTATTCCTTTAAAACCTGTTGTGAAATGACCTGCTACTCCCAGACTATTTCAGCAATTATCCATATGTTGATACATAATCAAATCTCTGGTAAATTTCAATTTAGAGGTTGATAATCTGACAAACACACAGCATCAACTTTCTTTTTCATATTCATCAGATATAGAATATAAATGTTAAACTTTGGAACATTTGATTTAAAACAAGGTTACGCTATACAATGCCACAAAACATACCTAGACTATTTTCAGGTGATGTGTTAACGAATTGAAAGTCCCCTTTCAATAATGTTTCCTCTTCATCACGGTCTTTTCGAATGTACGTAGCCTTAAACCCCGCAGCAGATAAATATTCACACTGTTCTTTCATTATACTTATGAGCGAACACACGACAAGCACTTGACAGTTTCCACCGTGTAGATCGGTCCAATGTGGCTGAAATGCCTGATAACAAATACTTTACCCCCTCCAGTCTTGTACTGAGAAAAACATCCCCCCTTTCAATAAATGCGTTAATGTTTGCTCTTGAAAAGGTTAAGGATCCTTAATTCCAAATTTATTTAAAATTCCCTTTGTTTACTTGTTTCGAGGCTGCCATATTTGATGTCCTACATAACACGCTTTAAAGCCGCTGTTTCATTGGATCGCGAAGAACCACGATGTCATCCTTGACTCCTCGGCAATTTCCGTATCGCATGAGGTGTGTCTCATGCGGCCAATCAAGCGGCTGGATTTCACCTCATGAATTATTCATGAGTACGAGATTTTTGCAGTCAATTTGCCAAGGGTATCATATGTGAATATGAATATCCTGGGTACCGAGGATGACATTATCCTGACACCGGGCAAACCAGTCCTAGAACTTCCCCTTATATACTGAGCTCCAAGCAAGGGAGCTATACCGGTACCATTAACAGGTAATGTAAAGGAATCAGGCAATTTAGTATGATTTGTTCTTTACCATCATAGATCCATCATAGATGATTAATAATAAGTAAACTGCCCATCATTTATTACAATCTAAGAATTTCAAATTGACTTATCTGTAGAATTGCATCTTTAAAAGATTTATGCATTTCAGTCGCTGATAAATAAAATCAACAGATTGAAAACGTTTAAGAACAGTACCCTTCTATGGTTTTAAAGATGGTCATTATTTGAAGAAATGTCCTTTTTGTACCTTTTTCCTACCATGGGACTAATTTTTTGTCATAGAACTTTAGTTTTGCGTAAGGTCTGGTACGTTATAATAGATAGGACAGTTTACCTAATCAACACAAATACAAATGCATGACTATAATTTTATTTCTGAATAAATACAAAAGAGATGCTACTTAGGAGATGAAATAAAAAGGCAATATTGTATAGCAGCATTGCCAAAAAATGAAAAAAAAGAAGAAAAAAAAGTGATGAATTAATGTGAGCGTGAAAGATAATGCAAATAAAATTTGGTGGACATGCATGAGAATGCATACACGTTTTGCCTTGTACATGCATATCTGCACGCATGCCTGTGATTGTATGTGCATGCGTGTGTGCTTATAATTAACATAGGGTAATGTCACTAAATATTCAATATAAGAACAGAACAGTAATGATCAAAATGATATGTTGCAGAGTTTTTTTTTACAATTAGAATTCAAAGGATATCCATATTGTTTCAGATATTTGGATCAAATCCAGAAAATAAAATAAAACAGCTAACATGTCATTCATATAATGATATACCGATTCAAACCCATTTTGTTGTTGTTTTTTAATTTTGATTTTAACAAACAAAAAAGTGGTAAATGTTATTTTTTTAATTAACTAGTTATCATTAAATAAAGTTTTCCAATTAGATATTCTTGAAGAAAAATTTGCAGAAGAATTAACGCAAACAAAATATGGAAAAGATGAGGAATAGAAAAGGGAAAATGAAACCATTTAATTTGCAAGTTAAGACAAGAAATATTATAAATTTCAAAAACTAATTCAGAGATCATTGAAGAATCTAACAAGTTATAGCAGATGCTTAACCGGATGCTCAATTATTGATTTTTTGCTCAGAAAAAGGCTGTTCATGTAGAAAGTTATGAGAAAAATGGTAAGTTTTTTGCAAACTTTGATAAAAAATAAGCAGAAAAAGGTGGAAATATGCTCATAATTAGATATGACCTTATGAAGAATGATAATGGTAATCTTGTATCAAATGAAGGGATATTTTTAAAAGAATTCACCAAAAATCAACAAACGAAGTCAGAATCAGAAATTTCTATTCAGAAATTAATTAAGCGCTAACAAATGTCATGTGAAAATTTCACAGAAATAAGGTGTTTCAAATTCAGTGATAAAAATCCAATAAAGGTTCAGAATCATCTTAATATATATCAACAGTACATTTATAAAGTACTCTGTAATTTTATTTAATCTATAAATTATTTTGTTGAGGAAGACCATTTTAAATTTAACAATGCAAATAAAGATATAACACATACCATATTTCAAGTTGACATCCAGTGATGTACCACTTAATATGGATTACAAAATAGTGGTAATATATATAGAAAACATGATCAACAAGATAATTCCTTACATTATTTCAAATTCTCAAACAGATTTATTTTTAATATTCTAAAGAATCTTAATTTCAGAGCTGTGATATATACATGGGTTAAATTATTCCATTCGGATATAAACAAAGAAATCATAGGTAATGGTCTTGTGAGTGTCACAACTTTGTAAGACAAGGGTGTACATTATCGCCATTCTTATTGCCCTTGTGATATATCACTCTCTTACACATCGGCTTACATTACATTCACCTCTGTGGTGGGCTCAGAAAGTAGTTTTAAATTTATGACGTCATCCAGACCGTTGTTCAGATATTTAATTTGAAGGACGACTAGATAGGCTCCTTAAATTGTGATATATATATAAATTGCACCACTGAACCTAATGGAAATTGTCATTAAAATTACAAATTTTGAAAATAAAAAGCTGAACTGAAAATACGATATCCGGCTGAATCTGTAAATATTTACATTTGCAGACGAGCGTTTGCGGATTGTTCCCATCTGCGAATTAAGGCAGGAAAATAGTTCCCATATTAACAATAAAAAATTATATTTTCCACACGTTTTATGATGATTCAATGTTAAATCATGCATAAGAGGTTGCTCTTCAGATTATTTTGAGAGCTCGGTCGGCCTCAGGCAGGGAGAGGTCATTTCGCCGATCCTAGTTTCTCTCTTCTTAGAAGATCTAGAATTATGTTTGATGGATATAATCGACTCTGGTCTTACATTTTATGATCAATTCTTTAATTCTCATGTTGTTTGCTGATGATATGGCTATATTTGGGAAAAAAAAGTAAATGATCTCCAGCATAGTCTCAATTTTTTACATACATATTGTGAATCTTGGGGATTTACGATTAACACGGACAAGATTGTTGTATTTAGAAAAAAAAAGTCATATACAGGCAGATGAAAAATGGACATATAATTGAATACCTTTACAAACTGTGGATAATTTTAATTACTAAGGCACAATTTCTAATTATATTGGCAACATTTCTATGAACCAGGAAACTGTAGCGGGAAAGGGCTTAAAAGCTATGCATACAATATTTAATAATACGCGCAATTTCCCATCAAGGCCGAAAAATATGTGTCTGATGCCTTTGTAATTTCTATTTTATGCTATTCATGTGAGGTTTAGGGATTTAGTAAGTCAAAAATTATTGATAGAATACACCTGAAATTTTGCAAACGACTTTTAAATGTCAAAACAAGTTCTAGTAATATGAGTGTACACGGCGAGCTGGGTAGATATATATACCTGGGTATAAAGTTCGTCTAATAAAAATTGGACCAAAATTATAAATTCAAATAATATAATAATTAGATATTTATATCATTCTTTGATTGAGAAATGTAATTCTGGTACAAAACTGGGCTAGCAACGTTAAACTACTTCTTGGTTCACATGGATTCTCAGACGTTTGGAAAGAACGGGCTGTAAGTATATTTAAACAGTCATGGTATAATGACATTAGCTCAAATAATACCTTATTCTCATATAAAACATTCAAAACACAATTAGAACACAAATTTTACTTAGAAACATTACCCCAAAAGTATAGGAATGCACTATCAAGACTTCGATTGTCATCACATTCGTTGCGAATTGAATCTGGTCGTTATGGTAACAATAAAATTGAACGTAACTTGCGCATATGTAGTGTATGTAACTCTGGTGTCATAGAGGACAAGTTCCATTTTATATTTAAATGTACTTTATATAGAGAACTACGTAATCAATATATTAGTAAATACTATTGTAACAGACCAAGCTTTGTAAAATTTTGTCAATTGATGCAATCTTCTAATAGGTTAGAATTATTAGGATTAGGGGAATTTTGTGTCATTTGTTTGATCCTTTTGTAGGATCTATTTTGTCATATAGTTCTGAAATTTGGGGATTTAGTAGGTTACATAATATTGAAAGAATACATTTGAAATTTTTAAAAAGAGTGTTGGATGTAATATTAAATACTAATTCAAATAGTGTATATGGTGAGCTGGGAAGATACCCACTGTATATAAATAGATATTCATGTAAAATAAAATGTAAGTGGAAAGTAGCCAACAGTGATAATATTCTAATCAAGGCACTATATCAGCAGGGTGTGAAAGGGTGTGATAACGGATATAAGAATTAGGTTGCAAGTGTTAAACATCTTTTTGAAACTTATGGATTTGGTTATTAGTCCCCTACCGGTGTTCACACCGGAGGGGACTATAGGTTTGCCCTCCGTCTGTCCGTCCGTCCGTCTGTCCGTCCGTCTGTCCGCTAAAATCTGGATCCCGCGATAACTTAATAACTAAGCAAGCTAACTTGATGAAACTTGGTATATGACTAGATGGCAATGTGTAGATTATGCACGTCATTTTATTTTTGTTCTTCGACTAAAATTGTGGTTGCTATGGTAACGGAAATAGTGAAAATATGGCAAAAAATGGGATCCCGCTATAACTAAGCAAGCTAACTTGATGAAACTTGGTATATGACTAGATGGCAATGTGTAGATTATGCACGTCATTTTATTTTTGTTCTTCGACTAAAATTGTGGTTGCTATGGTAACGGAAATAGTGAAAATATGGCAAAAATGGGATCCCGCGATAATTAAGCAAGCTAACTTGATGAAACTTGGTATATGACTAGATGGCAATGTGTAGATTATGCACGTCATTTTATTTTTGTTCTTCAACTAAAATTGTGGTTGCTATGGTAACGGAAAAAGTGAAAATATGGCAAAAATGGGATCCCGCGATAACTAAGCAAGCTAACTTGATGAAACTTGCTATATGACTAGATGGCAATGTGTAGATTATGCACGTCATTTTATTTTTGTTCTTCGACTAAAATTGTGGTTGCTATGGTAACGGAAATAGTGAAAATATGGCAAAAAATGGGATCCCGCGATAACTAAGCAAGCAAACTTGATGAAACTTGGTATATGACTAGATGGCAATGTGTAGATTATGCACGTTATTTTATTTTTGTTCTTTGACTAAAATTGTGGTTGCTATGGTAACGGAAATAGTGAAAATATGGCAAAAAATGGGATTGATTACCATATTGAGTCAAGGTGGAGCCGGTAGGGGACTTTATGTGTTGCATACAACACCAGTTACTTGTGTTTTTAATAGTGTGCAAGAGTTAGATATTAAAATGTTTCAGAATATTTTAAACAATGAGTAATTGACAATTTTATACAACAGTGGCATGTTTCTGTTGAAGGAAGCTCTGTTTTATATAATTACAATTTGTTTAAAAACAATTTTGAATATGAGTCGTATCTAGATATATTGCCATACTCGTACAGATGTTTATTTTCCAGAATTAGGTTATCATCGCTTTCCCTAAGAATTCAGACAGGTAGATTTGCTCGTAAAAGATGAGCTCGTAACGAACGAATTTGTCTCAATTGTTACTCTGGTGACATTGAAGATGAATATTATTTTATTTTTATATGTAGATGTTTTCACGAATATAGGAAAACATATTTGAAAAATACTTCCATCGAAGACCATCAATGTTTAAATTTTTGGAACTTCTGAAATCAATTGATAAAAGACTTTGTTAAATTTATGTAAATTTATTAAGGAAACTTTTAGCAAAAGGAAAAATAACCAAACGATTGATTAGGTGTTCATCCCCACTTCTCTTCTTAATTTTGTCACGTGATTGTGTATTGATGAAAAGTGTAGTGATGATATTGTATTGAAGATGATGTACTGTTACAAATCTAAATTAATATCGAATATATAAACTGTGTATTTTGTTCCTTGAAAGATAACATATTTTTCTTAATGATTGTTATTTCATCATTAATATGTTGCAACTTGTATTAATTATTTGCCATCCTCTTTATGTAGAAAATAGTCACCATTGTAGCAAACTACTTCGTCACGACCTTGTTTAAAGCTAAGATGTATAATGTTTGTATGCAACTAGAAACCTGTTTAGGTTTACGTTGCAAAATAAAATATTTTGAATCTTGAATCTTTGAACAAAAAGTATACATACCATAACTCATTTTGGATATGTTTCCGGCCTAAAACTAAGCATTGCAATATCAACTGTTTTGAACAAAGTTTTGAAATTGAATCTAATGTAAAATAATGTGATAAAAGAAATCTTTTTTTAACTCTGAAAAAAAAAGGATACATTTCTATAATGATTCATACCAAACCATGATAGCCAACAGGAACATGATTATATTAATAAAACGTCATAGGAATGATAAACCTGACAAAATCAAAATATATGGTCTGTCTTCAAAATTTAATGTTGGGGTCGAAACTTCACAGATATTGAACATTTTTTTTTTGCTTTTGCTTTTTTTTAATTTTCTTGAAAGTAGTTGGATAGACAGAGTAAAATCAAGAAAAAAATCAAAGTTTATAGAAAAGAATTTAATAAAATATACTTCAGAGAAATGGAGAAAAAAAACTACTTTTTAAATCTTTTCTTTTTAAGAATTCAACTTTCATTTTAAGAATAGTATATCCCCGAATGATAAAATAACATGCTGAAAGCGATAAATTTAACCGATATGAACGCATAATATGGATAAATTCACACAGTAGATTTGACGAAAGATCAGTACATGTATTTGGCAATCAAAGATTGTTAAAGGAATAAAGTATATTGAACATTTATTTGATATAAGTATTATCCGAATTTAGTCGGAAGGTCACTTTCAAGCCATTTACAATATTAATTATAATGATTCTATGAAGATATTTAAGCTCATTAAAAAGATTCCATTTAAAATAATTAAAATAATAGATAGCACATTTTGACAACAATCACAAGAAAATCAAAGGAAGCATGGGAATAGCCTAATCATTTTTGTATGTTCACCAGGCAATAAATAGAAATGCTACTGTTTTAAAGTCAAAAACGAAATACAATCGAAAACGTTTTTTGTTTTTTTTACAAACACTTACCAAATAACTGCTGATACAGCTTTGAAAAGTTTCCTGTTTAAGTTTATAAGACGTTAGCTACCTAAATTTCATATATATATATATATATATATATATATATATATATATATATATATATATATATATACACCAGTGTGAAATAAGTTATTCTATTTAATGCCAGATTTCTTAAAGTGACCAAGAAGACCCCGTCTTTGTCTTAACAAATTGTTTCTATTACTGTAAGTTCTATTTACTCATACCTGCTTTAAAACTAATCCGAGGGCAAATAGTTAAATCGATTCTTTATTACAATACATTAATAAAACCAACTTTATATTTGGAGGTTATTCGCTCTTATCATTTTCGTTTAACAAACATCAATGTTTGACGTTGTGTCACATACTGAATTGGCTCAATGTAGCTCCAGTTCTATTGGATAATGATCGCTGACGCCAAGCATCTGTGAAAAAAAGATAATAAAACGATTTATCCAGCAATTCTAGGAACATACAAGACATGTGATGTTAATACTGCTCTACTATGGTGATAAGAAATTTACTAATTTTGAAAAATAAAAATATGCTAACAGAATAATTTTAGAATGTAAATATGTTTTTCTTTAAAATTGTATTATATGTATTGATGGAAAATAAGCGTTATAAAGAGTATATATTTGTCGTTTATTTGTTATTAATCGTATCTACAAATAAATATTATATGACAAATAACCGTAAAGAAACTTTGTGTATATTTTTTCGGCATACGTCAGATTCAAATTGGCTTTTGGGGTACTAATTTCTCTTGCCTTGTCTTTTGTCAGATTTTCCATTTAAAAAGAAATAAATATGAGTGTACAATACTGTCCATATCCGTCTTAAATGTATAAAAGAATGTTTCCATCATACATTTCTTAGAATTAGCATATATTCTGACTATTTGTTCTAACTGGAGAAAAGAACCATTCCTTTCTGACATAATGTAAAATTTGAAGTCGCTGCGATATTTCTTTCATTTGAACGATATCATATAGGGGTCGATTTTGAAAATGACATTTGCTTCATACAACATTCACTAATGTTCCCGCATTTAGCTTGGTTTCGTTGATCGTTATTCAATCATGGCATTTTTGTTAGACTTTTGCGTGATTTTATTCAATTGTGTTTTATTTTCAAGTTAATCGGTGCAGTCAGATACTACCACCGGATATCGACCTGTGTTGCACAAGGCGCACGTGAAAAACCACTATATGTGGTCTTGGTTTGCTAATGACTAAACGTAGGTCAACAGAACATGTACATTTTTTATTAGATATAGCTCTGTTAACATAATATTAAAAGAGATTATAAGAATTGAAAAGTGGGTACTTTCTTTTTGGCTGAGCGTATTAATACATTTTATTTGTTAGAAAAAATAAAGATGCAATAGTCGAAAGATTGATTAGGAGATGTAATGTTCAATTAATCGCAAGATTAGGAAAACCGAAAGTAGATCTACTTTTCAAAGTACTGTTTTTCGTATGAAGGTAATCTATCCATCACTAAATTATAAACATGGTCCTTCAAATGCTTAAAAGATTTCATTGCAGATGAAATCATCCATTGACTTGGAGTTATAGGCTCTTTTGCTATATAGAGGCTTGTATTTGCTTCTTACCTACCTACTATAAAATTCCCTCGATCATTTGATGGACCGAGTTCACAATTAAATGATGGATGGATTACCGTAAGCTCATCAATATCCTCGTCACTTTCTTTCGTGTTAAAACAATGCAGTCCGTACCTCGAAGGAATAACTGTTCTCGGATATTTCCCATTATACTAAGACAATCACAAATTAGTTTACATGTACCGGTTAACAGCATATCTTTGCCTGTTTCCGGTAATTATATCTGCACAAATGTTTTATTGCAGAATGTGTTAAATACTAAAAATGTTAAATTAATTTCTATTCTAGGAAGAAACCAAGGTTTTTGAATGACTGAATTAAATATTAAAAATTTTTAGATATATTCAATTACAAATTAGCAAAAGATGTAAATGGAACGGTTGTTGTACCTGGTTGTAGGTCAAATTGTATTCATCTTCAAACCGAAAGATGTCGGCACTGCCGGGTATGTAGACATTATCTAGGTTTGGCCCTCTCAGTATGAATCTACAGTGAAAACAATTACATGTTTGCTTGTTTCAGAGAAGGGGACTTTTGAAACGTTCTATAAACAACATATCAGGAAACTAATCAACCCTCCGTGAGCTTATTCTTTCAGGGATGTTTAAAGACGTTTCAGCGTGTTACCATTGATTTTGGGATTTTTTTCATTATCTTTTTCATTTTCATTTTTTTTTTTGGGGGGGGGGTGTAAAAGAATGCCCCAAAATGTAAGATTCATGTGTTAAAGACATTAAAAGTATATCTTCCAAATTTTGATGGTCCGAATAGTCCGATTATAGTGTTTGTATTGAAAATTTGGCCAAAATTTCAATGAAAAGGCAATATTTGTTAAAAATTTTTTAAAAAACATGGTGAAATATATATAATTTTACATTTTTAGAATTTAGGTTAGTTTTTGTATACATTTTGGTCTCGGCACAATCGGTAATGATCTTTTTGTTTTTCCAATGCATTTTTGACAGAATTTTCACTTGTATCTCATAGAATACATTGTAAGTTACAAATTGTGATATGTTCTTAAAGTATCTTGAATTGAAATCTTTCAATTCTTTTAATGCCGTGATTTTTTTTAACAAATTCTAGCAAAAAGTGATATTCTATCATAAGTTATATTTCTAAAACGAGAAAGATGAACACCCCATTTTTAATTCATATATCCTTTAGTTACGGTCTAAAGTGCTTATGTGCAAATCTTTAGAAAAAATGTTCGCTAGAAACAACAACAACAAAAGTTATTTCAGCAGAAGGTAAATTTGAAATAATTTGTGCAAATGAGTTTTACTTCTGGTTTCAGAGAAGAAAGATATAAAAAATATATATTGTATACACCGACAGATGTAGTGCTGCCTTACAGAGTTATCACACCGCAGACAAGCGTCATGGTACCAAATCAAGTTACACAAGATAGAATAACAGTAACATTAAAGACTTGCACGAATTCCCGGTATATGAGCAAACGTTCGGCCAACGGTTCCGTTTTTTTGCAGTTGGTCACTTCTACCCAGAGCATCTGTGCACACGGCGTTTTTTTTTTTTTTTTTTTTTTTTTTTTTCTTTTTTTTTTATATTTGCAATAGCTGGACGTCACTATATAGCTGAAGTAAACACGGAAAAACATCATTACTCGAGTCATATTTTAGTGAAATATGTCACTTTTTTTTAAGATGCGTCACAATTAACATAAAACAAAGGGCTAGTGTTGATGATCGACACTAAATGGCTTAAACTTTTAAGGACAAATCTGTACAATAAACAACCAAAGCCATTTCTTGACTTACCTGTCGTAAGCACAATTTGTGTTGTTACTCGTAGTTGTATCAGCAGTGGAGTTAATAGGCCAGTAGAAAAGGGTTTGGTTGTAGATATCCAAACCCATCAAGTCAGACTCCGGGGCGTAGGAACAATCGGCGTTCAGATCTCCCAAAATGACGACATCCTGTAACGAAATGCAAAGTTTTTGCCGAATTCATATTTGTACATTTTAATTGATAAACATATATGAAATGCATTTAAGTCATAGACAAAGCCGGACCTCCTTAAGTGGCCAATAAGGATTTTGAATGACATTTCTCAAGTCAATAAAATTCAATCATTACTTTAATACCAACTCACTTTAAGTTTCGTTAAATCGAAGGGTTTCAATTGTTTAAATACCACAAAGTTAAAACCTTTTGAAAGATCATCTTTGAGTGTATTATGATTTAGACTTTCCAGATAAAACGTATACAAAGTTCTTCCAGTACAAAAGATTTATGTAAATACCTGAACATCTGACCATGTTCTTCTGACGTCATTGTAAACGTCAATAAGTGCTCCTATTTCGCTCACAGCATCAGCAGGCTTGACATGGATACCGATCAGTGCAAATTCCAATGAACCTGATATGAAAAGGTTTTAAGTGGTTTTGCAAGTTCTGGTATTGAAACTTTCAGTATTCAATGTAAGTATCAGTTATCGTTTATATCTTAAATTTAGTGGAATTTATCGCAAGCGACGCGAAGCGGAGCGCTGCGATAATTCCATTAAATTCAAAATATGAACGGGTTTTCACGTACATACATTAGTGTTGCCTTTGACGCCGCATTATGGAACCGCCTCCCATTTGACTGACAGTTTCACAAGATATGTTAAGTGCGGTTGCTGGGTACATTTTCTTTGAGGTAACAAAACATGACGTAAAGCAGTGGACACCGCAACTAGCCCCGCCCATAATTCTCAATGGTCACGAAGGCACCATAAAGCTATATTTTGTCCATAGGAAGAACTAAAGGATTATTTTATGCATTTATATTTTTAGCTCACCTGAGCAAAGCTGAGGGTGAGCTATTGTGATCCGTCGTGCGTCGTCAACAATTTAGTGTTTATACTCTGTCACCTTCATCTCTTAAGCAATATCTTTAAACTTTAAGACAATATATGACCATAATGTCTCGATTGAGTTCTATTATCGCTGAGTTCGGTCAATTAGGTCAGGACGTATGCCCCTTTTAATATCAAAAAGCAAGATTTCACTTTGTTTGCACTCTAGCATCTTCATCTTTTGAGTAATCATCTTCAAGTTTTATTATTATGTTTATGACTATAATGTCTCCATTGAGTTTGATTATGGTTGAAATCAGTTAATTAGATCGGGAGTTTAGCCCCCTTTAATATAAAAAAATGCTGGATTTCACTTTGTTTACACTCAAACATCTTAATTTATCAAGCAATCATCTTCAAACTTTATTGTTTATGACGATAATGTATTAATTGAGTTCAACTGTGGCTGAGATGGGCCAATTAGGTCAGGAGTTATGCCCCTTTTTAATATAAAAGTTGCAAGATTCCACTTTGTTAACTCTCTAGCATCTTTATTTCTTAAGCAATCGTCTTTCTCAGGTGAGAATTAAGGGCCATCTTGGCCCTCTTGTTTAATTTTGAACAAAATGCAAGCATTTCCTTGGCCGATTAGTGGGACAAACTGTAAGAATCAAATAAAGTATGCAATAGCATACATTAGCTTTTATGTAAAACTTACACTTGAGAATTTACTAACGTATGTTACTGAAGTATAAATGTGCATTTAATTGCATTGAAATATACTTTGGGACACAGCTGATCTTAATCATAGTGTTTTTCTTAACAAATGTACATAAATTGAGTTATGTGAAAACATGTTGCTTGAATAAGACATTTGCAGCATGTGAACAATGTCACTCAAAATGTAAAGCATATATGCTGAAATAAAGATAGCTGAACTATATAGAGATAGTGATTTAGTAATAGTGGCAAATTCGATTCACAAATAAAACAAAACATGGAAAAATACAAACAAATAATCTCAATAAAAGAAACAAAATGACATTGAACAAATATAGACAGTCCGGTTTACGGAGGTTAAATCAAATATGATTTGATATTTGGGACCACAGGCATCTGAAGTATGGAGTAAAGAGATTCCGGATAATAGTCATCGTCGAAAATCCACGTCGCTGAATACGTTTTGCTTCTTAAACGAAATGAATATAACTGAAGTGAAAACGGAAAATATAGATCGTGGTTTTCCGACGATGGATTACAGTTTTGATAAAAAAAAAAAAAGCAAAAATGGGATTAAACAAGACCTTTAAGCTGTCTAGTTTGGAAAGGATTCCGGGCTACAAAAGGCACATGGGTAAGGAGTTTCCGTTAAACATTTAATGGTTTTGTATTGAAATAAATATGACAACAAAATACAATAGTTGACAGATATATTGTATTCATAGTGGTCTATTTGTGTAATGAATGACTAAATTTTTAGCAGATATAAATATGTAAATTTGCAAACACGTATACACTTACTGCCGATAGGACGTAATCGAACGCAGTATGGCTCACGCTCGAATGTATCAGTACCGTTGTCTGGTTCGTCGTCATACTGGTACGTAGCTGTAACGTTTACTCTGGACAACCTAGTCGTTTACGACACGTGATTCAAATTTTTAAAGCACACAGATATATACGAAAATAAATGAATAAGCATGGGTGTCTAAAATTATTATATGTTTATTTGGCACATTGCACGTCGAAAGTCTGTACACAGATAAAACTGATATTATAAAATGTTTAGAAGAACGTGATGATTTAGCTATTGTCTAGGGGGGGGGGGGGATATCCGCCAGTTCACTCATTATGCTATTTAGTATGTAATCGTTTGTTTTGATATTGAAACATTTGATTTTTTCTTACATGTTTGTTGACAACTAAATTATTTAAATTATGTGCTTTTAGGGGCTGCCGTGGCCGAGCGGTTACAGTCATGGACTACAAATCTCTCATCCCCTCACCGCTGTGGGTTCGAATCCCGGTAGGGACTTCGAATTTTTCATGTGAAGAAGCCTTCCAGCTGGCTTGCGATAGGTAAGTGGTTCTACCCGGGTACTTCTGTGTACTCGGGGTCTTCCTCCACCTGTAATTAGCTGGACGTCGCAATATGATTGAAATACTATCGCAGCGACGGTAAACCCCAATACAACAATACAACAATACAACAATTAGTTCTCATCATTTGACATTGAATATAATACTTTTCGGCATTCAGCTCGTTCGTTCTTGTGTTTAGAATGTTTACCGTTTATTGAACATTTAATCGTTTGAAAATGCAGTTAACAATGATTTCGTTTTTATAAAATTCGATTGTATTCGTTCATGTCTATGAAATTTATAATATTAACACAAATAAGAAATGACATAATGCAATTTTAACGTAAAAATTTTTAATGGTAAAATGAATTTTAGGGAACCAGTACAAAATTAAGGGAACCATTTCACATATTGAGTCAGAGATTGACCTCTGCTAAATTATCCAGTTTGCTTGTAGGCCAATTAACACTAATTACCACGCGCTTGAAAGTATGGTAACAGTGAAAATTGTGTTTTCACACATTGACATTGTGCTCGCCATGGACGACGACAACAACAATAATATATTATACTTCATATATATAACAGTCTCACAATCTTAGGGAACGCTCTTTTTTGTATCGCAATTTTCTTGACATCAAAAATACTTAGTACCATAATCAATATTTTTTCCACACTTTTAAGTAATTTCACATTGTGTGGAATAAAGGCAGATAATAAACACAATGGATTCATACACAAGATGTACGATTCTAGAAGCGACTATATATATTGCTAAGTATGCTGCACATTACTATGAATACAGATACATTGTATTTATTTTGTACAAGTGAGTATCCAGAAAAGAAGGCCAGTTAGAGCTCCTGCCCAGTAACCGAGATGTCATAGGTTGGAAAGTCGACCGCGACATTTATAACTTTAATGTGAGTGTGGTATCAAAATCACTTATCTACGGTGTAATATTGCTGAAAGGTAGAACTATATTTATCTCATATACAAAAGTCCCAAAATTGAGTGGTGGGACGGTTAACCTAGTAGTTCAGTCATTTTGGGATTAAGTCTGCATGAGATTAAGTTTTGACCGGCTTTACAGCTCAGTGGTAAAGTGTCTGCATTTGCGTTCGGGAAGTCTGGGGTGCGAAACCAAGCTAGTGCACTTTCATTCGGGGACCACACCCTTGCCTGACACTCAGGAACATTGGGTTTCTATGGGAACTCGGATTACTCAGCACTGGTGCTACCCAGCTCAAGGATTTAGTTCTGCCTTACAGCGATATCATACTGGAGACAAATGGCATGATACCACACCTAGTGTCGCGGTCGGCATTTGTACAAACGACCTCTCGGTTACGGGACAGACGATCTAAGTGCGATGCAAAAAAATAATAATAAAAGCGTAAAAATGAGCGTACCTTAAGAGCGTAAAACTGTTTTGTGTATTGTAATGTGTTATCCACCATGACGAGTACACAGTCAATGTGTGGAAGCATAATATTCAATGTTACCATATTGGATAATTTAGCAGAGGCGAAAAGGGTATATATACACCGGAGAAGTATGTTGCAGTTATCTCTGACACAATATGCGAAATGGTTCCCTAATCCCTAAAAATCATATTATAGTAGTGTTAATTTTTGATGAGGACGATGATTTGTCATTATTATACAAAAAGACGCCACATTTTTATTTTGAAGTAACGTTGATATTGCATCATGTCATTTCTTATTTGTTTTAGCATATCAAATTATCATGAACGAATGCAATCTTGAAGTATAAAAACGAACTCATTGTTAATTTTCATATTCAAACGATTAAATAGTCAATATTCAGTATGCATTTTGAACACAAGAACGAACAAGTTGAATGCCGAATAGTATTATATTCAATGTCATATGATGAGAAATGAAAACACATAATTTAAATAATGTATGTGTCAACAAACACATAAGAAGAAATCAAATACTGCAAAATTAAACAAATGATAGCATATTACACAGCATAATAAATGAAGTGGTGGATATCCCCTTCCATAATTGTCGTGTTCACACCAACGTTACGACCGGTGGGCGACTGCATGAGATCTGTATCTTAAAGGTGAAAAGAAGCCGGTAGTGGCTGGTAGGAGAGAGAAAAGCGATTAATGAGGGATTTATTTTTACTAAAATGGTTGACAACTGGTAAGCGACTGGGCAGAAACATTTGGAAAACGAAACTTTTTTTTTATTAATTTAGTGGTTTTTAACAGATTCTCCAGTTTATTTGGGCTCTAAATTCGAAATTACATGCCAAAGCATTATACTTAGCCCCTAAAGACTATAATGGCTACGGGTCTAGTTCAGCGGATGTGTCACAAGGCAAATTATGACAGTATTTTATATTTAACATGCTTAATATTTGATAACTTAAAGATTTCAATAATTAAGTGCGTGTTGTAGTTTGATACATAATTTCTTCTTTTAAAACTTATTTTAGAACATTTGTTGAAACATTCTAAAGACCTTTTAACATAGCTTGATTTTTATCTGTTTAATTCACCTTTCGTAAGACTGTACTTTCTTTCTCCCTTAGACATCCTTAAGCTTGATTTCCTAACAGTTTGTATGTTTGATTATATAATTGTATTTGTGACACGTTTATGAGTTTAAGAGCCAACCGTTTATGTACAGTAACGAATTATCTGCTCAGTTATCCGTATCACTTTGAGCATGATTTGGTTGCATATGAGAGAAGCAGTTGGTCATATGGAACCGCGTGTGAAACATCGGTAGAAAGAGAATAGCAATATTGTATAGTATATTTGTAGTACAAGTTGAATTAAGCAAAATAAAGAAGATACTATTAAGCTGTCTACTTTTCTCCCTTGTATCGGTGTTATACATGGGGTACGTAAAGAACCAAGGGGTCTATTCGCAAATTGAGCTAGGCTCCCTTATATCCAACTTCTGTCTCTTCTGACGCTTGCTCCTTAGCAAAAAAAAAGGACCCACACGTGGAAAATCTTTGACCGTAATCTCTAAAATATGACCATAATAATCAGAAATTGATTGCTAGGCATTACAATAAATGAAGAAAAAGAAGAACCTCTCTAGCAAAAACGACCACCATGTGGCTTCCGCGTGACACTATGTGATTTGTTATGCGATCAAATGCGATTATCGGTCGCAAACGGTTGTACGCCAGTTACAAGAAAAATGTTACAAGGGATAAAAGTAAATACAGTTAATTATTCAACATATTTTTTGTGACATTTTTATATATGATAACAATATCTTCTTCAAAAATATCTCGGTAAAAGATGTCATTATATCATTATCATTATTACACGAGTCTTTTGAATCTTGGGTACTTTCCTTTTTTAAAAATTTATCTATACACCATCGATTGTGATGTGTTTTATTTGTCTAAAAACAGTATATCTATATATGTACTTTACCTGTAAAAATAAGCATACTGTTCCTTGTAGCTAGATCTACCGAGCCGTTCACTCAAAGTGAATCCATAATTTGATCTGAAATAAACACATGTCACTTAAACATTCCTGTAATTCAGAACAAAAGAAAACAGTATATTTATAAAAATCAAAGCGACCAAAATACTGACAGACTGGTGTCGGGATTTGTACGAACAAACGATAAGCGAGACTGACACGATGTTTTGAAGTTGAAATAAGAATAACCACTTAAGTGAATCAAGCTGGTTTACGTTCAGTTTCGTTGTACATAATTGAAGGGTGCTTTCGAAAGCAAATGCAGATTATAACGTACGCCACTTTAAAGAAGCTCGATCACAAATGGTCATTGACTAAGAATTTAAATTTTAACTACATTTGTGTATTACGTCTATCAACGCCCGTCTACAGACGCATGGTTACCAAATGAAACATCCGTGATATTATAAAAAAAGATGATTTCCCCACCATAGGCAGAAGCGTTACGAACGGTATTGAAACCATATTTAGAATTATAAAACCTATATTTATATTTTCTATTTTCATTTGCCATCCCTTGACTGATCACAGTCACACTTCGCGCATGCGCTCATTTCACAGGCAGAACTTAAGAATTTTATACCCGGAACTGGTGAAGACGCCATGTTTCGCAACGTTTCACGTAGTACCGCAAGCACATGCCTTCGGAGATTCCGTATTAGGTTATATAACTGATTTCCCGAAGTGGCTTGTACGAAAATATCGATGTGACCAACACCTGCCGAGTTTATTTGTCAGGAAACAAACTTAACAAACATTAACGAGGGAGGGTAGAAAAAACAACTTCTTTTATTTCTGATGATCATCTTTGAACGAGTTGCTTCACGTCACGTCACGATATATATCAATCACCGGTCTCGAAACAACTTAAGTACTATCAGGACGTAAATTTATGCCAAAATATGAACAGTATATTCCTAAAAATCTCTTATTACATTTTCAATCAACATCAAATATGAAAGAATTTTGTTGGAATGTCGTATTGTTTTTATTTAGACATATTTATCACATATTTGATAAATTACAATTTATGGGATATTCAATTATTCTCAAACATCCAGGATGTATCGTAAAATCACGATATGTACCCCTTACGGGCCCTTGAAGTAACGATTCATCGTGGGTCTGCCCATGATTTGACGTTATCTACGGCGACATAGGCGGTATGATAATCATAATGCATGTGTTTGCAGTGTTCATGTCCTTGTTCATGCTGCGAAAGAATGACAAAGTATTAATTATTGTTAATATTTTAAATTTAATTGAATTTATCGTAAGCGACGCGAAGCGGAGCGCTGCGATAAATCCATAAAATTTAAAATATAAACGATAGCTAAACATTTTACGGTTTGTCACGTACGCTACACAGTTTTGCCTTTGACTTCGCATTATATAACCACCTCTCGTTTGAAAGACAGCACACGTGATGCTGTAAGTACGGTTACTGGGTATATTTATAGTTTTAGCTAACAAAACATGACGTAATCATTCGCCGCCGCATCAAGCTCCGCCCATATTGGTCTTTAGTCACGTAGGCACCATATTTTCTCCATATTAAGATATCACGATCCATCTTATGCAATATATTTTTCGAATTTTGAACGAAATACAAGCATTTCATTGGACGATCAAGTAGGACAAACTGTAATGATCAAGTAGGACAAACTGTAATGTACAATACATTTTGCTTTATATCAATTTCTTTGCCTTATACAATTCGTTAGTTTTTGGGAAGCAATTTTTGCAATGCCATATTTTGGAACTCAAATGCGAACCTACACACCGAAATCTGCACGAATCGGATAAGTTTTTCTCATATCATACTCTTAATTTTAAGACATAGCCTACCGACCGCACATTTCATAAGCTTTCCAAAGATGTAAACATTGTCTCCTGACAACTTTTTTGTTTTTGGGAACATTTAAACAATATTTTCCAAATACGGCATGTAAACGTACACACTTCAGACTAAATTCTAATAAAAACGACCAAAAAAAGCCATGCGTTTACGTTACAACAGTTTTGAATAATTCTTGAAGGTGTCAAATGCGCTTTTACTATTCCTAGATACTTCCTACTACAGGAACTGGTGCGGTCAGTAAGCTAGGTCTTAAATTTAGGTGCGTGATAATATTGTTGAAATATGAGAAAAACTTACCCGATTCGTGCATATTCCGGTGTGTACGTTCGGTTTTGTGTTCCAGAAAGTGACATTGCAAAATTTGCTTTCCCACACTATCCGTGAGAAGATTCAAAACTATTTCCCCATATAGGTAGTTTCATGGTAGTTTGCTAAGAGCTATTTTGATAAATTCAGAAATTTATTGTCATAGTGCATGAGTCGCCTAGTACTAGATATATTAATTTTAAGGAAACTACATCCACTATATATATATATAAAATGTTCAAGAGGTTTGTAATTGTAATTTAGAGAGGTTGATTATTAATCTTATAATGAAAAGGAAAACAATAAGGATGCTATTGCAGTCTGAATAATAATAATGAAAGGGTATAGTTTCGTTAATTATGTATTACGCTTGTGTATGTGCATTTGTATACAGATTTATCAAATGATAACAGTCTTTGCATGCATATAAAGTATTACCTGCCCACCATGTCCCAAAGTTCATAGATTGCCGTCTCTTCAACTTCTCGTATTTCCTGGACCAAGATGACATCATATCGCAGGACGATCTGTTGTTTATAGATTTGATATAAAAATAAATATCAGTTAATCAAAAACATCCTGAATTTGAATGATTTATTGGATGAACTCGTATTGAAAAAAAGAAAAGAAAAGAAAATAACCGAAAAATACACTTACACAATCTAATATAATTTAATATAGGAATGAATATAATCTAATTTCAAAGTCAATTTTCCAATTAGAATATGTTTCTTTCTTTACCATGGCAATCGTCTCGAAGAGCCTCAAATATGCATGCAACGTCATTTTTTTTTATATTTTATCATATATATATATCGATCGGTATTTATATGATGTACGTGCAATTTTGCATGTCGTGCTAAAATGATAGTCATTTGTAACATACAAATGTAATAACACTACACTGATATATAGAGTAACGTAATGAACGTACCGTAGCGCCCAATTACTTTAAACTCTTCGAAAGTTATACCAATTTAATAAAAATACTGACAGCATACGAGTATATATACTATATTAGTGCATTTGTTGTATATTTCTTTCACTGATTATCAACAACTAACTAGACTTGATTTAACTATCGTAGGGAACGTACATCTTTATTTATCGTGTCCGACTAAAGCATGTCCTAGTTAAAACATTTACAATCTTTTCAATGTCACGATATAACACATTTAGTTTGCTCGAAGAAGTTTTTAGAATGACTAATAAAGATTCAACTCTTTGCATACTAGTATTCAATATTGGTCCGATTATCTTATATGGTATTTTGATATAAATTTTACAAGCAGGTTATGTATGTCTTACATCACGAATTATACCAGCTGTGAAGTTATCGTTCATTTTCGCCCGTCCAAATGTTTTGATGTTGAAAGCAGAGACCTTCAAAGGATGTGGTAATGTTACGTTTGATGACGTAGTTGTTGTTGACGTTGACAATGTTGTGGTCGATGATGGCGTCACTGTTGTTGTAGTTGGTGTTGTAGTCGATGATGGCGTCACTGTTGTTGTAGTTGGTGTTGTAGTCGTTGATGGCGCTACTGTTGTTGTAGTTGGTGTTGTAGTCGATGATGGCGCCACTGTTGTTGTAGTTGGTGTTGTAGTCGTTGATGGCGCCACTGTTGTTGTAGTTGGTGTTGTAGTCGTTGATGGCGCCACTGTTGTTGTAGTTGGTGTTGTAGTCGATGATGGCGTCACTGTTGTAGTTTGTGTTGTAGTCGTTGATGGCACCACTGTTGTTGTAGTTGGTGATGTAGTCGATGATGGCGCCACTGTTGTTGTAATTGATGTTGTAGTCGTGTCTTTGTTTTTACCATTGCCGCCACCATTATTCCCGCCACCGCCACCATTTGTCGGTTTACAAGAGACTGGTGTAACGCATGCAAATACTAACAGACACACTCCGAAAACAGCTGCAAATTGGTTCATCCTCTCTGAATAGTAACTGCAGCCTCGGCGATTCTATGTAGCTGAAATATGTCAAATAAATAAATGGTATTTTTGTATTCAAAGACAACACATATTCTGGTAAAAGTACTCTCCAGTGCGATCCCTTTTAAGTTTTATGTGACGTATATCACCCACTTTTCAAGCAACATTTTTTATACTTTGAAAACCGAAGAACCTCTCAATTTTGAAAAAAAGATCGAATGATTTAACATTACAAGTATGCTAAAATCTAAGAAAAGGTGTTGAAAAATCAATTTGTGTTAAAAAGATCAATACAGTATACAAAAATTGTCTCTGACATGAAAGCACTATAGAACTTAAAGATCAATTCTAACGCATTTCCCATTCAGGCGGATAAAGTTTGTTTTTAGTCACGTGATATTTTAGTGTTGGTTACTGTGACGTACTAGCGCATTGGGAAAACGTGTGAAGTTCTTGAGTTCAACATAGCTGAAACGCTCCGTTAGAATTAAATAATTATATTTTATTCAAATATCAGTGCCTTGAGCGCTTTAATATTAAGCTTAAGTGAGTCAAACCCTCTGTCAATTGAGACATACACAACTCCAGTGTCTTCAGCTCTTTGATTAAACATTATCGAGCATTCAATCACTATCGGCGAAATATAAAACAGCTGCTTTATTATGTTTGAGTTAACCGTTGTTACAACAGTATTTTAGTCATATAGCGACGTTCTGCTCACTGCAGATGAGGGAACCCTTCCTTCTGTGAGCTCGAGTAGAACATCCCAGCTACCACAAGGCAAATGGAAGGCTTCCTTACACGAATAAGCCGAGTGAACCTATCGGAACTCGAACCACATCAGTGACAGACTGGGGGAGGTAAAGCCAGCGATATAAGATAGGCATAAAAAATCAAATAATGCGAATACATGTATGTGAATTTAATTTATCCAGGGGAATTTCAGGCCAAAACAGATTCCAAAATCTTTCTGTAACCTCACTCAATGTAGAATTGTTGTTTTGCAATAGTGAATTTGCTGTTATTCGGTTTCATTCAAACTCCGCCCCTAATGACATTACCAGAATATCTCACAATATAGGCCGACGACACAAAAACCGCTTTTATAAAAAATGTAACAAAATTTAACTGAATCTGAAATTTCATGGTTCATGCAGGCCTTGAAAAATCCTTGAAAATGTCTTACCTTGAGAAATACTTGAATTAAGTGTTGCCTTGAAAAAAACTTAAAATTGTACTGGAAATTCAGTAAAAACCCTTAAATTTTAGTAAACAACCTTGAATATTCAGAGCTGCATTAGCAATGCATTTTTGAAACAAAAATTAATGTAACATTATGGAAAGAAATTAAAGAAACAAGATCTTCATCCAAATAGAAACTGCTGTATATTTTTTAACGAAATGCTCTTGGAAAAAAACTGAAATTGTGAATAAGTGTTGCATAAAATGTTGTCAGACATTGTGTAGATGGTACCTTTCTTGTTTCTGTACCATATTTTGAGACAATTTTTCAGCGCTCAAACAATTCAAAAAGTGGCCATGAAAGAAAAAAAATGTTCCGAAAGTCGCCTTGAAAAAAATAGTTATAGCCTTGAAAAAATCTTGAAAAATCCTTAACTTTAGGTAAAAAAACTCCTGTATGAACCATGAATTTGTTCTTCATTTCACAATAGGGACACAGTAATCTATCAGCCTCCCTGGTGATTGTTTAATCAGAGTATTAACTTAGATTATCCGTGTCTGAATATAACACATTAAAGAGACACCGTTTCACTTCTGTTGGTGTGTATTTTTAATACAACAGAGACGTTCAGTCTTTAGTCATCTTTAGTTTCATCCCCGAAATAGGAAGTGAAAGTCACATTGTTTTATGGAAAGCCTTGCTGTCTTATATATAGAAAATGTATATTGTTGATTCATTACAATATATTGAGTTAACGGCTCTATATTAGTGCATTTTCGCTTCATTCGCTTCATATAAAGACAGGTTGACCCATTATATCGCCAAAAATGATTCAGTATATAGCTGTATAACGACACTATATAAGCACATTATCACTTAAAATATTGTGCTTATGAATCAACAATATACATTATCTACATATAAGACAAGCATAGCTTTCCATATTGTTTGCTTAATTTCAGGCATGAGTTCATTCAAAATGACTTTGATGTCTCATTGTCATAATTTTTCGGAATTCATATACTCTAGAATAATTATGTGTCACGTATAATTCATATATACCTGCATATCCTCTAGAATATTTCGCGTATAATTCATATATAACTGCATATACTCTTAAATATATATATATATATATATAATTCATATATAACTACATAATTATACTAGTGTCACGTATAATTATTATATAACTGCATATAATCTAGAATAATTTAATGTCACGGATAATTTCTATATTTTTGCATATACTCTAGAATAAATGAGTGTCACGTATAATTCATATATAACTGCATAAACTTTAGAATAATTTAGTGTCACGGGTAATTTCTATATTATTACATGCAAAACATTTTTGGCAAAACTAAAAGAAAACGGAATTTTATTCTCTGATTTAACAAAGCTGAACGTTAGTCTGTAAATTACATAATTCATACATGTTTTAAAATTTTGAAGTTGTCCGTTGTGAAAATTAACAAGGTTTTCAATGACACATATGTTACCATATAATCTGCTCGGCAGTTGGCTTAAGTATAAAAAATCAATTCCAACATATTAAATTGTCATAGGTATGGTACACTTCACGGTCCAGAGTGGTATGTAGGTCGCATCACCCGACATGACCCCGTCTTCTCAACATTTATGTGTTTGTATTGAGTATTTGAAATATTCAGCACGTGAAGCAACACGGTTGAGCTAATTTAAAAGTCATGAATAGCTTCACTGGGCTGTGAAACTATTAAGCACGTGTTAAAAAGATCATGGGAGTAGACTAAGTTAAGATATATACTTACATATAAATGATATACACCTGAGTAATTCTATAAATGTGTAAGTATAAACAACTTATATATCCTTAATTATTGATAAGATCAAGCAGAACAAATATAGCTAAGAGACCTGTAATCTCATCTAATGGAAAACTAAGATTTAACTAACCTGATTGAAAGATGTAACTTCGCGTAAAACAGCGATGTCACTAAGTGATATTGTCAAACATGACCGTTAATTCTTTTACTGTAATACCGCGTATGACCATCGTTTTTTGTTTAACCACAGCCTGGCAGCACCGTCGCATGGATGTGACATTATAATGTTAAATATAATTCTGGGGTTGATTAGTCCTTTCCGGAACATATATATATATATACTTATGTATATACTTATAAGAATTCTTAACTGTATATGGTGTGTTTATTCCGTGTATATTGCTTTTGCAGAATGGTTATTAGTATATATTAATATATTGATTTTTTGAGAATTAAATTAAAGATACATAAACGCATTTTGACTCATGTTAATTCTCAACCTTCTTACCACCAGATGAAGTAACAAATATCTACCAGTATAGACTTTCCTATCAAAATATAGGGATGATAAATAAGGAATACTTACCACTAAAAAGAACTGAGTTTTTATCTAAATAAAATTGAATGCCTGAAGTTGCTTCGAGAATACGGTCCTTAATATGGTGACCTTTGTAGAAGCAATACTGTAAGGGAGCATCGCAATGAATTCTACTTCATATGTCAGTATTGAGCACTAGGTCATCTGAATTCCTACAACTATATCACTAAAATAACATAAATAAACCACGATTCCATACCACAACGACTTGAATATACTGCGATAATCATTTGGAACACATTGCAACACTTTATGACTAAAGGAACATTGCATACTTTTAATATTCTTCCCTTTCACAACAATGTGAAAAGTGAATTTGGATTACAAGTATCAATAAGTATCATTTTGGCTGGGTGAATAATTTTATTTTAAATTAAATAAAATTATAAGACCTATACACTGTAAAGATTTAAAATTAAAAATACAGGTCACCATGCTTGTTTTAGAGATCAAACTTATGGTAGAGCGTCACTATTTGCTAAAATTTATTGAAAAATATAGCATTAAAAAATAAGAAAGATTTCGCTTCTAAATATGTAACACCATATTAAAAATATATTTTTAAAATATTTTTTTCACCATTTGTAACTTATAATGTATTTTATAAGTTACAGAAAAAATACTGTCAAATGTGCACTGAAAATACTAAACGGGCATAAAATCTCATTTGTGCCCGGACCAAAATGTATACAGAAACTATCCCAAATCTGTGAATTTATATATATATTTTTCTAAATAAAAGAATTAAACAGACAGATTTCCTTTATTTTTTCAGAGTCAGTTCTCTGATATAAATGCTTTCTGAAAATGTAAAAAAAATACATACCTTACCAGATTTATTTCATAACTAAAACTACCTTTTTATTGAAATTTTAGCCAAATATGCATAAAAACACTAAAATGTGACTTTTTGTACCTACTAAATTTGGCAAATATATTTTTGATGATATTCTTAACACATGAATCTTAAAATTTGGACTTACTTCTATCATTCTACTAAAAATAAATGAGAAATTCAAAAATATTTTTTTTACCAAAATCAAAATCAGCTGTAATCCGCTGAAACGTCCTTAAGGCATATACCGTTTATATTCCGTCGATATATCCAACTATGTTAACTTCTCACAAACTGAACTGTCATCTACACCATCACACAGTTTCGAGGAATATATGCTAGTCATAACAACGAAAAGGAATGAAAATTGCTCACATATAATATATACCTCTATCTAAAAATCGACAGAGCGGCTCAACTAACAACCAGTCGTTTATGTTTTCCTTCATGCATTTGCTAAGCTAAGTTTACAGTATAATTATATTTAGTGAAGATACGAGTCAAGGGTATCGAAGTAAGGAAAATAATAACATCGCGAGACGACATGCTTCAGGAAAATTTTAATTATGTCTGCTTATCCATACTGTGTGAACCTCTTTCTTCTGCGATGCTAGAGTTAGAGATAAGCAAACAGCCAATGGGGTATATCCCCCGAACACACCTAACTGTTCGACCTAACTGTATTTTCTACTAACAAATGGCCCAGTTTTGGAATTTTGTAATATTATCGGACAATAGCTGACGAGAACACACGAAACTTACATAACATCATCGGAAATAATCCGATCGCATTCGGAAACGCTCGGGACGTCATGAATATTGACGTGACAACAAACGGGCTGCACGATTTTAATGAGATTGTATATTGAAATCTCCAGATAAATGCACTAGAGTGTATTTACTACACATGTTGTGCTATTTCTTTATCCTGGCTCAAATTCCACCAAAACTAAGCCCTAAGTAATAATTAAATTCTTAAACTAGGTAGAGAAACATTTTACCATTACTATTTTATGAAATAATCAACTACACGACTAGGTTGAAATGAATTGTTACCTTAATAACGAACAATAATTGATAAAAATGAAAGTTTGGGTATTTTCATTAGAGAAACAAGACTGATGAAATTCGCCCTCAAGTATTTAAGTATTGCTTAGCGCTAAGAATTATTGATGTAATTCGACCCAGTGCGTCAAATTCATCCATTAATTATATACATACATCCAACGAGACTGGGCTGGATGTATGCACGATAAATATATCAAATATAATGTTATTTTCATAGTCCTACTTTTTTCACTTCTTGAATATCTTGTTGCTTGTTCGTACATGATTTAATTTTTAATCCACGCATGGGATTCTTCCCCATCCCCAACCCTTTTTTTTCCAATCCTGCAGAGTGTTGAGAATCCTCCGTGTGTTTCTCCTTGGCTGATTTGTCCCCCTGATTATGAAGCAGAGATTGACTGAAATCCCCAGATTCTGAACGGCCTTTATCCGATGATGTACTCCTTAGAGTGTGGCTTCATCAACTTGTATGAACGTCCCGGACTTCTTGCCACTGTTTCGACGACTTTCTTGACCTACCGCGTATATTTTTAAAAGCTCTGCAGAGAGAGACTTAGATGAAAGAGCTAGGAGAGCAGAGAGGGAGGAGATTTACCTGCGGCGTCCACTGATGTTGTCCGCTCTCTAACTCATACAAATGTGAACCGATCTTTATCAAACTTTGTCACAATCTATATGAGCACAATGTCTCAGTTCCTTTTGATAACCAGCCAGATTGTTCTAGACATACCGTTATGGTCCTTGACAAGATGAAAAAGGTTAAATTAACAGTCTGCTTTCACTCAAACAAGTCTGAATCGATCTTTACCAAACTTTGTCTCAATGCGTGTGGGCACACACGTATCTCGGCCAAATTTGATAACCAGCTAGAGTGTCCAAGACTCTCCGGAGTTATGGCCCTTGAAATGATTAAAAATTGCTAAATGAACACTGTCCGCTCTTTCACCCCTGCAAACATAAACCGATATTATCAAACTTGGTTACAGTGTAAATGGGCACAATATTTCAACCAGGTTTGATAACTAGCCAAAATATCTTGAACACTCCAGAGTTATGGCCCTTCAAATGATGAAAAATTACAAACTTAACACAGCGTCTGCTCTCTCACACTGACAGAGGTCAACTTGTCTTTATCAAACTTTGTCACTATGTGTATTGGCACAGTATTTTAATCGAGTTGCAAACCAATCAGAATATCTCAGACACTCCAGAGTTATGAGCCTTGCACTGATAAAATTGCAGGACTGGCGTGTTTTGCGATTACCAGCGCTCTTGTTAATGTTATAAACGTAAACAATACAATAACTTGCTTTTGCTTGTAGAAACTGTCGAGATTGTGTTGCGCGTACAACTTATCAATTCGGCTGATAATTGAAAAGTGGAAACGCATATACATAGCAAAAATAACCTAAATGTTCCGTGTGATACTTAATTTTGACCAACTCACCTCTTTCAGTGATGATTGATCAATCTTTTTACTATTCGTCCATCGCGCATCCATTGTTTATAGCAAATAATTAACTTTGAGGACGCAGAGATTGCCGATACAGGGATTTGTGAAGACAGACCATGAGTATTGTACAATAATATCATATAACAGCTAGTCCTATGTCAAAACATAATGACGACATTTAGATATGGCACATTTTTGCTGTGCAATCAAGAGTCGCATTTTAGGTAAAAATATTTGTAATGATCGGTGACATAAAAATAGCCACTCGGGCGATTAGTTTGTTGTTTTGTAATAAATTATGGACGTTCACAAATCCCTACTCCATTTAACGTGAAAGGCTTCGCTGATGACAGTTTTTCTGTGGAAAACCCCATACAGTTGCTTAATTTTAATAAACATTTGTTGCTGAACTTTTTTTCCACGGAAGAGAGAGATACAGTTCCGTGGGGAAGTCGCTGACTTGAAGCAGTAGATAAACGTATGGTATCTAAACCAGTCATTATTGAAGGGGTCTAGGAATGATATTGTTTGTAAATTTGATACAGTCTAGAACATGAGTCGATGTTGCAACAGACAGTAATGTGTAAACGAGGCATGAACGTACTCTTAGGGTTGAATGTAACCCGTTGTTTTGTATTCAAAAAAGACAGACGTTGTAGTCACCCACACTTAATTAACATTCTTCAAGTGAGATTAGTCTGTTGACATTACCCAAGGCTTTAAAAACAATATCAATTATTTTCATTCATTATTTTAGATTATCTAGAAGTGTAACATTGTATACTTCAGCGATAGATTTGTGGATGTTTTATGTCTTCCTTTTTATTTTATTACTAAAGAAAATACAGGATTAAAGGAGGAACAATCTGAGAAAAAAATAACGTGAAATATCGGAGTTTTTTTTTAACATGGGGCAATTTTGAAGTCATTGAGTATATAAATATTTCGTAAAATACGTTTTGTATTCCCAGATGTTTTAGATATATGAAAATCCGTTATATTTCTTTTTCTTTTTAAAGCATACATCATAGATTCATTTAATACGTATTATGTCCATTGGCGATGAATCGCATTGTGTTGATGCCACGCCTCTTGTATCAAATTTTCCAAAGTTATTAGATTGAGAATTTTTTTTCTTTTTTAAAGTTCATTTTTTTTATTCAAAAATGGTGCTTCGGGAAGTTTTTTTAAATCAATTTCTCAAATATTTGACATTGCTATTGTAAAGGACTGAAATATTCAAGTTCGGCTTTGATGCTTTCAAACACAGGTTGCATATCGGCTATTGATCAAGATGCGAATAAACTGTGTCACAGGCATGGTGGAGGTCACCATACTACCAAATATGGTTATGGTTTCTACTCAACCGCAGATTATCAGTTTATATGAATTTAATATTTTAATACATGACGCGTATCGTCATTTACGCACCAGTTAACAAAGGAACAAAACAGTGCATAAATAATACATTATGATTTATGATAAACAATTAAATTCACTCTTGACCAATATTTCAGGAAAACTTGCTTTTGTCAAGGAAAATAAAACGTCAATTTTAAAGATACCGAATAATAAGCATTTGTACAGTCGCCATTTTGTTATTTGATTGAACAAATGTTTATTATGTAGTGACTTTAAAATTCATGTTTTTCCTTGACAAAGGCAAATTTTGCCAAAATGTTGACAAAGAGTGAACTAAATTCTTTATTGTTTTATTTTTCTCTGGGAAACCTACATATTTATTGAGTTAGTTGTTTACAACGATTAACTTTATAGAAGCACAAGTCCTAAACAGCTCAAGTCAGAATTGTATTTATCTCTTCGCTACACTGCTTTTACACACTATTTAGGTGGAGAGATCCTCGATGTGTTATGTTGTTGACTGTCATAATTGTGTTAGTTATAGGTAATACAACCGTTTGTTCACTGATGTTGTCTACTGTTTATGTGCTATCCTCTGTTGTTACAGCAACAGTTCCACACCTCAGATATTGTTTTAGTGCCAGTACCCTAGAAGTTGCACCAGTGCCATAGACGCTGTTTCAGTGTTATCATATTGTTAAACCTGGAGGTGGGGTTCAGAAATACAGAAGGCTAGGTCTCAAACTGATATACACACTAGGCAGGATAAATTTCAAACAAAAATTGCACAAAGAAAGTTAATGATCCTTAGACATGAGATTGGCATGTTTATGAATGTTTGTGTCAGATATAATCCTACTTATAAATCTTTTGGGAATTCAAATGTACATATATCATAGTGGTTACGTCGGCTAACTTCGACACATTCCGTGACACTCGGCGATAATCGGTAAAGTTCGGATTCCAAATACGGAAACTTTTAATCTTTATCCGGGCGCCCGCAGTAATCAAGACGCCTCATGTAATATCTACAGACATATTTTAAAGAAAGTTTGCCATCCTAGTATCATATTTTGTGCATGTAATGTCATAAATACTTATACTATTTTAATTTACTTGTTAAAAATGTCAAACATTTTAGTTTCATTGGTGAAAATTTACAAATAATCTTGAGTCTAGTGCTTATTAATTCTATTTTACCCGACATATGTTTACCGACTGACTCCATTTGGAAATAATATGACATTTTGATGACTTATGTAGCTGTTTTTTTTGGGTTTTTTTCGTTTTTTTTTTCTTTTCTTTTTTCGTTTTTTTTTTTTTTTTTGGGGGGGGGGGGGGGAGAGCATATAATAACTAACAAGAAATATACATTTAAGTGTTGATCTTATTTTCAGTTCATAACTTTACATAGTATGGCCATATTACGTGGTATTTCACATTATTTTAAGCTATCCCAAGCAGCATAATTTGCCTCGATTCGAAAAAGAAAACTTGTAAATATTTTATTTCTTCACCAATTTTAATGGGATACAGCGCATGCGAAGCGGAAAATTGTGCACTACACTAAAGCTTTAATGATTCTTCTGGTGTACAGTATTTCCTGACATTCTGGAAAACATCATTAGAGATGTGCTTGATGTTAGCAAACAAAATTTCCCAATGTCGGAAGGTTTTCCCGAATGTTAGGAAAAACTGTACATCTAACAAAAAAATATTGGGACGTGAGTGGGGCACGCTTCACATGCGCTATGTGCATTGAAAAGAAATAAAAATCAATTTTTACAACAGCTTTTCCCTTTGAAATTTCAGGCACCCGAGGGCCGAGGGTAAGCATTTCTCAGGTAAGCATATCGCGCTTCCATTTTTTTTTTTTTTTTTGCAATAAAAACAATAACATGATGAAAGAAATCGGCATTTTAAAATACATGTATACGAAAGTATGTTTCTAAAATCTGATGTTCGGTTTGATTTTGAATTACCATTTGCTTTAAATAACTTAGTTAAAAATACCACTGTCCTTGACTGTGCTTAGTAATATTTCTCCCATAAAAAATATTAAGCCTTATTTCACATTCGGAGTAGTAAATGATAATAAAAGGATAACTAACTAGATATATAATATTTTCAAACATATATTCACATGAATTACAACAAGTTAGTTTTGTACCTTGGTAAAATGTATAACTTACAGTCATTTTTGTTTATTGACTTTATTCTGGGGATTATTACCCCAATACTGTACATGTAGACTATGCTGTCTTTCTACACATATGCATCTATAGATTTTAAATAATGCATGACGTCACAAAAAAGTTTAACTCTTGATAAACTATGAAACACACACGTTTCATAGGAGAATTTATCATTTACATTAGGCTACTGTACAGATACTGGTTTTTTTTGTGTGTGTTTTTTTTTTTTCAGTCAGACCAATGTTATTCAGTTAATTGGGCATTCTTGGCTGTGTCGCGAAGTTGTGTAGGATTAATGTTTAAATTAAATGTACAGTTACTGAACGTGTTACTGGAGAAAAGACTGTCAACGAGTTTCTTTGGGCTGCTTGAATAAACCGCTGTTTTGGAACTTTGTTGTGTGTAGATCTGCATACTGGTAGATGATTGATGATCCATCATTGGCGCCTGAGATTCATTGGGAACTTTATTTGTCTCGATTCGGTGTGGACTGCATTGTTTGACAATATGTTAGAAATGGCAAATGTGTGAGAATCATTCAGTGTCCTGTAATTGTTCAAAGAAGAAGGGTTCTTGTGGCCAGTCACATAAACCTGCAAGGAATCGGGAACATTGCGGTCGGTCATCTTTTGGACTAGTGTTTTTCGGACGCTGGTGTTTGTTATTCGCTTTTTCTAAGGTAAGCCAGCATCTCATCAAACTTTCAATTTTGTTTTTGCCAATTGGTCCTCTCAAAAACCATTTTTAGAGACAGATGGCGTTTTATTGTTTGTAACCACCGCAAGGTAGAATGGATCGTCGGCATTGCAATAATCTTTTGGGTCGTTTAGATTGATAAAACATATATGCGTGTACTGGGCATCTTTCTCTGTTGTCAGGTGTAGCATACATTCTTGGGGGACATAAACGTGTATTCCTTAAGTCCTCTCCAGTTCTTGTTTTTGTGGTGCGTTCGTGATATTCTAGATAGTTACAATTACTCATCGGGTCATTTTTCAAGACAATATCACCCCAGCGAATATTCCTGTGCTCTTCAGCCCCGCCACGGATACCAAAATGTAAAGTATTCAAATACCAAAGAGTGTTGATTGTGCTGGATGGTGTTTTGATTCCTAACTGTCCACATTCATATAGCTTATTTATGTCGTCGTCAGACAGAGGGTCAGCCTTCAATGGCTTTGAACCTTTTCCTTGAGCTCTAAGATAACGTTGCTTCATTTGCAAAGCATCTCTAGTTTCAGAAAATTCAAGTCCACTTGACATAATCTGACAGGCATATCTGTGGCGTCTTAGGTGACGATCAAAACTACTAACAAAACCTCTTAAGTAGGACGGTTCGTACTCGCCAGCATCGGCCGTACGGACATTGATAATAAAATCAGCAATGTATTTGTTCAATTCATTTGGAGGAATCAATTTCAGAGACATATTCACCTTGTGTTTCGATTCAAGAAACCCCCGTAGAAGATTCACGTGAGCCAGTCTTTTTTAGCGTATTTTGGTTTTCATTTTCTCGAATGAAAGCTTCCGTATCGTAATTTGCGAAGCGACTCGCCATTGTTTACATTTAGCAGACGATACATCAAGTTAAAAATAGTTCGGCAATCACATGACATGGAAGAAAGCTGATCGCGTGACATGGAAGATAGAGTTTTCTTCCATGAGGGAAATCCCTATCTTCGTATGCTGAACATGGGAGAAATAGAAAAAGAAGAAGAGGAAGAAAAAGAAGAACAATATAAGAGCTGGATGGTCTGTCTGATTTATAATCCTAATATTCCCTGAAGCGTTATGTGTTTTTGATATATTTATGGACAGCATTTACTATACTCATGTTGTCTTCTTTAGAAATGGTTAATAAGGAGATTGCAATTTAAAGGATGAAAATGTCTTGTTTCTTGGAATAATTGGATACGTTCATTTCTGTATTTTTACACCGAAAAAAATAGTGCTCGGCGTTTTCAGGTACATTACAATATGAACATAAATTATTTTAGGAATAAATCATTCTTCAAATCACTACAATTATTACGCATACTGGTGTGTTCAACACCGATAAATGACGCGACTGGAATGAAGGAAATGAAAAGGTACATTAGGGGGGTGGGGACATGTGTTGGATTAATTCATGTTTGAATGAGCCAATTGATTGAATGTTTCTATGTGAGGTAGGCAAAGAGTTCCATAAATCAATTGACGCAGGAACAAAAGACTTTTCAAAAAGTGATGTTCTTCTATGGATGCCTATAAAGTCGTTATTACTTCTGAGGTTGTAACTCAAATTTTCGTCTACGAGTCTTTGAAATGGGACATTCTGATAATTAGGTACCATATTATTTTTTATTCTAAACATTAACATAAATTTTTGGTATGTTCTTCTCTCACTTAGGGTTAGCCAACCAGTTTCTTTATATAAATTGCTCAAACTGATGGAACGGGTGGTACCAGAGACTATTCTTCCTGCATCAGTTTGTAATTTCTCTAATTTTTCTTTATCATATTTAGTGAAGTTATCCCATACAACAGAAACGTATTCAAAAATCGGACGTAGAAATGATACAGATCTTTGATTTAGCGCTTTGCGTTTAACAGAGAATTTAAATTTTCTCATGATACCAATAATTTGGATGCAGATTTTATTATATTATTTATGTGAGCGTGCCATTTGCAATCACTGCTTAAGGTAATACCTAAATTTTGTGGGTATCTGAGGTAGTTAGGATTTTATCATCAAAATTAAGAATAGCGGTTGCTGATTTCCAAAATATAAAACTTCAGTTTTATCAGGATTGAATGTCACTAACCATGTTAAGACCCCCTGGAAATTTCTTTTAGATCGTGGTTCAGTATCCCCCTAAATTCGCAATATTTGAAGATGTCGACGCTAAAGATGTGTCATCTGCGAATAATCTCGTTATACTCCTTAAGTTATCTGTTATGTCATTTACATAGATCAGAAAGAGAAGAGGACCCAAGACTGATCCTTGAGGCACGCCAGCAGAAATGTATTTAAAACTAGAGTAAGATTGACCAACAAGAACTCGCTGATGTCTATCAGATAAGTAGTTAGATACCCAAGTTGAAGTTGACCTTTTATTCCAAATTGCTCAAGTTTAAATAATAAGACTTTATGCCAAACTCTATCAAAAGTTTTTGAAATATCACAGAAAATAATGCATATATGAAGTTTATAATCATAGGATTGTGCAATTTGATGATATAAATTAGTTAATTGATAAACTGTCGATGTCCACTTAAGAAACCGGACTGTTTTTCATAAATGAGATAGTTGCTTATGAGAAAAATGTAAATATGTTTATACACGCAACGTTCCATCACTTACCTAGACGACTTCAGAGAGAAATAGGACGATAATTACCTGAACAGTTTTTATCGCCTTTTTTATAAAGAGGCAAAACAGTATAGATTTCCATTTTAAAGGGAATATACCTGCCTTTAACGATTTATTGAAAAGCATGAATAATGGTGTGGAAATTGTTGATCTAACATTTCTTTTAATTTTGTGAGATATAGAAATACGACCTACAGCTTTGTTAACTTCCAATACTTTATTAATCTTCAATTTCAGACTTTTGTATCAGTATATTATTAAGACTCGTTGTTGATTTGGCTTCAAATGGGGGAAGAACAGAATTAGAATCATCCAGTTTTGATATAGAAATTCAAACAAAGTAGTCATTCAAACATTCCGCTTTTTCTTCATCAGTGAAACATATCTCTTCTACACCATTGCAATTTCTTTTTAAAACGGGTCCCGGAATAGATTCTGACGTTTTAAAAATTTTAAAAGGGCCTTTTTTACATTTCCAGCAATTGTTAAATTTATTAGAACTATTTTCTTCTAATCTATTTTCAAATTATTTAAAAAGAATCGGCATTCGCGAAAGTTTTGAGGTTATTAACTTTATACCTCAGTTTTTTTTTTATATTTGAACCAGTTATTGTCTGTTGAGTTGCTTAAAGTTAAACGTCTGTCTGTCTCTGTATTTAGTAAAGCGTCGGATTTCGGATCTACCAAGGTTTGTCGTTCGGTTGAATACTTATAACTTTTGATGGTATACATTCTGACATAAATTCTAGTATGAATTCGGTGAACGTTTCACAGGCTTGAACAATTCCACACTGAATATGACTCAAACTGAGGACTGTTTTGTATGGTACACCAAGTTTCAAGTTGGAGTGACTACGGAAGATAAAAACGAGTTTCCTGTCAACAAAAATAACCTGTTTGAAAGCCGAAAGAAAATGACAAACTGCTCGTAAAAGAACTATATTACACACGTGTTGCTCTATGATTTTTGTTAAAGAGAGATACTATGAAATAAGTAATTTTTGTTGACAATTAAATTTCGTTATGTACTGAAGAGATTTCGTGGGTATCTTTATTCGAGAATTCGTGTTCTAAATATAATAATAAAGTATTGTTTTCGTGGGGATTACTATTTGTCGATAAACTTCTCCACGATATCAACGGAAATTAGTGCCCCACGAAAATTAATGTATATTATCTTGAAAAATTACATTTTGCGTGTTTAGGGATGTATAAGCTAGAGTTTGACTGGTTAATCAAGTCGTTCCTACATGACATTTTTCCCATTCCCTCACGAAGATAATTTCATTTTTCGGTGAGATATTGCTGGGTCAAAAAAGAAAAGTTACCATGTAGATATATCACCGTAAAATACAAACATAGCGGAATTTCATTGTATATGCCGTTTAATCTTAGTACTAATGTCCTTAAATTAATATTAAATGTATATCTTGATTTTGGTTCCACTCACTTATGCTTTGACGTAATAGAGAATTTTGACACATATGACCTCCGCGTGCAACACAAGAGATAAAATATCTGCTTATCACTCTGTTGCAAGCATTTAAGAAGCTATAATTTCCAAAGGTATGATAGCTTTGAATTTGTTCAAGTTTGTCGTGCTTATTTGTTATATTTTGTTATTGATAAATTGTGATTTCTTTATTATTAAAAAAATTCAAGTATTAAAGAATATTTGAATAAGAAGAGAAAGCAAATTTAGTTATGCATGGTCTGTAAACGCATAGTTCAGTTTGTTAAATTGAAAAAAATATATATTACTAATGAATCACAAATTTTTATTTTTATTATTACTATTATTTTTTATTATTTGTTCAAATATGCTTGTTTGGTCATTTCGTAAGATTGTGCAAAATTAAAATATTTCATACATAACCGGAAATAAATTTATATTGTAAAACATTTGAAATCAAAATAGAATTTGCCAATGAAACTTTTGCAAGGATTATACTCATGTATATTAACAGTTCTGGCAAATGTATGTTAGCTGCGGTTGCAGGAACACTGGACGATGAACTTGTTGTTGGCAGTCGGTGTGTTTTTCTTGGTGTTCTCACCAGCCAACTGCAAACCGACAATTATCAATGGCGGCCAGGTCAGGGAAAATGGAAACACGACATTGAACAATATATCAGCTAGATCCTTGCCGCATGCCATTAAAGTGTCTGCTTTCAACATTAAATCATTTGGACAATCGAAAATGAGCGATTCCTTCGTAGCTGGCATAATACGAAATGTAAGTTTTTTTCGATCTCTTCTTTTCGATGACATTTGGTAATGTTAAAACTGCATCTCGTTGACAAATCATAGTTATATTTCATTTTTTTAAAAGTGATAAGGACTTTAGGAAATGTGCCTGTGATTATTATAGCGTGTGTACTTTACGAGTGAAATACGGAAGCGGCTTAAAACTAGCTTGGTGTCAATACTGTTGATCCTGTACGTTTTAATTACAAGTATCTTGAATAATATGAATGTGAATATTTGTCTATTGGATTGTACAAGGCTCAGCGTCTAGATGTGTTCAGAATTTCAAAATATTGATCCAATCTCTTTATGAACATAACCATTTGTAATATTTTGCAAACTTATCAATTAAGAATGTACCGCAAGGAAGTTTTCGTCGTGTGTGCGTTTATCAGATATGCATTGTGTAAAATGCATTTGTTTTTACCAATCAAATGACAAGAGCGCCCGTCCCATAAACGAGAGGGTGTGGAATCGATCCTTTGCCGCGATATACAAAAATCGCTGAATGTGTGGTGAACACTTTTAATTTTTCTTTATTTCCACCACATAAAGCACTTTTGGGAGAGCACTTTCACCAAAACGTTGTTTCCATAATGAATTTAACTTGCCATAATACATCCATAATGTTTACAATAACATATCATATCCACATGGAATATAGCACGACTTTTAAGACTGAACCCACTTTCTAGAAATGTTGATGCCTTTTATACTAAACCTAATTACATGCTGCATGTGAATAATTATAATAACAGAAACCTCGTACGTACTATATTCACGTGCACTAATAATAATCACATGTCATACAGGAGCATTATTGAAATAATAATAATAATTGCTTTACAGGAGCATTATAATAATGTCCACGTGCTTAACATGAGAAAAATTGTCCGAGTGTCAAGATTATTTATGACTGGGTGGGGTATCATGTCACTTGTCTACAGCATGATATTGCAGTGAGGCAGAACTACGTCTGTCTCATGCAGACAAAGTTCCAAATATTTTAATACTGTCGGTGAATTTAAATTTATTCAAACATAAAAGTAAGGGCGCGTGGTCAGGTGGCTACGTACGTCATGTTGACTGTGGGTTCGAACCCCATTTGGGACAAGGGTTTTTATAACCTTCCCTGGCGCAAAGTACTGGTCAAACCCAGGAACTGTCGATATTGATTAATATCCGGGTTATATATCGTAATACCACGAATCTAAAACTGTATCGTCCTATGAATATTGACACTTATAAGAAATAGACATGCCATTATATTTTCTCACATTAAATCGGAACAAATTTAATGCAGGTAAATATACCCTTAAAAATAAAAAATAATAATAATAAAAGTAAGATAAAGGGTCAGCCATATTGATTTCCCCAATATAAATATTACCGCGAATCATCCAACCATATTGCTAGATTATGTCACTTTGAAAAAAAAAGTGGCATGGAATAAATTTCTTAATTAATATAAGCAATTCTTTCACCAACAATAAAAATCATAAAAAAACAATGTTTCCATCAAATAAATGATTTTTTTTGTGTGGATCATAGTTGATCTTTGATGTGTGTTTCCTATATACGAAAAACATAACTTACCCGTAGAAATGATATAAGTCACTGAGGAATTGGTCAGACAGTTGCCGATACGCTATGTTAACAAATGCAGGCGACAACGGAAGTTGGGACATTATGCAGGCGAAATGTTTTGTTATTATACGGGCATTTGCTGTGACATGTGTATCGCGGTATTATGTATAGAAAGGATATAAACTAAAATAGCTTGTTTCATAATATACGTAAAAGTTTACGATTTATAATCGGCGAGGGTGGATGTATTAAACTTTTCATGCGATCTATCATTTAAAACCACAAATGCGTTCGTCACGAATTCATTTCTGTAGATGAAAAATACGCCATTCAAAATAACAGATCGTCCAGCGGTATGACGTCATCCTAATACAGGAGATACGAGACGCGACAGGGGCAGCAATAAATCAACTCTGGGATTTGGTAGGCAGGTAAGGAATTACACAGACCTCCCCAAGTCAACAAGAGTGTTCTCTGGAACACGTATGTCACCTGCTGAAGGAAGACGGAAAAAGTATGATGGATGGACAGACAGACAGACGACGGAAAAGTGATTCATATGTGTCACCTATGCTTACAGCAGGTGACACAATTACCCTGTGTTGAAAGGAAAATGGTACAGGGGTTATCTTATCAAAAACGCGTACTCTAAACATGTTTTCTACAATTATATCAGTCTTACGTTTTCGATGATTTCTTCAAAAAAAGGTGTCGTTGACTTTAACACTCACTCAGCCCCTCACCGCGTGGGATTGAATCCCGGCAGGGTCGTTCGGATTTTCATGTTAGGAAGCCTTCCAGCTGGCTTGCGGTAGGTCGGTGGTTCTACCCGGATGCCTCGGTGCATTCGGGGTCTTCCGCCACCTGTAATTAGCTGGACGTCGCTATATGACTGAAATACTGTCGAAGTGACGGTAAACTCAAATAATCAAGTCAGAAATGGTGTCCCTCATATCGGTAACTAAAATCCACTGACTCGTCAGTACCATGTATGCCCCTCCAAACCCCCAACCTATCCTGCCCTAACACCACTATTAGAGTTGATTCTCATGTGCATGGGTTTTATCATTGAAATTCTTATAATAATTTTCTATCATTAAAAAATGTCAAGAGCGTGTCGATATCTTTTTGTATACTATAGCATTGTATCCTTTATTTCCTGATAGCCCCGTTACTCTTGATGGAAAAAGAAACATTCAAGTGATACGGATAGTTACATGTACTTGGGAGAACCAACTTGCAAGGACCCGTTTTACTTGTACTAATGGTGCCCTATATAGTGCTTACTTATTATTTACTACACAATAAATCATAAGTGTGACCCATTTCATTGCATGATACAAAACTCACCAGAATTTGTGGAAAAAAAATCACAAGAATAGGGCTCATTAACATCTGTGAATATCTTTTTTCGTTCGAAGTTTATTGAAACGGGGCCAAGGACTTAAACAGCAAGGTATTGGCTTAGGGAATTGGGGTTAGTTCAATTAATGGAAGATATTGCAATGTGGTACAAAATACTTCATCTTCCCGAATGTTCTAGAACAATAATTTACTTGTTAAAGAAAGCTGTAAGTAAATTATTAAAGTAGTTTGCTTAAGGTGTGTGAGTGATTTTTGAATTGACATACATGTATATATATTCTAATGATACATTTGAATACATGGGTAGTTATTTTTGTTTTATAAACTCAAAATGTTGCATTTTTATAGTTCATCATGCAAGTTCTTGCATGACTATATATTGTTTTCATGCAAATACATTTCGATAATCCAAGAGCATAACACTAACCTTATTTGTTACATAAAAAATAACGGTATTTGTAAGAAATGAAATAGTTTGGTACTTAAAGAAACAAGAATGGTGAAATTCAATCTTTAGTACTTAGTGCTCAGTATGGTTGGTGGAGTTTGAGTCAGAATGAAATCTTCTAAAAGGAAAGTTCAATCAGTTCAGGGTAACTATCAATGTCCACTTTTTTTCCAGATCAAATTACGGAGTTGTGATAAGTGAGCGGCTTGGCAGGAGTTCATACAAGGAGCAGTATGCCTTTTTTTACAGGTAAAGATTTAACATAATGTTTATGCATAACTTTTTTGGGAACCAAAAATGGTTCTGGTATAGCTCTCTTGCTTGCCTACCAGCATATAAGGGTAGTTCCAGGACTGGTTGGCCTAGTGTCAGAATAATGTGTTTGGGTGTGGTATTCTGCCACACGTCTACAACGTGATACTACAGTGTGGCAACACAATATCTGTCTCAAGTAGATATAGTCTCATAACAACTGAAATACTGTCGGTGGACGTTAAACCCAAAAAACAAAAGTGCGTGTGTTCATCAATGGAATCTCAACAACGTTAACTTTGCCAATAAAAAAAAACAAAAACAACTCAATAAACACGATTGAAAAAAAATGAAGTCGGTAATGTATTCAAAGTGAACATGTAACGCCCCTCCTTACTGCCTTCAAATAATTTTATCTTGAAATATCGTGTCCTTCATTGCACCATATTCGTGCATTCCATGTCTTAATATAGACTGGCCGCCTAATATGTGTATGTGAAACCTGTTCGACCTTGAAAAGAATGACATTTATGGAATGATTATAGAATAAGTAGGTCATTTTACCTTGCCATTTCAGTATTCGTCTTATATATATATTTCTGTATTTAACTCTCAAATGTAAAATAACCTATAAATGGGTTATCACAAAAAAAAAAAAACAACAAAAAAAACTGAATGCAAAATTGAGACAATGTTTTTGTTTGCACCACACAGTAAAAAGACTAAAATTTGAGAAATGGATAGGACCATACAGAAAAAAAATGTATAATAAACTCACAACTGAAGCTGTCTTTATATTTTATTGAAATATTTTCACACCAGTATTTGGTACTTATTTAAAAACATTAAAACAAATGTAACCAATGTTCATCATTGTGTTTTTGAGCAACCTTTAAAACTTTCATAGTCAAATAGAAGTATTGTTTGACATAAATAGGAAAGGTAATGAAATTAAGGATAGTTTCCAAAGATATTCAAATACAACGTTGCTGCATTTTGAGAAAAAAAATGCACGTGGGACAGTTGCATACAAGAATAAAAGTAACCGTAACACGTTAAGCAAACATAACTACCTTTAATTAACAAAATAGTTTAGTTTAAACTTATTTATTTTACGTCGATGGGAAACAAGTTCTTACAACTTATACCAATCCCTCTCGACGGTTCCTGGGTTGGACCAGTACTTTGCGCCTGGGAAGGTCGTGAATAATTCTTGCCTCCATCGGGGTTCGAACCCACAATCTTCGGATCCGTAATCGGATACGTTACCACTGAACCACGGTGCCCTCTCAAAATAATTAAACAGTATTTACTCTTCTCTGGTACAATTAAACTTCACAACAATTGTCACTGCTATTTTTCTATGTTATATCCAAAGTTGTTGAACTCAACATAAGAACCTAGGTAAATAAACAATTCTTTAGAAACAGATCCTACCAATCATATATATTTATTTCAAGACGTTACTTTTCTTCTCCTTATTTTAAAACAAACTACTAAAACAAGCTTGAGAAATCAAATTGTATTTCTTTAACTCACTTGAATCAAATTGTGTTCACTTAGGACAATTATAGACAGAAACAAACACTAAGAATCACAATGAACATGAACATTTCTGAATCTTCTTGATGCTATATTGGTTTTTCTGAGGAAAGAAAAGTTATGATTTGTTTTTGTTAAAATTTACATCGCTACAAACTTACACGTTTTTTTTTTTTTGATGGACTGAGTCTACATTTTCATGAATACATAGCCTGGCCATCCTTTAAAAATAGAAAACTAAAACACTTAAATAGAACTTTCATCACATATATGGTTATATTTATGGTATACTGTACCATTTTTAACCCTGGAAAAATAAAGCTTTTAATTCTAACATCTTGTAAGATCCGTACGCATGGGAAAATAAAGGCCTAAAAGTAACTTATAAGAACTAAGATACTTCTTGATCCAGAAACTTAAGTTTAATGCTTCTTACCGAAAAGATGTGGTTGCTTCAATGTCCTGAGTATATCCGACATGGGCTGTCAGACAATTTGATCCCTATCGTGCCACGTGTAGACCCCTTTAACTGCGGGTTTCCTCATGAAACGACCCAGTACCTGAATCTCATCCGTGTCAGTTTGGTGAACCTAGAAGCTTAAATTAGCTTCAATTAATCAATTAGATTTTCTTGGAACAGAAACTTACATTTTGAAGCTGACAGAGCGTTGTATGTGTTTTATATATGTAACAGCTAATAAAGAACGGGAATCAGGCTTAGCTGGATGTAAGACAACTTTTTGTTTCTTGTCGGCATGCGCCCGCTTTATGTATGCCCACGACATGAAGCGCATGGCTCATATGATAAAGCCAAAAAAAATATGTCCGTTTCTGGTCTCCCGACCGACTCTCTTCTTTTACCTTTCTTTTCATGTAAAATAATATAAAAAATAAAACCCCTACCTACCAACCCTTTTTTATTTGCTGGAGACCAGAAACGGAACTTTTTTTACCTAATGTGATTGGCATATGTTCTGTTAAGACTCCATTGCCTCCTTTTTTACTTTCGAATGGCATGCGGAAATCCTAATTCGTTTCCCTGTGCCTAGAAGTTTGTTATTTAAATATTTATATGTATGTTTAATTATTACTTGACAGCAAGTAAGCCCTTATACTTTCACACATACTTACATCTTTAATGTTGTATTCTTAATATGGGAAAATCAACGACAACTCGTATGAAAAATTTATTATTGTTATTACTTCAACGTTTCGGCTAACGCCTTCATCAGGATAACAATAGCTTTTAAACATAAGGCAACGGAAACGACGTCACCATGATTAGCGTAATGTCAAAAAAGCGGGGAAAATGCAGACGTTCTGCATTTTTCATAATATCTATCGTCATCTATCGCAACCCCCCCCCCCCTTTGTAATCTTCAGTGTTCATAATTACTATCGTATTTGATTTGTCTGCTTTCTTTATAATGATATTTTTATATTTCGATAACTTTTTAACGAAAGTAATTCGGTGTCAGTTATATTTCTGAACCGTTTGCTTTTATTATGCGCCTGAAAAATTTCTTCTGCTATCGCACTAATGTAGAAATATAAATGAATATCTTGTCCGGCTGGGATAGTAAATGAGGATTCAGTTTTATTGAAGAAAGAAATTTCATTATAATCGTCACTACTTTTTTGTATTTGTGTGTTGTCATCTTTAACATTTTTATTGCCAGTCGGCCCTGTTTATGCGGCCTGTGAATAATTTCATCTCTTTACAAGTTCAGATGCCTGAATCCACCTCTTGGACTTTTTCTCATTTTCCTCCTTAGATATATATCCTTCACTGGTAGTACATGCTTTCTTCTTTGTTACCTTTGGAAGTATTGGCTGATATAACTTATCCATTTGCTCTGCATGCTTTGGACGGTGTTCAGATTCATAAACAAATTTTCCAGAGCCGTACAGTTTACATTTTAGGTATATTATGTCCTTTTGCTATGACATTAATTGCTTCAATTTTCTTCTCCATATTGTAGCATTTGCATTTTGAAGATTTCGATTTTGACATCAGTAGATGGTGCTTAGGGACAGTGGTTCCATTGATGAATATTGTATCTTTCTTATTTGGAATTATCCTGGAATGATTTTCCATTATTATTATTATATATTATTTTGATTGTTACATTATTTATAAGTAAATTGTTTAAGAGTACAACATTATACACAATGTAATTATGTGTGAATGTATAAGAGTTTACTTAATGGATTAAATACGATTAGCGTTGAAATTAATGACTGTACAACTAATCAGGTTGAGCCGACTGCAGTTTGTGGCCAAACATCAGTATGACGATGGACCAGATGATTATTCGGACCCTTTTGAGCGTGATCCATTTTGTGTCCGACTACGTCCTATAGGCAGTAAGAGTTTCAACCATTACAACACATCTGTTCATGTCCAAATTCATGGCTTTGAGAATATTACCTCATAATACTTACGCACAAATGACTTGAGGATGGTTTATTTACTGGATTTTTATCTAAAACAATATAATTTTGTTTGCAGATTTGTGTATAATCTAGGAGCAAATACAGGAGAACCTAATCAGACAGCTCATGGAATTTTGGATTAGCTCATTCCCTTGCGCTCAGCAATGATGGGTAGTTCCAGGAATAGTTTGCCCGGTGTCATTATAAATTGACCGGGTGTGTTATCATGCTTCAACTTTCACATCGCAGTGAGGCAGCACAGTAACTGCTCATTTTGACAAAAACGTCCCAAAATGACGGGATAATGTCGATGGAACTTTGAACTGAAAAAAGAAAACAAGAGTAATACTTACATTCTGCACACTAATATTTAACATCAAATGGAAATTAATTTATTACAAATTTGATTTAATTCATTTGGTTGGTTGGACAGAACTAGCAAACCTTAGATCCGGAGTAATTTGTACTATACTGTTGGACTTTGGTGCCATTCTTTGTGGCATGGACATAAATCTCTGTAAATTGTATGCCTTTTATTTCGTTTTACAATAGGCTCTTGGGATTTTGCTCTTATCGGTATCCATGTTAAACCAGCCGATGCAGTGAATGAGATTGGTGATCTTCTTGACGTATATAATGACGTCCACAGAACATGGCCTAGTGTTCAGGTACGGTGATGTGAGGTGTTTTTAATAAGAACCACAATGTCTGATTGGTACCTTGTCTTGAACTGTTGGAAATTATTATCGAATCAGATTGCTTGTTTCATATCAGTAGAAGATAGAAGTTACGCCACCCTTTTAGGTAGAAGCATCCTAATGAGCTTAGCTAATGTCGGCTAAGATCGTCCAACTTCCGATATTCTTTGTCATTAAAACGCCACGATTCGGAATGTATTCCTTTTCATTAAGAAGTTCAATTCACGGTATCTTATATCATTGTTAATTAAATGTAAAAGTTTTGATTGGTATTCATCTATTCAAATGTAAAAATAGCGTTCCTTTTTTGAAAAAGGTAAGAAAAACACCTTCCCGAATTACTTCCGGTGACGTCATTTTGGGAATTCCCCCTGATTTGTCAAAATGCATAATTGTGACAATTGATGGTATTTCTAAAAGTTTTCCCTAAAAAGAGCAAATTTTAAAAAAGCAAATGGTATTTTAATCAACCATAACTACAGTGACACAAGTATATTTGAAATTCATGTAAAGAGGAGAATTAGAACAGCGATTCTTTTGTACTGTGATTAAACGTACATAGTTAAATAGTTTTTGTTTCAAACTCTTCAGATAATTTTTATTGAATGCTTAGGCCTTTAATTCTTAAAACCAAGTTATAAATAACTTGGAAATGAAATGCTGTATTAAGAAAATAAATATATAGTTGTACATATGTTTATGTACAGTTCAAAGTGGTGAATTTTGTTTCGAAGAAACATTCACATATAAATGTGGGATTTTCTTCAAAAAAATGTCACTATCTACTCATTAATTCACTTTACAAATGACTTTATATAAATCACGGAATGGAAAAAGGCACTGAATATGATAATTATGATTATTATTTCAAGTTTGTGCTCACTTTGAACCTGAAAAGAACGCATTCAATAACTGATATTCTGTGTTATTTTCTTGGCTTACAAAATAGGGGGTCAGGTTATACATACTGTTATAACTTGATATTTTTATGGTGAACCTATATAAAATTGTGCATTTTTATTTTGATTTAGTATATGAATATTTTTTAACAGCTTGTTTTGAGAAAATTTGTACAAAAATAATTACTTTAAAAAAAATTTAATATGAATTTTGAATAAATGTATAAATATACATTTTATCAAGTTCGCTATGATGTATGTTTTTAATATGTTTTCCTTTTGATATATGCCTTAGGTATATGAAAAATCAATTCATGAGAAAAAATGGGAAATTTGATGATTTTGTAGCAGTTTTTATACGTATATCTCCACACAATTTGCGAAAGCTTTTCAATACTGGGTTAGAAAGAGTAAAAGTCATTTTTTTTAGAACCTGTGTTTAGAAATTTCTTATATTGCACAAATGCTGTCTTTGAATGTATAGAATAGAAAAACACCAAAGGCACCAGACTTTAAAAAAAATCATGCATTAGGTCGTCACTACTTTAATTATATTTAAATCTCATGCATTGAGGGAAATGCAATCCAAGTTATTTTAAACGTTTAAAGTCTCGCACGTAAGATTTTCACAAAACCTATACGTGATTTCTATACGTATTTTACACACACAAGTGATTCGTGTTCTTGTGAATGTTAAGTTTGGTGTAAGTATTAGTAACTCTTCATACACAACGACATAGCTGTGTTCAGAAAGAGTTCAGAGTGTTACAAAGTATAATCCGCGAATAAGCATCAATAAAGCAATCTCAGCCTTAAATGAATTCTCTAAAAAAAAACCTTGCTTTGCGTCTCTTCCTTATGTTTTTTATTCCTTCAACTTCTATATCATGCTACGCATTCGATTATCATTTTGTTTTT
>CM037786.1:15558710-15588887 GCA_021229015.1 Solen grandis | reverse complement strand
TTGCATACATTTTATGTTTAGCATCTAAGTTTAGTATATGCATGCATATGCAGTAATGCATTTCATATTTTGAAATAAACCATTTATGCATTTTATAAAATCTATATCATGCAATGAATATAATTAAATTTCGAAAGCCTTTTTACATGTTTAATATCATAATAAAGATAAGAATAAATGATCAGAAGAAGTCTATCCTGACTAGATCACCCAGGCATGTGATATTCCAACACACGCAGTTGGACTTCTTATTTCAGACATTTTTTGCATATCCTTATTGCTGTAAATGATTTGATCATCTCCATGTATATTTTCACAAGTAAGTATTCCAGAGGTTCAGTGAGATATCAAAAACCAGTAAACCTAATCAATTCTTCCATAATTAAATTAACCTAAGTTTGGATCAATTACTAAATTCAAATCACAACAAGTTACTAATGAAGCATTCCTCTAAAAGGAATCAATCATCTGAAATATCTAAAAAAAAAAAGGTTATCAGAGATGGAGAATATATATTATTCAAGCTAAACTTTCTATTCACAAAATTATGTAAAAACTAATACAATGTCGTTTTCTATTTCTTAAGTAAAATGATATGCCACCACACGCAATCACACTATCCTGACACCGGACAAACCAGTTATAGGACTTCCTTTGCATGCTAAGCGCCAGAAAAGGTGATATATTCCTCCTGATTGAAGGCGGACGATCGGACCACTCTCTCGCTGGAACCGGTCAAAAGGAAAATGGAATATTTATGTCATAGTTTTCATTTGTTTCTAAAATATAGCTAAATGAACTTAAACGAGAACAAAGCTTTGGGAATCAGTTTACCAACCAAAAAGACGTAAATTAGAATAAATTTCTTAAATTCTGCATTTCCTCTTTTAAAATAATAGTCTATGCAATGTCTGCGTCATTGCAGTTTTATGTATTTATAAATCCCGTGAAATCAAGGCCTCTAAATAGATTGGTGATTTAGAAAAAAAAAACGTTCTGAAAGATAATTCTAGCCTCAAACTTTTTAAAAATGATCGTCAATGACGACATTGTTCACAGATTTTTGTTTCACACACTCGGCCACCAGTGCTAGAATGATGACGAGGGCCTGTCAAGGGCCGATAGTTGGTCTTCAATCAACACTGGGGATAGAGGATCCTGCAGGAGGGACCTCCGCATCAGGTCACTCAGACGTTCTTTCCCAGTGTACAGCTTTACATACTTCAGAAATGTCGACTTCCGTATCAAGCAACACATCTTCAACGGTGCAAGTATCACCATCTCATCGAAATGTGGGTCCCCAAACCTGAAAACATTTTACATAGTCACTTACATTTGTTATCCAGTAACAGGTAATTTAAAGATATTGGTGTAAAACGGATTAGCTATATGTAAGTGACATAACTAAAAACAAGCTGGTTTATAATTACAAATGTTTTAAAAAAACTGGATACGTCATTATACACTATAAACTATTGTCTGTGTTGTAAGTTCTCTAAAGCCGATAACCCTGGTCAAAATTCATATCTATACCAAGAGACTTATCAGGACGTCATTATATATAGACCACTGTATGTGCTGTTAAGTTTCTGATTTCAAGAATCTCAAAAGGCAACCTGAAATGTTATAATTATGTAAGCTACTGTAAGTGCTTTAGTCTCAAAGAATGCTTACGCTCTCCCGTTATCGAAAAGTGAGGGAAATGTGCTCTTGTGACGAAACCTTCGGTACACCGTATATGTGTGTCTATCTCGGTTGGCTGGAATACAGAATTTTAAACTGCACTCGTTCCCGGCCAAAAATAGTAGATATTTTGATTCTACATGTATAACTGATGAATGCAAGGAGGATCATTTATTTCTTGTTAATTATGAATCTGAAAGCAAGCCAGCCCTTCAACTGACTTGCTACTTCATAATATAAGACTTAAACAGAGGCATTTGAAAAAGGGAAAAAATTCATTATCATGACAATATTTTACATGAATGTTACTTCAAATGCGCCGGGTCCCTGACTGACCACGACTGACCCAAGGCTTAAATGCTAATCACAAAAGCAAGGAAAGAAGTACTAGTATCAAAGACTGAATCCTGCCACCGGTTCAAGATTCCGAGCTATTAGAGTATCTGTGTTGTAATCAATGGACCGTTTGATTCCCGGCCTGGTATATATCTCTCCTACTTGGCACTCATTTTTTGTGTGATTTTCTATACGTAAGTGTTATATATTGTGTCTTACACACATCCACATAACAATGTATCTAATACATACAAGGAATGTTAAAAATCAATATAGACTCTTTCTGTCAATCACAAAATATTTTGTACAACGCGAAATAATATACATAATTTGCAATTTTTATTCAATTCTTTCAGTGTCAGTACTTCCCCTAATCCGAAGTACACTTCGATTCCCGTAATTCCGTATTTTTATGTTTTCTGCTGCATTTCAGGCGCAGTTGTGTTTTCTTTAAAACAAAAGTAACGCAAACCCCTAATGTATTTTTTTGAAATTATATAAATACTGTGAATCATATAACACGAGTCTACATTGATTTTGGACAAACCACAAAACGCGCACTAACCTATTAAAAAGTCAAATGTATGTATGTCGATAATGTCTAGAAATGTTTTAGGGTTATAGAAAAATCCACCGGGGTTAAATGACCTGCGGACATCTTGGCACGACTGATTCTTTCTCTCCCATTCTTCTTTATTGCCATTTCGACTTGAAATAAACACGTGTAATGTAAAGAAACGCATAGATTAACTGTATGTTGCATGTCGACAAATATGTAATGGAAAGTAATAAAAGTATTTAAGATATAGTCTTTGGTCATATTTACAACAATAAAAGAAGGAAGAAAAAATATTATTTACATGATAATTCAAAGTTTCTTTTAGGAACCCAAAGTTTATTAATAAATGACGTCAAATCAAAACTGCGTCATATCCTTCATTTTGTAGACGATAGCCGTCATCTTGGAAAGCAAAAGGTATATTCTTGTCCATTACTATTTCTGTTGGAAATGCCTGTTAACATTCTCCTAATTTTCCCGTCCATTTGGTTTATATAACTTGCAAATCCATTTTGAAAAACAAAAGATATATCAAACTGGAAATTCGAAGTGAACAGGAATATGCGAACATTTGAAATATATATGACGCAATTGAAATACAAAGTCCGTGTCGATACAGAAAAGTATTTGTTAATAAAAGAATATCTTTTACGAAATATTAAAGCGCAGATGAAAATTTAGTATGGTACGACGCAGTTATTTTTACGGTAGCCTTTTCAACGGATTTCGTTTTGACTTACCAACCTTTTCGACATTGCTTGTCTTTGATAATACCCGAGACCTTAAATAACAGAGATGCGCATTTTATTCTTTGCGCGCGTACCCGAGACTTCAAGGAGACCCAGAATAAAGCGTTCAATTTTAATTTGCTTAGTAAATTATTTGTACGATTGCTTTTGACATACTATCCATAATCAAACGTAAAAAAATACTCGAACTATGCATTCGTCCTCTTCTTCCCATCGTTTATACTCATTTTATATAACTAAAATCAGAAGATTTACTGCATATGTTATGAAAGAAATTGTTGTTAATGAGATTTCCCCAGCCCCACAAAAAACCAACAACAAAAACAACAACAACAAACAAACAAACAATAGAAAACTGTATTTTATCTAATGTTTATTATGTTTATGTGTTTGATATGCTAGATTTAGTCGTCCTTTACAATATGACCGGGCAATTTTGAATAAAAAAAACTATTAACCATACCAATGCTGTATGTGTAAGTACCTGGGTGTAATAAAGATATGTTTTGTCTTGTTCTGGTATCCATACGGCAAATGAGGGTTTGAAAACTGCTAAATTATGCTATTCAATTTTAGCATTGTCTACTTATTCTAATCTTGTCGAATTATGTCATTTAATAGCCAACAACATTTTTCAAGTAATTATTTGCTAAATTACCAACAAACAAGGTCGTATTGAAAGGAAAGCACCTATAATTATAAACTGAAAAAAATATGTGTAGAAAACGGAATATATACACACCATTTTGTGTTTCATTTTGTCGGTTAGTTTATTTAGTATTTTTTTATGTACCATAAAAATTAAAAATATTCAACCATCCAAATTTTACCATATAAACGTTGAGTTCAATTAACCGATATATCTAAACCAATTCAATTCAAGTCATTTACAAAACGTCCGAAAAACGTGTGACAGGTTCGCACGCTCTTGTCTACTCTCGAGGCACGCAATAAAGCGAGTTATTCCAGAAATTTGCATATCACTTTATTTATGTCTCTGATAGTAATTAGACGCACACGCAGTTAATTACAATGTTTCTACTGAATTCTAATGCTCACGTACGTCGTTATATTGGGTTACTGACTCATAAGACTCAATTCTGTTAAGCAACTCAGTAAAGCTAGTTTTAAGACAAAAAGAAACACTTTTAGGTTTTCTTGACGTAATGTTTATTCATGTTCCTCTTTTACAAATCTTGAGAAAGTGATACGAGTTTGAATAAAATGTTACATTTAAAACTTTACACGGCATATGTACAAGAGGGGAAACTTAAGTGGGCCAAACATAAGACTGTTGGGCTAGCCAAGCGGACTTAAACGGCAGTATTGACTGTACTTTACCTTGCAAAAGGGGCTGGCTGGAACATTATCCGCCTTGGACCTTTTCATAGGGTACTAGTAAGATTTCATGACAAGTAGATTATTTATGAAGTAAAATTATAAAAAAATGATATCTCACTACTTAAGTATGGGAAAGATTTGAATTCAAAATGTAAACTAACACGTCTCCATGACTCCACAAAAAATGATTATGGTATATGTACATGATAAACATATCATGTGGCATAAAACAAAGCTAACGGAAGTTTTAGTAATTTTGGTGAAATGAAATGAAAACAAAAATAAACATTCACTTAAGTTTGAAATATCTTAATAAACAACCAACGATTTATGAAATAGGTTACTACATTTCCATAGTGTGTTTGCTTTTTGCTTGTTTAAGCAACAAATATATTTCAATCAATATACATTTAAATCTAATTGACACAGAATGCTAAAATATTGTCGCTAAGCGCTTTGAAGAGGCGTTTCCTAATAATTTTGATTTTCTTAAAGGATTGTGAGTCGTGAAATGTGCTGATCATGTGATGGTCTATGGTCGTATTGATTGATATGTATTAGGATAAACAGAATATGGAAAAGTTTTATTTAACTATTTTACTTACTCTGTAACATGTTGCTTAAGTTGTTCATGAGTTACAGAATTATGAATGTTTATTTAGGCAAACATAAGCAATCATTTTTACTAAAAAGATACCCTTCAAATATGTGTAATATTCTGAGACATAATATATGGACAATAATTTTATGCTTCCCTTCTATATACCATGGAAACGCTGATAGAAATGAATCATGAAAAAATTTCAACTTTGAAAACATTGGAATTAATCCCGTGTACCCTAATTCAGTTAACAAAATTGAGTGTTATAAGAATGTGAATATTGCATGGAATAAAAACATTGTAATGAACTGCGTGTACCCCTATTATTATCAAAAACAATAAATCGTTCGAAAAGTTTGGTAAAATATACATACATTGTCAAAACGGAACCAGTTGAAAAGGCTGTCGTAAACAACTGCGTGGTACAATATTTAATTTTCAACTGTCTTTACCATTCTGTAAAATATATTATTTTATTTACAAATACTTTTCCGCTTCGATTAGGACTTCTACTCATGAAATGAAAATGTATATTGTACCTTATATTTAGTAAAATTTTGGGTATTTATTCAATTTGTGGATAAAAACGTTTGATAAAGCAATTTCAAATGCGTCTTATTTGTCAAATACCTGTCAACTTTTGTTTGTTTCGAAATGGATTTGCAAGTTACATGCACCAATGGTGCGGAAGAAATAGGAGTGTGTTCATATATATATATATATATATTGCTTACAAAATGAATTATAACACGCAGTTCTGATTCCTAGCCCTTATTGTATGAATGAGGGTCCCCATGGAAACTTTAATAGATATGAGAGAAAGATAAAAAAACAACAACAAAAAAAAACAACACTAGAAATATTTCAACTGCATGAAGGATTAGAAAATAGTAAACTATTTTGTTCACCTATAATCGTCCGAAATTAATTCTTTATTCATTGTTAAGATGATTAATGACCGCAAGCAGTTTTTATGTATTCGGACACTAGTACCTTACTTTTTTATGACCACGTGTAGTTTACATGTTTTATGACCGCTAGGAATTTATATGTCTAATGTTCGCATGTAATTGAAATGTTTTATATGTCCAATCGTAATTTAATTTTTGTAGTTTTTTATGGTCAATGATCACTCGCAGTATATATCAAGGGATGAGAGAGAAACTATCCTTAGTGCTTATATATTTATACGCACTTAGCATAGTTTTACTTTCACCCCTCGATATGTTTTATGGTCATTCATAGTATATATATATACGTTATGGTCACTCTTAGTATATGCATGCATACTTTATGACCATTCGTAGTTTATATGTTTTATGACCACTCATAGCTTATTTGATGGAATAAAATGTGATCTTTAAATAAACAATTTAATGAAAAAATGTTATCATTGTCTTTACGAAGAGTTACAAATACACAACGAAAATAAGGAAACATAAAAAGTAAGAGCTAAACTAGATCTCTTAGGAAAATATAAGGGGAGAGCTGTAACTGAGTTGCAGGAATTTCTGACCCATCATTTTGTCTTTTGTTTGTTGCAATTTTTATTACAAAAAAAGAAGACAAAATAAACTTTTGCATTAACATTCCTGGAAATGCATAAATGGAAATTCATTTTTACACTTAAAGTGATTTAGATAAAAAAGTATGTAACAAGCTTGAATTAAAATAATGTTCGCTTGCATTTTACTCATCAATGAAATCTTACTAATTGACATAAAACGGTCTCCAGGGTTTTAAAACATCCACCATCTCGATTGAAGGTAGGAATGCCATCATTACCGCTTCTATCATATCGGGTTCTCCACAAAATGCCATTGAACGCTGACAATATTCGGTGCAAGTTCCATAGAGGCAGACCTTATGATCTGTAAAAAATACAACAATCCTGAAATGGGCGTATAGAATGTTATAATATCTTAACGTGATGAGTATGCATCTTATTATGTAATTGTGATTTTGACCGACTTAGACTTAATACATTGTTGGTGCATAACTTTTCAATATGTTTATGTCTATCACTTGGTTTCGGATCAACTTCATATGTCAGAAGGAAATCAAGATGCAGGTTGAAATTACACATTAAAGAAATTCCTGAGAAAATGATATAGTTAAAAATTGCCAAATAACAAGATAACTTCTAATAAAGGTGTACACCTTGAGATACGAAGAATGTCCGAGCCGTTTTCTTGGAAACCATTTCTTTTAATTCCGTCAAATTTATCTGTCGGCCGATTGCGGGAGGAACTCGGTAGAAACCAAGCAAACTGCAACATTGAGCCAGCAATAAATGTAATATAGCCTAGAAAAATGTATGTTTAGATCTTTTTCGTTTTCAATAATAACTCTTCTCTTGAAAATGGGATGAACTTACAGGATGCACATTTAAGTCTTTAACAAATGTATAATATACTAGATTTGCATACTGCAAATGCAACGGTTTTCGTGATGATCAACAGTTTCAAACCTGATCAGCCAAGTTAAAATACCAGAAAAACAACAAAATGCAAAATGCTTTATATGTGACCAAAACTTAAAGGCATCTCGAAAGGAATGTGATGTCCCACTGAGCCAGGCCCCCATCTGCTGTGATCAGACCTGCTAATTGCTGGTCATCACTGCAGGGAGTCTTTAGCCAATATAGTACCTATATGTTACGGTAAAACCTCTGATGGGTTGATGCATAACTAAATTATCTGCTACAATGGAAGTGAGATAGTAGGCTAGTTTTACACAAAGCAATAAACATATAATGACTTGACTATTTGAGTTTACCGTCGCTTCGACAGTATTTCAGTCATATAGCGACGTCCAGCTAATTACAGGTGGAGGAAGGACACGAATGCACGGAGACATCCGGGTAGAACCACCGACCTACCGCAAGCCAGCTGGAAGGCTTCCTCACATGAAAATCCGAATGACTCTGCCGGGATTCAAACCCACGCGGTGAGGGGCAGAGTGAGTGTTAAAGTCAGCGACTTAACCCTCTCGGCCACGGAGGCCCCAAACATATAATGAATGATAGTGATAATATGTGGGTTGTTTAGTTTATGATCCCTTACATAATTATTCTTTATTACATTTATTACTTGGAGTCAATTTTGTAACTGCATGATTATAGGATCATACGGCATTTATTTCAGAATTAAAGTTTTGATATTGAAAATATAGAGATACGCATTTTGTAGTAATTAAAATGAGCCTGAAGGACATAATTCTGACAATGCAAGATCTTTTTGTTTTTTATTTGCTTTTGCTAGAGACATTTTGTTACATTTTATTCAACAGAATTTCTCTTATTGAATAAACAAGTAATAAAATTTGTGTTGATTTCCGACATATAAACATGTGTTGAGGGAAGAAATGAGAGAATGAAAGTAATGAGTGATACATAACTTATTTAAAAAATTAATGTCCCTTTTTATGATAATTTTACAACTTAAATAAAATAAGAAAGAAAGAACAAAATAAATGAAAAAATGAAAGAAAGAAAGAACAAAATAAAGTAGACAAAATAAATCAACAGAGAAAGAAAGAAAGAAAAGGAAGATTTATATTTGCTCGAATAAAAAAAAAAGAATAATAGAGAACTTTTAGGATCATTTCTGGTATTTGGTATGTTCACAACTTTTTTACAAACTGTGAATGACTACATACAACCCCATGTAGCAACATATGCACTCTTGAACAATACCTGTGACAGACTGTGGCAGCCTGCCTAATCAAAAACAGATGCCACACAACGGCGGGTGGGTGAATTTTTGCTTGATGATATATATTATTATACTCAATACCATAATTAATTGAAAACAACCGCCATAACCAATATATTTTGTTACTATATGCTTTGTCCAATGTTATTTACTATGTAAATCTTGGAAATAAACTATTGAATTGAATTGAATAAATGGGGGGTGGGGGTCACTTATATAAGGGTTTTGAGATGCCTTTAAGCATCCATATATTGGCAATGAGCCAATATGATCTAAGTGTGGCACATTGAACGATTTGATTAATGTTGATCATCACTGTGCGCTCAAAAATGTCTTCCAAAGTGTCCCACTTTTTATACTAAACAGTTAAAAATCAGGTGAGACAGTTGGGAATCCTGCTTATTATTATAAGAACAATAGTTTTCAGTAGTATAAATGATTTACAATTTATTTGTTATCAAAAATTTTGGTAACGTAACAAGCCATTTGGTTAAACATATATCAGCTTTCACTCTATGCCTCAAAGTTCAGTAATGCACTAGAAGGAACTTTTGGTAAGCTAAAACTTGTTTAAAAGGTGGATGTTTGTACATGTACTTAGTTGTTTTGCTATCCAATTCAATAGTGAGTGTGTGGGAGGAATAATAATACATGTAGAATAAAGACACAATTCATCCCCTCTCTCTCCCACCCATGATTCTTTGAGCGCTTTTACACAGGTCATTCAGACCAGTGTTGACACATTGCTCTCATAGTTACACATACACTGTACATTGACCTGTTGCAAGCCAGCTAGCAGAGCTGCATCTAATTATAGAACATAGGTAACTTCTGTCAAATTTTCTCTGTTTTTATTCTGGGTCATGTATTGAAATTCTCTATAAATTCATCAGTTCTTGACAGATTTTCAAAATTCTTTTTTTTGTTGACGAGGTAAGACATTCATTTTTCCAATGATGACAAAATATATCACACATTTAAACTTTAAAGGCTTTAAAATCAATTCAAAGTTTGACCAAACTTCATACTGCCACCAAACAACCAAATCAATCCCGATCTGAAAAAACTAAAATTCTTCAAAAGTACTTTTTAGAGGCTTTTGATTTTACCCATATTCTTTCGATAAAATATTTTTAGATTTTGAGATATTTAAGGTCAAAGAAAAAACCAATAATCACAATATGACCTTGACCTTTGCATTTTTTGAAAATTTGAAACTGTGAAGTCCCTGGAAACACAAACAATACAATCTGTGAAAATTTCATAAAGATTGCTTCAAAAATAATGACAGAATCCTCCAAAAACTAAAAAAATGCCTATTCTCGAAAATTTGTTTCCTCCATATTTTAGTGCACTTTGACCGCTTATTGAAAGCCATTTTATGCATTTTCTGAAATCGCCACCCCATATATTTTGTGCGCAAAGATCTTCGGAATCAATTTCAAAAAACAGAATGAGCGTATCTAATCTCTAACAAAAATGGGCATGTTTTTCGTGGACACACCCTAATTTGCCAGATTTTTTCAAAGATTCAAACATTCAACCTCTTCTAGCTCAAAAGTTTCAAAGATATGGATATATGCCACTCATCATATTTTAACGGGCAGTTGACAGAGAACAGAATGCAAAAAACTGCATACAAATAAAATGTCAAATGACAGAGTTATCGGCAATTATATGTTTTGATGCTAAACGCCACCTAGCGGCAAAACTTAGTACTAAAATGAAAAACAAACTTAGTGGTGCACAACTTCAGATACATGTGAGTATGCATGGACATTTTCATATTTGTAGCACTTCTAATCATGTCGCAACAGCGGCCACAAAAAAAGTGCAAAGAATAATAATAATGGAAAAAAAAAGGGAAAAAGAAACACAAGAAGAACAGTAGGTTTTCGCGGCTGCGTTGCAGTCCACGAAAACCTAATAAATTAATTAGCCCGATCACTTTCCCTACTTTTTATATGTGTTAAAGGCAGCCGAAGAATGATAAAACTATCAAATAAGAGCGTGATGTCGGTCGTCTCTGGGACAACGAATTTTAACGTCATCATACTCTTCTTTTTGGTGTTAAAAGATGCCCCTCTTGAAATGCTATGCAGATATAGATGTTTATTTGGATGACTCGCTTGTTGTCATGAATTTTTGAGTTTCTTGGATGCACTATGTCGTGGTTTTATGTAGCGTTTTCATATTTTAGTGCAAAATATTCCAGCACAAAATCGATTATTAAAGGGACTGAATCGACCAAGATGTGGAGACAATGTTTTTTGAGAGCTTTTTGTTTAATATTGAAAGTAAAAAGAAACTGAAATATTTTTATCTAAACTATATTAATTTGGTAAGGTTTATTTATTTACTGTCTGAAACGATTTGTCACTGATAACGCGAATTTTGAATATTTTTATTGAAGGCTTATTGACTTTATGTGATTTAATTATAACTTAGACAATAATGTATACAAACCGATCAAGATGAAACGCTGCTATCTCTGCAAAGTGCCGCTCTGCTTGTTCATATGTTGACACAGAGATGTCTACGAGTTTCCTGCGATCGTTGGTATACAGTCCTTTCCGACTAAACCTGCTCCCCAAAACATCTTCGGATTATAAGATTATTAATTATTTTTCGGAGAAGTTAAGCTGATTTTCACTATCATCTCAATTTTAGGTTTCTTTTTTTCTTCAAAATTTACAAGGTATTAAATTGTCATACACTCAACAACTTTGAAAACGCGCCAGTCATATTTTGATGAATTTAACACTTAATATGATAAACTATTTTCTTGATATTTGGAACAATAATTCAGACATCATCTGTAGGAATTTCACTTTAAGAGATAACAATTTACGTATTTTACGACAATTACAAAGTCACTAGGAGGAAACAGTGAGTTCACAAAAAATCAATATTGTGTGTATGACCCATTAGCAGCAAGACACACTGTGTACCGACGCCTCATAGACAACACAACTTCAGTAAAACAATTTTGTCTTTCTTCTAAGTTTGCACGGTGAAGTTGAGGTACTGTGACAAATGGTAGAATACGAGCTTTCACGCGACGACCAAGCTCAACCCAGACATGTTCAGTTGGGGGCCATGTCCGGAGAGAGCCAAGCAAGCGATATTATTCTGTTATATAAAATTCATTGTACGCCTAGTACGATGCACTGGGGCATTATCTTGTTGAAGTGAACATCTGATATAGCTATACAAGATAATACTTCAGTGCATCGTGCTAGACGTACCACGAATTTTGTGCAACAGAATAACATTACTAACATTTTTAATTGTCATAAAATGCATCGTTATCTATGAAAATGAAATTCTACAGATTATGTATATGAAAATGATTATTATTTCTCCAAAAGTTCATGAAAATTGTTTATCATATTCAGCGTTAAGGTCAGCAAAATATGACTGGTGAGATTTTAAAGTTGTTGAGTGTATGTATGTACAAAAGGATTGGGCACTTGATGTATTTGTCATCGTCAGCACATGTTCATTTTTTTCAGATACGCTCATCAATTTCTTTCAAAATGCAAAAGTGTGAAATAGGATTTAAGATTTTTTTTTCTGAAATGTAAAACCAAAGACTTACGTTCTCTTCAAATACATTTTATCAAGCATTATGCGAACGACGAAGACCGATAACCACGGAGTCGAGCTTCGGCAGCATTATATCAAAGTCGAAAGCTACCAACTTTATCTGATTTGGAATTCTGTACAACGTTTTTCAAAGGAAAAAAGAAATAAAATGCTTGAGAAACATACATGCGATAACGTTAAATTACAGTTAAAGGAGTTACAGTGTTAATAGAGAACTGGATCATTTTTTTTCTTATTGAGGTTTACAATGCTTATTACAATTCTACCATGCTTGTAAAAAATTTAAGTCAAACAGCAAAAATAAAATTAAAATTTAAAACTAAAATAAAAGAGAAAAGAAACAACGACAACAAAACCCCGAAGAAAGCTAAAAAAACAAAAACAAAACAACAAAAAAACAAACAAAAAACAAAAAACAAAACAAAAAACAATCAATGGATCTACATGGCAATACATGCCAGACGTATTTTACTGCCAAGTATTATGGATAAAAATATGAAAATATTTCCCAATTCGGACAAAATCTATTGTTCTCAAAAGATTATCCTCACCTTTTTAACTTGGCTAAAGAAGTGCCATTGCCCTTGAGGGTGATCATGAATTTCAACTGTGAATCACCAGATTTCTCATCTGAAATATCATGTTATAATATAACATAATATGATATGATATAATATACACTGGTTTATACGTTACTAGTGCTAAAAATTATGAGACTGATAAACATATTTATAAAGTTAGTTTTGACTGATTTCGATACGCAATGTTAACAAAAACAGAAAAACGGAAGTTATAGAGTTGGTCCTGTGTCTTGTTGTTATGACAAAATTCGGGGTATTATATTATCGCAGTATAATGTGTATCACGGTATAATGTGTATCGAGATGTTATGTTTATACGCCATACTATTTTATTTCACCTCCCACAATTTTCATTGCGTTTTTATTGGTTGTAACGTAGTCACGTATTGACCCTCTGTATTTCTATATAAGGTCAGTAGAAATCCATAATGGGTCAATAGAAATAAAATGGCATCTAAAGATTATTCCCGTTAGAATTTCTAATTTATTTGAATTTCATTTTATGTGTTCGTCAGTCGCGAAACATAATGTGCATTTATCGATACTGGAAAAAGTGTCCCGGTATATATACATATATACATTGCTAGCTTGTCAGGAGTGGAAAGTCAACAATGGCTAGCGCCGAGTCGCTCTATGACTGACCTCTATTTTTTTGGTAGTGGTCAGTACCAAACCATAAATTAATGATCTGATGTGATAAGGTTTATTTCTAAGTCATTTATTTTGTAAAATTCGTAATGTATTGTTTTAATCTGTGAAAATTTTGTCTAGGTTCAGTTGTACTTACATGCAGCAATGATAGGTAGACTTGTGAGATCTTGTAACAGGGAGTCCACTACCGGGTCATCGGGGTCGTACAAGGAAAACTGACGAATATGTCGGTGAAACTGTAACCAGTTGGGTGCTCTGTATAAATAAATTTTGAAATATTCAAATAATAAATAACTTGCATGATGTAAGGTATATACGATATAATATATCTTATATCATGGCATAATTACCCAATCACGTTCGTCATGTTTGTCACTTATATATAGGAACTGACATTAATTATCATTCATATAAAATTTTACTAAACAAGTTCATGAAAATGCTATTAAGCGAGCCTCTGGTGAGCTTAATAACATTTTCATGAGCGAGTCAAATACAATTTCATTTCTAATGACAATTCATGTCAGATTCTTTACATCATATTCTTTTTATCATATGACCTATACTGCCATTATAACAACAAATAAACAAAAACATGAAAGAACGGACCGTGAACGAATTACTATTTGTAATCCAACACCAAGAAAATAGTTTCAAATAATAACTGAAAATAACGATTTAACGTGTGTTTTCTCATACATTTTAATTTCATATGAATAATTAATCTTTTTGATCAAAGTAAGTTGGATCAAACACATTTAATCCAGCTGTTCTAGTTCAGCACACTATGCATATAATATAGAATACACGCGCGTGACGCGGAGTGATGAAAGAGCAAGGTTCACTAACCACCAAAAATGGCCCCATCTCAAATTTTGTTAATAACCTAAAGGTATGTAGGACTATGTGTTAGGTTTTCAGAAATTATGTTTTTTTTAGTCAGGTCTAGTTACCATGATGACACAACGACCTCTTAATTAGAGCACATGTTAATTTAATTAAATCCCCAATTTGACAGCACTTTTCATATTAAACATTGAACTCATCTTTGACTGGCACAATAATATTGCAATAAATATAAGAAATTGTGTAATACATGTTATAAGTAAAACAACATTGATATTTTTTTTAATATTTTAGCCTTTGGTTTAAAAATTAAATTTATCTGAAATTCAGACATTTTCAAAATTTATATGATTATTTTTTTTATTGCATTGGTAGAATGGTTTGTTTATATCTTAGTTATAACAATGTTTTTGTTGATTCTTGATTAATCATTGTGAAAATTGCTATTTTTATTAATTTAAGTATTGTTGTTTTTAAAAAACAATTGATAGCTGAACTTTTTTTTAGCTATTAATTTGGAAGTCGGTCAAAGCCATACATTTACATTTATAAGGCATACATATTCATTATATATGTTTTGAAAATCTACAACAAAATAACTGGTTTTAACATGTCTTATTTATTTAATTTTTCACTCTGTGTTGAGTCACCATATACAGTGAAGATTCGTTTATCCGGAAACGTCCGTTCCCGGCGAAATTTCCGGATTAACGAATTTTCCGGATTAAAAATTCAACCATATTTGACCATATCATAGAGATGTATATACACATATTCACACTGAAAATACCGAAAACGATCTTTTTTGTTCAAAAATATGCCTATGAAATGTGCATGTTATTGTGCATGGTTTTAATGTATGCATGAAAATGTAAAAAAGAAATTAAAAAAAAAAAACATTAGCAAATAAACTGTTTACTCTTTATTTCAACGCCAAAAGTGTAGCACTTGTAGTCAACTGTTTGACGCATGTTCATCTTATCAAAGAATATCAAACAAATTTTGCCGCGCGTCAGCAATCACCGCGCGTCGGCAATAGTAATTATCCCATCATTGGTAATAAGTCGACGACAATTAAAGTGCTTGTACATAATTGGTTAGTGTTTTAGCCCACACGTTTCACACGTGTCTTCACTTCCGCTTATAACTAAGAACGATTCACACCTCTGTCGGGCGCTATTGTCGTAGGCGCGAATCTCCTGAGGCATGGAGCAAAGACCGGATTAAGGTGTCAAAAACACAGGTAAAATATAGATCCGTCCCTGAAAATGTATTTCCGGATGCGGACTGCGAAATTTCGGACTAAACGTAACAATTTGTGCTTAGAAATTCCGTTCCCTACAAAAATTGACCGGATCGTGAAAAAACCGGATTACCGGAGCGCGGATTAATGAGACTTCACTGTATATCAAACACAGCTGCATCAGTAAGATGGTCGCCCCAATTTCTAACTCCTAATGGTGACCCCTCAATGTGCCGCTTATAAGCCAGGTACCATATAATGGCAGAGACGTGGGAAGACATCCCAACAACACGTGCACCAGCCCGACAAAGACAGTACCATGATTCGATGCTGTCATTTGTGTAGCGAATCCACAACATGTAATTGCGGCTGCTTACATGTCTGCTCTGCATTTTAACACACAAAAGAGATGGATCCTCTGCGAAAAAGTACAAATCACAGTTGCCATCAAGGTGTTCTTGGATGTAGCTGGAGCTGAGACGTAACTGATATACACCAAGTGTAAGTTCCCGTAGCTGATCCTCACTCATCCGAGGAAAGTCTTCTAAACACATTTCATCAGCAGACTTCCAACATTTTCCCCGTTTTGGCAGCTTCTTGTCATCTACCATTTGTTTTAAGGAGTTAACCTTTCCACACTGAGCCAACATTTTTGCCGCAGTTGCCTCATCCTGCTCCACTGAAGCAGGAGGGCTTAAAGGTGGCATGTTTTTTACCATTCTGCAAAGATATTTTATCCATTATAAGTTCTTTAACTTCTTGCATAACTAGATATTTAGCAAAACAATGTTTTACCATTTTTCAAAGACCTAGTATCCGAGACATAGCATTGACTTAAAATCATAAAAAAAATCAAAAGAGAAAAGAAAAACATTAAAAAACAGACTCTATTCAAATATTTTAATTAAATGATATTGTTTTGTTGTTTTTATTTTTAATAACAAGAAAAAAAAGTGATTTGTGTGAGGCTGGAACACCGACGTTTAATTATGTACTTATTTATAACCAAAATATTGAGCGGTATAAAATGTTGCAGACGATGTCAATATCGGATTTAAAAATTCATACAAAATGTTCACATTAGCCGAGTCTTTCACTAATTGTATTGACAAAATAATCTAAATTTTCAAATCAGTCTGATGAATAAAACCAAAACCTCAAAAACACTACTCTTGTAAGCCGTCTCAGCTAAACTGTGAACGTATGCAAAAACTGTATTTCTGAAATAAAATAAAACTTACCGAATTGTTCTTTGCTAAATTTGATAATGATATTTGAAGGCATTATATAATAATATCATTTATATATATTCTTGTTTTCTAAAAATCATTTAAATCATCAATATCTTACCTGTCACATCTTTGTTTACATCTGTTGAAGTGGAAAACAGCGACACTCGTACCTATACGATATCGTACTCAATACTCGATATACGTACACTTGAAACGGATTAAAACTTCATCAAAATGTGTTTTGTGCATGCATTTATTTAAATATATTATTTCTTTTTTTTTACGAAACATATTTCAATCATCCGACTCAAAAACAAATCACGTTGAGTATATTTAACATGCTTTATGGTCTGCATTTAATGAAAAAAAAAGTCAAAAATGACTTCAAAACATGAAATAAAAATCTAATTTTGAAATAGAGCACAGGCAAGCCCCAACTTGAAACCAATACCATTTGAAACCTTTCATCAGTACAAAAAAAAATGGTGAAATTATTTTGTTGGGGCTGGAGTGTGCTGATACTTTAATCTTCGTTTAAATCGTCAAAATAATGTAAATTTCCATAATTTTGCTGCAAATAGGGGGGTTTTCATTGAATATAAAACATACAAAACATGAACATTTAACTATAAATTTAAAAGTTTTTGACAGTTTAAGGATGGAACTTGTAAACAAAACTTGAAAAAAAGATATTTGTGCAAAATTATTTTTTGCCAAATTTTGGGGCAAACCATGGTTAGTAAACCTAGCTCTTTGGCCTAAATTATATGTAACGTGTTAAATATAAGATAATATGTGAGTATTACACAAAACAGGATACAGCTGTTTGTGCATCTAGTCATATGAAAAATCCTATATATGGCAAGCTCTCATCATGTTTGTAACGTATGTTACGTATCGTCACCTCCCGCGCTGTTACATCTCGTCCTATACATAAGACGAAAACAGAGTGGGGTGCAAAGTAGTGATAGTTTTAATTAGTAAATGAACTATGTTTAAACTGTTTTTCCATGTCAATGATTGCACAATGAATAAAATAGTACAATATCATATATTTATATGACTGTAATCCCTTAGACACGATAAAGGGAACGTATAAATCATTATATGTTAGCGCTTATCATGACGAAGTAAGGATTTGCAAAGTAAACGAGCTATTTACGCAAAACTCAAATGATGGAAGAATAAAATAAACATGCCTTGATACTAGAACGCATATTACAAATATGTAGAAATATATAGAAATATAATTATTCTAATCTAAACTTTAAAGACAAGAAATAATTATAACCCCCACAATTCACATAATTCATGTTATAAATCGAGGACTAGGCAGATATTATTTTAAATCATTTGTAAATGAAACGACATAATCTTTGGAAGGGAAAATGTGTCTAAACTTTAAGACGAACAGAATACAGCTGTGATTACATCTCTGATACATTATTATCGTAAAGTTACAGTTAAGGTAGTTGATGACTTTTGAAATTCTGGTTTCTTTGGTGAGTTTCTTTTATTCTATACATTTAAAGAAAGCATTTTGTGCGATATAAGAAATTTCTAACCACAGATTCTAAACAAGATGTGTTCGAAAAAACAATATATCCCCGTCTGAGCAGGTCAGATAAAAAAAAATGATGTCAACAGAAAGTCATTCATGAGTGGAGTAAGTATATCAAACATAGAGCTTTACTCCATATAGTAATAGAGTACATGTAATGATCAAGACAAAAAACATTAAAAAATAAAGGGAGCTAATTAAAAAAAAATGAGCCTGACAGAGTTCTGTTTATTATTAAATCTTTAAAAATTGGTTCTTGTCTCCTGCTACTATTCTTATATTATGTTTCAAGTTTAAGTCCTTAGGTCTTTTGTTTATGAGTTTTGTTCCCAAGAAAAAAAAGGGAGATAATTAAAAAAAAAACTTGGTAGAGTTATGGTTCTCAGTCACTGCACTATTCCTAGTTGTCATCTACATATAGAGGAAGTTTCAAGTCAATTCCTTGTTAAGTTTTCAAGTATATTGTAAATAGGTTATTCTCAGGTCAAAAATGCATTGTACAATTAATTAAAGGGAGATAATTCAAAAAATGGTTCATGTAGAGTTACGGTTCTTGGTTGCTGCACTTTTCAATCTCACGTGTTTATATTTTGAGTTTCAAGTCAATACCTTGCATAGTTTATGAGTTATGCTCCCAACAAAAAATGACAATAAAAAACAAAAAGGAGATATAGTTCCAAACCTGGGTCAGATAGGGTTATGATTCTTAGTCAATGCACTTCTCCTAGTCACTTTCTATTAATATATGAAGTTGTAAGACAATACCTTGTATAGTTTTCAAGTAATGGCCAATGTTAATGTTCCTGACAACCCAAAAACCAACAAAAACCCAACAACAAAGTAACAGACAGGGCAAAAACAATATGCCCCCGTTCACAGATCTCGGGGGCATAAATATTAATGATTTTAGTATATCTAACCCTGTATTGAAATGCTTTTGCAAACTGTGTGGAGGTATACGTATAAAAACTGTTATAAAATCATCAAATTTCCATTTTTTTCTCGTGAATTGATTTATCATTACCTTTGGCTTTGATATTTTCCCCATTTAAAGTAGCATCACTACAATATCTGGTAAAGAACAATTTTTACACAAATTACTCAGAACAAGCTGTTCAAAAATATTCATATACTATATCAAACATAAAATTGCACAATTTTATATAGGTTTACCATAAAAATATCAGATAATAGCAGTATGTTTTACCTGACCCCCTATTTTTTAAGGTCAGTAAAATCACAGAATATTAGATTTTGACTGCTTCTTTCAGGTTCAATGTGAGCACGAATTTGAAATAATAATAATAGTTATCCTATAAAATGTCTTTTTCCATTGCATGATTAATGTTAAATCGTTGTTTAGTGAATTAATGAAAAGATAATGCCATTTTTCAAAGAAAATCCCACAATTTATGAAATTTCCCTAGAGGCAAAATTCACATTTTTTTACTGCACACAAACAAATGCGCAACTACAGATTTATAAGTTTTTTTCTCATTAAAGTATTTCTTTTCCGAATAATGTGTTACATGTTTTTAAGAATTAAACGTCTAAGCATTCAATAAAAGTTATCTGAAGATTTTATACAAAATCTATTTGACCAAGTACGTATAATTTTAGAACGAAAAAATAGATGTTACAAGTTTCCGCTTTTTAAGAATTTCCAATTACTGTAGTTTTGGTTGATTAAGGTACCATTTTTTAATTTTTTTTAATTTTTTTTATGGATAACTTTTCGACATACCCTCAATTATCACAATTACGCATTTTGACAAATCTAGGGGTATTCCAAAAATGACGTCACCGAAAGAAATTCGGGGAGGTATTTTTCTTCTCTTTTTATTCAAAACAGGAACAATATTTTTCCATTTAAATAGAGGAATAGCAACCGAATTTTTTACATTTGATTAACAATGATATAAGATACCATGAATGAATCTTCTTAACGAAAAAGAATCACATTCTAAATCATGGCGTGTTATGGTGAAGAATATTGGAAGTTGGGCGGTCTTTTGTCGACATTTGCCGTAATGTTCCGAGCCCATTAGGGTTCCTCTGCCTCAAAATACGTCTCAGTAAGTTACAGTTATAACTACATCTGGGATACAACTGTATGTAACCGCCTTCCACGTAACCTTTGACTAGCTTGCCCACAAGTTATTATTGGAATTACGAAATGTATGTAATGCCGTTGTAATAGTTTAACCCTTTCATGAATATTCATGTACAAGTTAATGACTTGATGAATATGAATTAACTGCACTTAAAATGGAATAATGGAAATCATGAATTTTTCTTTGCCAAACAGACTGTAGAAACAGAGCTACAATATCATATGAGCAAACAGAGGAGCTGATCTGATCTGGGTCTGCCCTGTTTACCAATGCGTCAAAATGAGTCTATAAGAAGTAAAGCGTTAACTAATTTAATGGGTTTCTAAAATAATTTCGCTAAACTCGTAGTCAAAGTTTTTATAGCCACGAAGTTTGCTGTCGGATCTTTTGCGAACCCAATTCATTCAATTATTGTGAAAAGGCTTAATGATTCGGCACATCTACATATCCTATGAACTAACTTAAAAGGTTTATATAAACAAGAAACTTTATGCTATTAGCATTTATATTAAATAGGCCACTTCATTTAGCCGATTTACCATATTTAACTTAAAAATTTCCATTTTTTCTATATTAACATTTAAAACTAGTCTAAGACACGAAAAAACACTAACTTAAAAAGATTATGTATAAAATATTTAAGACAAATCACCCTGTTTAGGCTATTTACTTATGATTATGTAAAGTTGGATAGGGTAAATATGTAAATATATTAAATGGGCTGAATGCTATAGCCTATTTCATACATAGGCTAATTAGGATGAATGGGCTAACTTAAATAACCTCATTAAGTGGGTTTAGTGGTGTAGCCTATTTAATACAAAAGCTTAATAGGATAAATTTGCAGAATGATGTAATTTATTCAATACAAAGGCTAAAGTAGTTAAATATTATAAATGGGCTTACTTCACATAAATGGTCCTTAATGCAACGAAATTCAAGGTAAACTTATACGGCAGATGTATATTGCAGTTTAGATTTTCTGTTGATGTTCGATCTTCATATGGAATTTAGAGAAAAAAGAAATCTTAAGTGTATGTTATTAATATATTAGAGTTTATCTGGCTCGCGGTTGAGCTCATTTTTGTTGCGATGTGGTTAATTGCACAACTCCCAATCTTCAAAGTTCAGCGACGTCAGGTTGGGTCAGCCATTGAATGGGTGACAGCCGGTCCTGCTATTATGATGGCATGTGACGGAAGCGCACTCCGATTCATTGCTGGGAATGTTAACCTTGAGACTCGTCGTTATCGTGATGCGGCCAGATTGTCTATGCAGGGCAATGGTTATGAGATAGATGGACCCAGCTTCAAAAAGCAAGCAACGACAACGTTACATGGCCGCCGGGGGCCGCCGTGGACTACAAATCTCTCAGCCCCTCACCGCTGTGGGTTCGAATCCCGGTAGTACTTCGGATTTTTCATGTGAGGAAGCCTTCCAGCTAGCTTGCGGTAGGTCGGTGGTTCTACCCTGGTACCTTTGTGTACTCGGGGTCTTCCTCCACCTGTAATTAGCTGGACGTCGCTATATGATTGAAATATTATCGCAGCGACGGTAAACCCCAATACAACAACTTACATGGCCGCCATTACATGGTTACAGCCGGACTGTAATGTTGATTTTTTCATTTAAAGTTTTGAATGCACAGGACGAATTTTAGTTAAACTATTAATCTAATCATTCAAAGTCGATATAATTTTTATATTTTCTTATATATCTTTGATCATGTTTCACTAACTAAATATTAACTTGATCTCATCACATTATTCTAATGCGTTGTTTTTCCTACAGATTTTGAATGTGCTATCTAAAAAGTTTTATAGAAATGATCTATGCAAGTCTATAACTGATAAGATTTTTTATGCGACCTTCCACCGGAGTAAGCCAAAGAGGTCCTATAGAAAGGGAGTCATATAAGACATTCCTCAATATGTTCTGTTTTAAGACAGTTATCAGGATCCCGTCTTTATATCCTTTAAAATACTGTGCAAAGGTACACATGCATTTTCCCAAAACACCTGTGACATTGTGCATAACCAATCACGAAGATCGGTAAAGACCCACAGGAGTGATAATCGACAGTTGCTAACAAAAGTCTCGCTATAGAACAAAGGCCAGTTTGGATTCAAGCATTCAAGGTCGTAGGTCAAATCAGGCAGGGAGTCGCTTTTAACATTCTCATTATATAGGTACAATGCATAGGTCGAAAATGAAAGACCATCGCTAAATATGATTAGCTTCCTCAATACTTATAGTGAGGAGTTGAGAAGGTAAGATTGTAAACATGATTATCTGGAGAGATTTATGATTTCAGAATGATCTAGCATATCTGTGCTGTACAATAATGTCAAAATGTACTATAAAGAAGTCCAGATTAAACAAGTCTTGTTTTTTTCTCTAATTATTTCCTCAAATAATTTCTTGCTTCAATATTGAATGGATAGAACTTAAATCATTACACACTTTTTGTGCAGAAATGAATTTAGTTATTTGTATTAGATTGCATCTGTGATATGAAAATAATAACAAAAAATAATCTCCTTTTACTTACATTTAATGATGATGATTTTTAAATAAAATAGATACATTATAATTACCTTATACTTTTTTTAGATAAATCAATTAAGAACACAATAAAATCATGATCACATTTTGACAATGCATGTAGTTTAGTCGTTAGAGCACCTTAAAGCTTCAACTTCAAAATTTTCTTGGCATAAAATATCAAATGCATACGCATAGCCATATACAATTGTGGAAGAAATATGCATTTTCAGACAAGAGAATATGAAACAAAAATGCTATCAAGAGAAGATACAAACATGTTCTTCACAGTAAAATGTATAAAATAATGTCTTTAAGAGAGAAAACGGGTGTGTATTCGTAAAGACACACGGTATTTTGAATAACAACAACAACAGCACTGGAGAAGAATATATAGCTTATCCGTAAGTGTTTAGCTTAAACTTATTTCGATCCTGTGCACGGCCAGTCATTTTAGTCGTATAATAAAACAATAAACGTTTTATTGAATTTTGAACCGTAATATAACTTAAGAAAATATTTTGTCACTTTATCTTTTGCTTCATTTCAAATTATACCTACCTAACTTTTGGGTTTTCCTGGTAATCAAAGAGGTGTTGCGCTGTTTTTCGTTTAAAAGCTCCCAACGTCCTCGTCAGATTATATAGCGTCATAGATCCAAAATTCTTTGGGAAGAAGTTCGATCTTTTATAGAGTTCAGCTATCATTTCATTTACTGCCCAGTCCGTATGCACAATCGTTCCGCTTTTCGTCGTTTTGTTTGACATTACCGCATTGGTTTTGAAAACTTCATCTCGAACAAAGTTTAATAAAGAATTTGAATTAATCGCAGCTGGAACATATGGTCCGAAATCAAACAGTGATTGAACACAAACAAAAATAACAGTAATACCGACTAAAACTACTAAACCCTTTGGTAGTACCTTCATTTTATCTACAAAACAGATGAAGCAAAACACATATATGCACTAATAATACGTGCTAAAATCCCTACTATGTTAAATCACAGTATATTGTGTATCCACTCTTGAAGTCATACCAGAGGATGTTGCAAACTCATTATGATACCATGGCGCTGATCGGTACAGCTGTTGCCTTCTGACATCAGATTGAAACACAATATCACCATTGAAAACAACATATTCATATAAAAAAAACTAATAATTGCTAAGAAAAAGAGGTAATGTTTTTTATCTTTGTATCTTGGGATTATCTTTTTCATTCGTGCTACTTACCATTCCCCCTACTCTCCGTCTCCCTACGTCACGCTGCGCTTCTTTACAGTGTACTAAGTAATGATAAGGACGTTTCAACGGGTTACAGCTGATTTTGATTTTAGTAAAAAAAAAATTGAATATTATTTTTAAATTAAGGAAAAGTCACATTTTAGTGTTTTAATATAAATTTGGCTAAAATTTCAATAAAAAAGTAGTTTTAGTTAAAAAAAAACAAATCTGATGAGGTATGTATTTTTTTACATTTTCAGAAAGCATTTATGTCAGAGAACTGACTCTGAAAAAATAAAGGAAATCCGTGCGTTGATTTTTTTTATTTCGAAAAATATATATAAAAAATCACAGTTTTGGGATAGTTTTTGTATACATTTTGGTCCCGTTTTGTAATTTCAATGTATATAAAACAGTATTTTTATCTGTAACTTATGGAATACATTATAAGTTACAAATGGTGATAAAAAAATAAAAAAATCATTTTAATATGCAGTTACAGTATTTAGGAACGATTTTTTTTTCTTATTTTTTAATGTCATGTTTTTTCAACAAATTTTAGCAAATATTAATACTCTACCATAAGCTCGATCTCTTAAACAAGCATGGCGATTCCCTATTTTTAATTCATATATCCTTTACTTAAAGTATAAAATATTTATGCAAACATTTAGAAAAATCTGTGCGTCAGAAAACAAAAACAAAAAAAACGCTCAAACGCATTTTAATGAGCGCTGCGGTGAATTTGGCCATTTCCTTGGTATTTTAAGGTAAAGTCCCTGTAATGGTTCCACTAAGTCTTGAACCACTTAACCTCTACCAAGATAACCAAGGTACCTTAATAAAACATTAGGAATCCTCGGCTATCTCCGTGAAAGGCCATGATGTCCGAAATGTAGCGGAATCCTTGATTCAACAATAACATCATCAACAGCAAAACAATTCAGAAATGAGCGAATTGGTAGAATCGATGGATGCTCCCCGAATAAATGCTAATTCTGAAAGGATATTTTAGACCTCTTTGGCTTATTTATGTCCCACATGTTTGCGTAAAATTTAAGAACAAAAATACATTATAAAATTTTATAAAAAAGGAAAATGTCAACATTCTTAAATACTGCACTTTCTGCCAATGCCTTCAATCATTATTTCGAATTTTTAAATAAATATCTTGATTGATTTTGAATAGAGCTTTAGAGATTCAAAATTATAAATAATAAAGGGAAATAAATAAAAATAAAAAATAGGACAAAGTGAAGTCAAAGTTCGTGTAAACTGCACTTCTTTTGAATACCCGGTGTAACAGTCAGGTTTTTCCCCAGTCAGTTTCTTCCCCGGGGAATAAACTGACTGGTCAGGTTTTTCCCCCGGAGAAGAAACTGACTGGTCAGGTTTTTCCCCGGGGAAGAAACTGACTGGTCAGGTTTTTCCCACCCAGTCAGTTTTCCCCCCTCTTTTTTTAATTTTTTTAAGGTTTCTGAGGTGGGGAAATTCTGGACCAGTCAGTTTTTCCCCCCTATCCTATATACTAGTATTGTTCGTGATGGTGGGGAAATTCTGGCCTAGTCAGTTTTTTCTCCCCTATTCAGTATATTGTGCATGATGCAGGGATATCCTGGCCTAGTCAGTCCCCCTCCCCTGTCATTTACATTGTATTGATGGTGGGGAAATTCTTGACAGTCAGTTTCCCCCCCCCCCTATCCAATATTTGTGCTTGATGGTGGGAAACTCTGGCCTAGTCAGTCCCCCCCCCCCCTGTCATTTAGATTGTATTGATGGTGGGAAATTCTTGACCAGTCAGTTTTTTCCCCCTCTATCCAATATATTGTGCTTGATGGTGGGGAACTCTGGCTAGTCAGCCCCCCCTCATTTAATTTATTGATGGTGGGGAAATTCTTGACGAGTCAGTTTTTTCCCCCTCTATCCAATATATTGTGCTTGATGGTGGGGAAATTTGTCCCTAGTATTCATGTGAAATTCTTCACTTCCTGAAATACAGTAGGAAATTGCTCGAAAAAAACAATTGCCATCCCCAAGCACTTTTTTTACATTCACAGGCTTTCCTAACTCTCCAGTTTTAGAATGTGAAGTTGGATGCTGTACAAATGGAATGTTGAGACGGTCGCACAGTTTTGCATTCTGTAGAGCTGTTGCTGGCTTAAACACACTTTTCTGAGTTTTCACTTTTGTTATTATTATATCCCTATCGACCTGGTTCATGTTCTGACCTGATTTTGTTGCACTATCCATTTCATTCTTAGACCTCCTTAGATAGTCCTTTTTGCCTTTTTTGTTTCAGAGGTTTTACCACATCCCTCCTACTGATTTGTTTGAGACTTTTCAGTTTCTTCGAATTTCCCCAACATCAAGCACAAAATATAGGATGGGGGGAAAAACTGACTGGTCCTGAATTTCCCCACCATCAATACAATGTAAATGACAGGGGGGAAAAACTGACTAGGCCAGAATTTCCCGACCATCATGCACAATATATTGGATAGGGGGAAAAAACTGACTGGTCAAGACTTTCCCCACCATCAAGATCAATCTAAATGACAGACGGGAAAAACTGACTGGTTCAGAATTTCCCAACCATCAATACAATCTAAATGACAGGGGGGAAAAAACTGGTCCAGAATTTCCCCACCATCAATACAATCTAAATGACAGGGGAAAAAAAACTGACTAGGCTAGAGTTTCCCCACCATCACGCACAATATATTGGATAGGGGGGAAAAACTGACTGGTCCAGAATTTCCCCACCATCAATACAATGTAAATGACAGGGGAAAAAAACTGACAATGCCAGAATTTTTCCCGACTTCATGCTTTAAATCTACATGAGAGGGGGAAAAACTGACTGGTCAAGACTTTCCCCCCCACAAGAAAAATCTAAATGGGGGGGGGGGGGGGACTGAGTTTTAAAATTTTTCCCCAACCACAAAAAAATCTAAAGACGGGGGGAAAAAAAAAAAAGGTTTTTCCCCCAACTGTCCCCCCTTTTTGTATTTTTTTTCCCAACTGCCCCCTAAATTTTTTTTCCCCTTTTCTTGTTTTGTAAGGGGTTATAATCTTTTCCCAAAAACAAAAATTTTTTAAAGAAATTTAATTGTTTACTTTTTTTGTTTTGTTTTTTTTTTTGTTTTTTTTTTAAAGGAAAAATTTAAAGTTTATTTAAAAATTTTTTTTTTTTCTTTCTAAAATGTGTTTTTTTTAATCCTTAATTGGGTTTACAAATTTTTGGGGGTTTTTGAAAATGCTTCCCTTTACTCTGGCTTTAAACTTATGTTTGATAAAATAAAAAAAAATTTGAACTTTTTAAATAATTATCACCTTGCTACTTTTTTTTTTAAAAAATTTTGTTAATTGATTTCCCCAAAAAAATCCTTTTTTCCTGTATTTTGCAAAATGTTTGGGGGTTTAAAAAATACAAAAAACCCCCCTTTTCTGCTTTTACTAAAAGGTAAAAAATTTATTTGAAGAAAATTTAAAATTTTTTGGTTTTCTTTTTTACTTTCAAACTGTGGTTTCTCATTTTTGAACAAAATGCCCCAAAAAAAAAATTTTCATTCGAGTAAATTTTTCATTTGATAAAAAATTTTTAAAAGTAAATTTTTTGAAATTAAAAACTAAAAAAGGAAAAAAAACAAGGGGTGCAGTTTTCAAGAACCCAAAAGTGGGGTAAAATTTTGGTTTTTTCAAGGGGGCAAAACCTCCAAAAAACCAAAAAAACCCAAAAAGGGGGGTTTTTTTGGGGCTTCAGTCCCAACCCCGTTCGAAAAAACAAACCTAAAACACCCCGTTTCGTTACCAATACCCAAAATCATGAAAAAAAAACAAAAAAAACGCCATAAAAAATCAATCATCCCAAAGAGGGCCCCGGGAAAAAACCACCCGTTTTCCCCAATATAAGAAAAATCTAACCATTGGGGACAAGAAGGGACGAAATGCAGAACAAGTCGAAAAAAAAATTTCCAACCCCCCCTCCCCCAATTCTCTATAAAAGGGAAAAAAGGGGGGAGAACCGGGGGTACCAAAGTCCGGGGGTGGGAAAATTTGGGGAAAAAACTGAAAAAGCACACGGGGGAGCAGTTCCAGGGGGGTTAGAGGAAAAAATACAACAATGCCCGTTTTTTGTACAAAAAAAATCCCAGCATTGGGAAAAAACCCCCAACCCCCTATATGGAAGGGGAAAATTTTAAAAGTGTCCCAACAATTCACCAGGTCTAAATCCATGGTATTTTAGGACACATTACCTTTGTTTTCCCTTCGCCTAAAAAAAGGGAAAGGTTTACGCAACTTTTTCAAAATCCAACAGAAAAGCGGGGAAAAAGGGGAAAGGAACCAGAAACACCCCTGAAAATTTTTTGGGGAGCAAACCCAACGGACTCCAATGTTTCCCAAAAGTAATGTAAAAGGGGGTTTTTTTTTTTATTAAACACAGTGTTTTGGCAAATACGAATTTTGGTTTTTGGGGCTGTATTTTAAAATATATGCAAAAATTCTAACCATAAATAATTTCAAATTGCTTTTTTAATAATAAAAACAATAAGACAAAAAATTTCATGAATATTCTCCAAGGGGAAAACTATATATCATATGACATTTTTTTATCCAAACTGATTTCCCCAAATGCCCACCTTGATTTTTCCCGTTATATAAAATGGGGCAGTTGGGAAGACCCGAAAAAACGAATACCAAATTTCTCCCCCATCAAACAATTTAAATGACAGGGGGGAAAATGATAGGGCCAGAAAATTTCCCCCCCATTCACATATATTGATAGGGGGGAAAACTGACTTCAAACTTTCCCATACAAATCAACTAAATAAGGGGGAAAAAAAAAGACTTCCCAAATTCCCACCTCAATAAATCTAAATGACAGGGGGGGGGGGGGGGGGGGGGAACGACTAGGGCCCAAATTTCCCCCAAAATCAACACAAAATTAGGTGGGGGGAAAAAAGACTGGTCCAAATTTACCAACACACGAACAATATAAGGGTAGGGGGAAAAAACGACTGGTCCAAAATTTCCCCCCATCAAACAAAACTAAATGGGGGGGGGGGAGGGGGAAATGATTGCCAAAACCCCAAATCAGCACAAAATATAGGAGGGGGAAAAAATGACTGTCCAAATTTCCCCCCCTCAATACAAAAAAAATTTCAAGGGGGGGGGGGGAAATGACAGCCCCGAATTTCCCACCATCATGCACAATAAAGGGTATGGGGGAAAAAAAATGCGGTCAAGCTTTCCCCACCATCAAAACAATCAAATGACAGGGGGGGGAAAAAAGATAGGCCAAATTTCCCCACCATCACGCCAAAAAAAATGACAGGGGGGGAAAAATGACTTCCAGAATTTTCCCCCATCACACGAATATATGACGGGGGAAAAAAATGCTTTCCGAATTTCCCCACAATCACACCAAAATAAAACAGGGAAAAACGATATCCAAAAATTCCCACTTCAAAACCTTAAAAAATAAAAAAAAAAGGGGGGGGGAAAATGACTGGGGGGAAAAAATGACTATTTTCTTCCCCGGGGAAAATTGACTTCAGGTTTTTTTTGGGGGAAAAAACTGACGG
>CM037786.1:15508610-15558610 GCA_021229015.1 Solen grandis | reverse complement strand
TCATAGGATTTCTTTCAACGTTTCCATCGCGATAATTTCTTAGTTTATCTGTTACAGGAAACCCATCTATCAAGCTAAATGATAAAATTGGTCATGCACGACATTTATTTCAAAACACGTGACATTATGATTTCTATTTTTTATCTAATTATCTCTACACAGAAAGTTTTCAAGTTCTGCTTAGACAGAGGATGCTAAATTGTTAAATTTAGAACTGACTGAGTTCTGGTAAGCAAAAATATACGATGAGTTGTTTAAATAAGTATATATTCATTTCAAATACCGCTTATGTGTACTAGTTGTTAATCTTGAAAATAATTTAGAGATTAACAACGGAGAACTTTCTTCGTCGAGTAAGTGCGTAACGCTTTGACGTCACAATCTTAACACTCCACCAGTCGAATACAAACTTTTAAGTAACGAAAAAAAGTTAGTCAACAAAACCCCAGTCGAATACACCCAATGGAGCCACTATTTATTTTTTCGACACCACAAAATAATTCATCATAAATGAAATAAAATTTTTTTTTTTGTATTCATTGTAACATACCTCTTCAGATATGTTGAATCCAGAAATATGTGGAGTGATAAAGACGTTTGGAAGGTTCCAGAGGGGACTGTCTTGCGGGATGGGCTCTACTGGGGACACATCAAGTACCGCCCCATCAACCCAGCCTTCACTGCAATAGTTGGTAATTGGTCGAGATGGAATATGTAACATATAATGTTTAAGTGTATTTATTGTTTGGTGAGTCACATGGACTTCTTTTTTAATCAAGGTCAATAACTCTTTAAGAAACGGGCCGTCACCGAAAAGTTTTGTTCGAAACACATCGCTTTTAAGTTACTGTTTCATGTACCAAAATAAAATTAGTTTATCTCAAATATGAAAGGCGTTGCGCTGTAGACTTTCTTAAACGAATTGCAATTACTCTGTAAGAAACGGTCGTTTTTCGACATTTTTTGTTCGCGACACAGCATCTTCAAGTCATTGATACATGCTTCAATTTTCATCGGACAATCTTAAATATGAAGAGAGTTATGCTCCGGACACGAAATTATTGAAAGAAGAAGAAAACCTACAAACCCTTCGTAGAAGGGGAGAACAAAGAAGGTTTGTTTGTTACGACTACGCCTCTGTTACTCTACACACTGAGTAACATTTTGAAGAAGTATTTATACCAATGTCCACATGCTAGTCTCCCGAGTTAAGATAAAAGAATAATTATTTAGATGTCTGCAATCGATTAATCTTAATTTTTACACCATTATGTTTGTTCAGAAAGTGGTCCAACTGGTATGGCTGCTGTCCCAAAGACTTAGTCTTAGTGCAGGTGCAACTAGTCTGGTATGGATTACCTGCCCCTGACACTACGTACTGTTGAAGTGCGGCAGGGAACCAGGCTACGGTGCAACTTACTTGACTGCTCTGACGACAGTGGCTTCGTCCATAATGTCGCCACGACCTACGTTAATGAAGATGGGTTTCTGAAATGAATCACCATTCGTTGTTAATACGGCACATAAAAATTACTATCATTCGTATTTCAATATGGCAGCATGTCGCTAAATAGGTTGATACTATATATAAAGTTTGTTTGATCTGTTGTCATTAAATTGATGAGTAAAATATCCGTTTTAAGTTAACTGTGGGTTGTAACCCATATTTTCCTATTTCATTTATTTATTTTCTTCGTGTTACTGACCTTTGTCTTACACACTTCTAGCAAGGGACCGGATAGTAAATCTTTTGTCTCCGGTGTGCCTGGCAAGGTGTTGCAAATGTAGTCACAAGAGGGCAGAACATCTGGCAATTGTTTAACCTGACTGTAAAGGTATTAAGTAAATTAAAAATGATGATTATTGAGCTCATGTAGAGAAATTCTAAATGATCATTAGGCCATCATCAAACTGACCTGTCATTATTTTCATTATCATTATTTTCATTATCATTATTTTTATTATTATTATTATCATTTACGGAATGCGTCTTGAAATATATATTGTTCCTGCAAGTTGTGTAAATGTATTGTACAAATTGTAGCTCCGCGTAAACTTCTAAAAGAGTTTGTCAAATATAAAAGGAATTGTGACATTTATTAATTACATACTACGGAAGTACTGGAGAGATATGACTGCCTTAGTGCAAGAGGTTGAATAAATGAACTGAATCACCAGCTTAGTGCAATACATGTATATCACTAAATGCATAATACCGCAGTTCATACTGCATTCTAATATGAACAGATGTTGTCCCAACATGTGAGCTTAAACTGATTTTGTTCATCTCTATCAAAAACTCAAATGAGTCCCACAAAGAAAGGGTGCATCTTGTAGGCAATACGGGTAGACTGGTCATAATGAAGGTATAGGTAAGCAGCTTGGGTACAGATGCAAAACTCAAGCTGATAGATTAGTGGATTATTTAAAGTAGTCACCTATCATTGAAACAATGACTTAAACAGTATGTTGTATTTGAGTTAAAGTTTACAGATTGGTATGTGAAAAAGTGTTATCGTTTACATAGTTGTAATATACAGATTGGTGTTTTTAAAAAAGTGTTATAGATTAAAAAACCAAAGCGCACATTGCGCTGAGAGACGGCGACGGGATTAACATGAAATAGCTATAATTCTAAACCCAGCGTTTCTGAAGTTATTGAAGCAATAGAGGCAATTGTCATATGACGACAAAAACTCAACACGCTGTTGCTACAGAGGTTGAAATCGCTCTCTGTTTTTTTACATAATAATTCGAAGAAAGGGACATGAACCTTTCTTTCATTGATGCATCCAGGTCATTCCCTTTCTTCCTTTCTTCAGTGAACCTGGTGTATACAATCTATCTGTTGTTGTGTATGTGTAGAAATTGACAAGGTATTTGATTATTTTAGATACTAGAATGTTTGCCTTTCTATTTCAAAGTTCTTTTTAACAGGAGTAGATCTTCTTGTATTTTAAATGGGTTGCTGTTCTGATTAAGAAATGTCACGGATATTTTGTTCACGCTTAAAATGGATGATTCCATTGCAAAACAATGCTAAAAGAAAGCATATTAATAAATAATAACACATTATAAGCGGTTACGGTTATGATTTAAACGTCTGTGTAACATATTCCACTCGTAATCATTAGTGCAGAATCGCATTGCATGGATCCGCACTAAGCACGGAGAGGTACAGTTAAATTTGCCGTGGAAAATATGCAAATCAGCAAGGCCTGGTTTTATTTTTAAGAATAAGATTGCTGTCGCCGTCTAAAAACGGATATAGTAAAAGATTCCTCGGTGTATAAAGATGTGTGTGCTCCTACATTGTTTCCAATTAACAATGTAACGGTACAAATAAGTTCAGTTGAGTTTATTGGTAATGAAAATTATGAGATATGGTGCCTGAATGGCATACGATCCCATATCATTTTATATGTATTAGGATTTGTTGCACATGCTTGCAGTATTAAATGAATGAAATATTATGAATGACAGCTTTAGCAAACTAGACAAAATTATGGTTGAGAAGCAGAAAGAAACCAGCGCAGAAGTGAAAAGTAACAACGACAGTGACACGAGATTGTCACATTTCTTTTTGCATAAAGAAAACCGTCAGGATACGGACCTGATTAAAACCAAGGATAGTCAACTGTTACGTGAACATTTTGTGAAATTCGAGTTATTCTGTGCTCGCGTGTTGGGAAATTAATATGAATCTGTTGTCCATATATCGCCCTGTGTGTGATGAAGAGGCATCGATAACCTCGCTTTTTGGGACATCCTGCCGGATATGCTATAACAGTCCAAGGAATAAAAAGAAAAATCAACTTTGATAACATTAATATATATATTTCAGAAAGGAAGACCAACTGTTTCAGGCCATTGCAGTCGAGGACAAACAACTGGGAGAGGAAACCCAATCACTGGGACATAACACCACCAAATCAAGATGTGTGTGGGGGCGGGGGGGGGGGGGCGGGGGGGGGGCGGTGAGCGTACAGTAATAAATTTCATTAATTCTGCCGTCCAGATGGTAGATGCGTCGCAGCTGATAATACAGACAACTGAGAAATACGGTGCAGCAAACATACGTTTTGGCATACTTATGGGAAGTATTTTGTTCCAGACATCGTTCATTCTCATTTGTGTCAATGTACATACATTTTAATACAGAGAGAGCAAAGTGTATAGATTCTTATCGTTAGACAATAAATGGTAACGTTACTTTAAGAAAATCGACAAATGCTCATGTTCTAATCACAAGACCTCAAATACAAATGCACTCAGCAAATATGAGTTAATATCGCAGCTTCATGTAAAAAAATCGCAAATGAATGACACACAATATCTAAAGTAGCATAATGAACTCGTATGTAATTAAAACTTTCCTCTCTAGGGAAATGTTGAATTCTCCTGATAACACTTTTTTTACACAATGCAAATATGAATGTGGTTTTAACTGCTCGTCACTGGATAAACATACTAATTTTTTCTCAAACAATGAAACCAATAATATATGTCTTTAGTACAGGTGGACTGTCCTTTTATTAATATTGCTATGGAAAAACACTATGTGAAAAATCAACCAAAACAGCAATAAATGGATAGATACTCACGAATAATGATTAAAATGATCAGGTAAACATTCCGGCCCACGAGCTGTTCTGCCAATTCCATATACCGTCATTCCGAACTGCCGACACATGCGTGCAACTGGAGTGAGCAATATAACTATGCAAACAGCACGCTTAAAGCAATTATGAAGTTATCAAAATGACGAGTTACCAAAGTCAAAAGACTTAAGTCCAATCTCCTAAGCCTTTACTTAATACTCAAACTTAAAAAAAATGCAATTTTCCAGTGGGAATTTATTAGATCTAAAAAATAAATATTTTTTTAGTTAGTTTTCACATTTAGTGTCTAAATCAATCAACTTTTCGACCGTTTAAAACGCATCGTGCAATAATGAGGTGTTGTTAAAGTCATACTTTTAGTTATAGATCCCAGCTCACCTTTTTAATACCGATCGAATATTCAGTTACTAGTAATTTAGTAAGCAAAATACATAATTCCCGAAAATGAACAACTTCTGGAAGAGCAAATCATTTGTAATTCTGTTAAACATGAAAAACGATTGTCATTTATCTCTTTTTAAAAATTACTTTAATTTCAGTATTTGTTTTAACTAGAATCGAAGTGATATATACAACAGTTTGTTGTTGTTTTTTTGTTAAATATGATAAGATTGAGCCTACTTTTTATATCAGTGAAATAAGAAATTAAAATTTTGACACGAATAATCTTTTCGAACTTATAACACAAAATCAAAGCAATTTCAGATTCAATTTTGTTTCGTTGATTATATTGGCTGTGGGAAGTTGGCTCGACATACGACATACAACATACGACATTCAACTCTCACTATTCACGACATTGGACATTCAGATTTTGAATGTCGCACGCGACATTCACGACATTGGACATTCAGATTTTGAATGTCGCGGCACGACATTCACGACATTGGACATTCAGATTTTGAATGTCGCACGCGACATTCACGACATTGGACATTCAGATTTTGAATGTCGCTGCACGACATTCGCGACATTGGACATTCAGATTTTGAATGTCGCACGCGACATTCACGACATTGGACATTCAGATTCTGAATGTCGCACGCGACATTCACGACATTGGATATTCAGATTTTGAATGTCGCGGCACGACATTCGCGACATTGGACATTCAGATTTTGAATGTCGTGGCACGACATTCACGACATTGGACATTCAGATTTTGAATGTCGCAGCACGACATTCACGACATTGGACATTCAGATTCTGAATGTCCAATTTCGTGAATGTCGTGCCGCGAATGTGAATGTCCAATGTCGTGAATAGTGAGAGTTGAATGTCGTATGTTGTATGTCGTAAGTCGAGCCAACTTCACACAGCCGATTATATTTGCCTAGATGGATTGGACAGCCGAGCCTGGGGCGTTAAGAGATGGGATTTAAATAATACCTGGTTGCAAGAAATGAAGGTCTGTTGTGGATTCGGGAAACCTGATACACAAATCTCATAGTCTATCCTAATGTCTCAGCGCGGTTTATTGATAATCAGTCACAAGCAGTTTTCTATGTCGAAGCAACGTTTGCTACACCGATGATTTTTATCATATTTTACCAGTAGCTTTGTAACTTAAACTGTTACAATTTTTTGTTTTTGGAATTGAAGGTATTGATATGTGTGTGTGATGCAATAATCAAGCATTTCTTCATTCATATTTTCTTCCTTTCATGATTTTGTCTCAGCCACGCGATGCATTCTTTGTCTATATCTGACATAGGTACGTGTAATAAAATAGCCCACTTAGCGTGTCTGCCATTAACACATTGCGCAATGAATCGCTAATCACATTAAACTGGTCACGTGGTATGCCTGTCAACCCGTCCCGGGTAGACGCAAATTTTCTTCGCGAACTTCGGTTTTCGAAGAGGAAGGACCTCAATTTAGGATTTCCTAATGATACTACATTTACTGTGATTTCACGGACGTTTATGTTAATAACCATCATTATTTCATCATTATAATTAAATACTTCTGTGTTTATTGTTATTATATACATTTGTTGATAGCCACAAAAAGAACAGCGTCGGATACCCACGACTGCCTATTACAACTGTCATGAATGAATGAAGTAACGGAATGAGCGTTCGTGGGTTTCCGACGCTGCAGAAAGAAAAGAAAAGAAGAAATAATTGGGTTAACCATATACGGACTTATTCCTAATTGTGTGAGAGCCCCTTATCTTCCTCGACACCAGAGTTACTTAGATACCGTGACAGAGTCGGACACAATAAACAGCTAAGCTACATATAAACATTACTTCATATATATTAAGCTTGTTTACAATAAAATCAATAGCATCTGAAACGTACATGGACAGCTTGTATGACGCTAACTACCTTTCCTCTTATTTCTTTATTATCTATTATTTCCAGTTAGAATACTGGGTGTTAAAACTATGATATTACATGACTGTGAATAATTACACTGGCGAAAATGAGAACAAGGATTTAATCATTTTGGCAAAATGTCTACAGCGGCAGTAAAGTTGGCGTGCTAGGTTTATTCTAAAAGCATGATAAATGAATGGCATGAAATTCCATTTGATTTACACGGTTATAAAAATAATCGTAAATATAAAACAGTAAATGTCTCAGTACTGTTACATTACTTAACGCCGATTTTTTTTAAATTTCTACAAAATATTCGCTCTTAACTCTGTGGCTCCAGGATCAGGGCGGTACATTATTTCTTGGAAAATAATATGTTCCCCAATGAGGGTCCAAATCGACAACTTACACTCATAATCAATGTACATCACCAGTTGGCCCCTATGCTCTTCTAACACCCTTTGTTACTTTTTCTATCTAATCATCATCCCATTTAAATGTCTAGGACACCACATATTAGAATTCATAAAACGACTTTTTCTTCTGAGCTGTATTTGGCCATAAATCACCATCGAATGAAACAGAAACAAAACACATCGTAAAATATGAATAAATACATTGCGTGAAACACAAGTCAGCCATTTACCTATTAAGCTCACCACCAAATATGATTTTTATAAATACAACACCTGACTTACGTCAACAATACTTAACTCTCCGTTATGTCATAAACACTTGAGAACTCAGTCATTTTTCTTTTTTCTTCATTATAACACTTTAATATTTCATTTCGTATTTAATATTTGAACGTTTATTATTAGTGAGGTAATCATTTATTTAAGACAGTTTGTAAATCAGAAATGGTGGAACTTGTTGCTGCACTATCAAAGAATATAAGTACTACTCGTATTGTTGGTGAAATTCGAGTGTAAATGGGTATTACGAAATTAAATTTTATTACACTGTAGCTAAAACTTGTGCGTTCAACAAGTGTGAATTTAAAATCAACGACGTATTCAGCAGTCATGAAACTGTCTGAAATAACGATTATTTGTTTGTTTGTTTGACTTTTTTGGGGGTGGTGGGGAGGGGGACAAAAAAACAACAGGTGAGCGGGATTTGAACGAGATCTCGCTTAGACGGTTAACATCTTGCAGACGCTTTACGGTATCAATCTTATAAGATTAATTTTATTTAAAGTATCATTTTTTAATATTGGCATGACTTAAGCTGATAGGGTGTAGTGTTTCAAAATGTACCTCCTAGAGCTTTCTTTATATTTTGTAATTTATTATCACAACTTTATCACCGGGAACAACCTGTCCTCCAGTTCAAGAGCTGTAAATTTTGTTTTGTTCTGTACCCTAATGAAACATTAGGAAACCTTGGTTATCTCCGTGAAAGGACATGAGGTCCGAAATGTAGCGAAACCATTACAGGGACTTCACCTTAAGTAATGTTTATATATCACACCAAGGCCTCTATCTTATGTCCTCTGAGAGGTAGGAATGTGTATCAATATACATACAACACAAGTGCTCACCTTCAGTTCCGACTGCCCCTACTCCAAGGATACATATAGACAACGCTCTCATGACTCGTGATCGGGCCATCTTACGTCTGTCAAGAATGAAAATAATGTATTTATCCATATTCTCATCAACACTCACGATTTATGTAAGCTCAAATTAGCAAAACCAGCTGATGTCAAGAATAATTGTATTTACATATTTTAAATGGAATATTGATACGTGTATAAGGATAAATGTTCATGCAAATAATTATATTGTAAAACAAGGGCAAATTTGGCGAATTTATATCCCCCCCCCCCCGCGAATAATGCAAATTTAGCAAGCGACAAAAAGATTGCACTACTCCTCAATGATATCTCTGCACTTTTTAATGTTGATACTTCAAATACTTTTAGACGTTTGGACCAAACAAATATTAAACAGGAAAAAAAAAGAGAAATAACTAAAAATATGAAGTGAAGAAATACAGTTCCTATGCAATGTACTTTTGCTCAATGAGATGTAACTACATATGAAGTTTTAGGTTTATAATTAAAATAATTTTAAAATTATGTTCAAATTAAAGTGTGACAGGCGGACAGACAGACAGACGGACGGAAGGACGAACAGCTGGATGGACAACGCCAAATCCATAACCCTCCACTTTCGGCGGGGGAATAACAAAGAAACGAGGGTGTTAAGGTAAAGTCCCTGTAATGATTCCGCTACGTCTTGGACAACTTTACCTCTACCAAGATAACCTAGGTATGCTAATAAAACATTAGGAAAACTTGGTTATCTCCGTGAAAGGCCACGAGGTCAAAAATGTAGCAGAACCATTACAGGAACTTTACCTTAACTGCAACATATTCATATATACGTGTAGATACATGTATAAGAGGTCGAGTTAAATTATCCATGACATTACTAATATAAATTTTATCATAAATTATTTCTTATTTCACATATACAAACATTTTTCGAGTGTAAAGCAAGAACATGATTTCAGCGTTTTACCACTTGACTTGACTTGACTTGACTATTTGAGTTTACCGTACCTTCGACAGTATTTCAGTCCAGCTAATTACAGGTGGAGGAAGACCCCGAATGCACGGAGGCATCCAGGTAGAACCACCGACCTACCGCAAGCCAACTGGAAGGCTTCCTCACATGAAAATCCGAATGACCCTGTCCGGATTCGAACCCACGCGGTGAGGGGCTGAGTGAGTGTTAAAGTCAACGACTTTACCCTCTCAGCCACGGAGGCCCCCGTTTTACCACAGATTTTACTATTGGTCATTATTTTCAAATATTAAGATTAAAGTATAAATAAAAAATAAGGCCTAAATAGTAGCATTTAGTGGATTGAGTTTTATGAAATTATTCCTGCAGTTTCAATGAAAATTATTTTCATTAAAAACAAGCATAGGGAGGTATGCATTTTTTTTATTATTATTATTATTTTTTTATACTTTTTTTTTTTCATTTTTAGATGTTCAGTAAGTTTTTATATCAGTGGATTTCATTTAGAAAAATAAAGGACATTTCTCCGCTGTAAATATTAAGAAGAATATACTCGTATGCATTCTTCATGACCTTGGAACATATGTTTTACACGTATACATTTTGATCCTGGCACAACTGGAAGTTTATGTTCGTTTTGTATGTAAAATTCATGCTTGACATTATTTCACCTGTAAATTAAAGAATTCATGTATATTCTAATTCACAAATAGTGATACAATTTTATGACAATGTTATTTTGATATATTCTTGAAATATTAAGAAATGAAATCTGCCTAATTTTAATGCCTTGTTTTTGTTTTTCAACAAATAATAGAAAATAGTGATGTTTTACAATAAGAGAGACTTGTAAAACAAGTATGGTACCCCTATTTTTTATTTCCTTCTTTTAGGTATAATTGTATGTAAAGGTATAACTTATGTGCAAAACTTTAGGAAAGAAACTCAGGTAGAAATTAAACCGCTGAAACGCCTTTAATGGTAAGTGAGATCATAACAATTTGAATATAGATTATTTCTTGGACTTAATAAAGCTTAATGCCAATTATGTCACACACTGCCTTTTACTTTCGTCTATAACGTCTTTCTCTTTACAGATCAAGGTAGTAGATTCTTCTGGTTAATTTCCTCTTGCATAATCCGTAAATATTGGTTATCCATTCTTTAATTTGTTCCTTTATTAATTTTAAAGATATGCTAAAATCTCCGATACATTACCTGATTTTTATGAACATAAATCTTGGTTTGTCAGTCGCCGACCAAGTAGCTAATTGGCACTTACTGATTCCACTTCCGGCAGGTCTGCGCTCGAATCATGTCAAACATATTGTTTTCAAATGCCAGGATGTACATGATGACGTATTCGGCCATGTACTTCCCATTTAATGACATCCTCGTCAGCTTGAAATGTGGGGGCTGGTTTGCAAATGTATTTACAATTATTATTGCATTTTTCAAAGGCAATATTGTTATAAAAAAAGCCAATGTAAAATTTACTCGATAATAACACATTGCTATCAATACAGTATTATTTTATTCGCATTTACATTTTTATCAAATGATCAAATAGTGTGGCCATACCACATGGTATATGACGTCATTTTAAGCTATCACGAGCAGCATAATTTGCTTCGATTCGGAAAACTGTATTTCCGAACATTCGGGAAAACTGTTGTGATCCTCAGAATCAGACATCATAAACAAAAACCAAATCTCATCACCACGGGCGCCTAATTTACGTCAGAGGTAATCATTCAAAAAGTTTTCTGAAAACTTTCACAGGTACTTGAGGACAGGACCGTCTTTATCAATAAGAAAAAAATCACGATAGTCTATACATAATATATATAGTGATTTTTTTATTTATAAAGACATGGATGGTAAACGTTAGCTTTATTTGGATTGAATATTTTGATACATAAACTCAATGTTAATGGCGAATTATTAAAGTTAAAAACCTCTATATTCAAAGCGTCTCGTGTGTGTGTGTGTGTGTGTGTGTGAAGGGGGGGGGGTCACAGCTAAGGTCCTGTCCTCAAGTACCTGTGAAAACTTTAAGCTTTTTTATACTAGATGTTTTAAAAGGGGTCATTATGATGTAATATTTTTTGGGTGTCTTATGAAGTTTACATAAAGTGCTGGAACAACATAAGATTGAAACTTGCCTTATTCTTGTCAATACCGACTATCAAGCTGTTGACACCTGCAATATTTTATTGTTTATTTAAATCAGTCGTTGGATGGTGCGGGGTATCAATATTATGTCAATGAAAGTAAAAGTTTACAAGAGCTGAAACATAATACATTTTGTTAGAAACATTGAATGAATTATTTAATATTGTTATTTCGGGTTTGATTATGAAACTATTTAAATTAAGAAAAGGAATACTGAATTATATAATGAAACTGAGTAATTCCCGATTTCATGAAAGTACTATGTAAAGGCCATTTAAAAGCACTGAAATTTTTTTTTTTTTTTGGGGGGGGGGTTGTTTTACTTTTTCCTATTATAACACAAATACGTTCTGAATTTGAAATAGACCTGCTCCTCTCGCTTGCACCCATTTGAGTTTCTTGCATCCTTCCGCAGCGTACTTTATCAGATCCGAGTCACAAAATAGAACCTCCGCATGTTCTTGTATTTCGGCCAGTCCTTCCTCTGACAAAACTCCTGATACAAATAAAAAAAAATGTACACATAATTATAAAAAAAAAAATGTGTGCTGCTGAAGACATTCCACGAAGTTGTATTTTGTCAATTTTTGATAATGATGTAGTTTGTACAAGGCATTGTCGAGAAAATGATTTGGGAGATTCTTTACTCGTTAAACGCACATTATTACTGTCAATTTTTACTAAATTGATGTAGACTCATTATATTAAGTACATACCCCAATCGCATGTTAGAACTGCTACTCTTTTTGGGAACTAAGTTAATTAAATAAATGACTAGATTAATATATATACCTGAATACCATGTATGAATGTATATACTATATATAACCGGTCATTGATATGCAATGACTGTTCTTATTTTTATATAATTTGAACATATTTCTTTTACATCATTTCAAAAACAAATCTTTTGCATAAGCCAATAATATGATGTCAGACATAGTATAGACAGGTGATTTTTATTACCAATTTTTCTCTTTCTGATGGACAAGCAGACTTATGTTTGCACTTATTGCATTTATATCAGATTGTTCTCTCTTTAGAACTAGCATACATATTCATATATACCAAGTACTTGATTTTTAATTTTCCCACATTTATTTAATAACGACAAAAACGAAAACGCATAAGAAGGTGTTATAATCAGCTAAATACGTATACTTTAATTCAACAACAATTCTTTTTTGACCGCAGATCGAAATTTCATGTATAGCATACAGTTGTCACAGGGGTTTGGCACGAAAGGGGGGGGTAAAATCACTATATATAATACAAGGGATACAACTTCCGATTGATCTAAACCCATACCTTCATCAGGAAAAAGCCAACAACTCAGCCATTTATGAAGGTATCTTTGAATACTTTGCACCTATCGCAAGCGTATACATTTATGTAACCAAAAATCACCACTTTTTCACCCATGCGAACTCAAGTATTCAACAACGAAACCCGCAATGCGAAACTAACCCCTGTTTTCCAAAATCTCGACACGCGTTCGTACAGGGTCGCTCACTCGGTCTACCAGTGTAAACAAGCGTTTCTGCGACAAGACAATATAAACCGATGCAAGTATTCCATAAAACATATTGATTACTCACATCGGCATGCAGAAACTTCCCTCGGTACAAAGGAAATTCAGCAGAAATCGCAAATTTCAACCGTTGGCCTACTTTCACATCCATTTAGCCTTTATGCAAATTACGTGACCAGTCACCCAAACTACAGAAGAAAGAGACGTTTTGATTGGCTGCCTACATAAGGTGAGTGGTTCCCCATAATGTGTGGTATACTACAAGTAAGCCGGACTGAAGTGTTTTGTAAACACTGTGACTCCGGTGGGAGATTTTAAAGAAACATTTTAATATTATAAATAACGTTAGAAAAATAACCATTTCTATCAGAATGTCAGTGAATTGGTGAGTTTTGATAAAAAGTCCACCAACTATGATGATTTTAAATGTTGAACATGTAAATTCAGCAAAAAAAACCAAAAAAAAATCCCGCGAAAATGCCAAATATATATAAATATTAATATATATACTGAGCCAAAAACGAAAAACCTCCTTTTTCAATGTGAAATGGCCATAATGTCTGAAATACCTTTGTCTTGAAATTTTACAGCATTCCTTTAATTATCCAATTTTTTTATTTCTGCAGAAATCTCAAAATCTTAAATCTCAATTATGAGATTTAACAAGGACAATATCCCTTGATTTAAGTAAGGGAAAAAAACATTAATTTTATTTTCAAAGCAATATCATTCAAAGAGAGAAATTTCAATATTATCTTTTAATATATAGATTAGCATTGTTAATGTGAAATTGTATATGGTCATTTATGAATTTTGAGATTGGAACCTCAACCTCAAGGCATATGAAATTTTATAAACAATTAAGATGAATTATTTAATAATAAAATAAACATTAAATTTCCCTTTCCTTTCATTACCATTAAATAATACAATAATTTAATACAAATTAATGCAATTAAAGGAAAAACTTCAAAAGATTTTTTTTTCAATATAGAGTCCACTCTGATCCTGTGTTCTTGAAAATAAAAATGGTACTTAAGTATGATTTTTATACTTATACTCAAACTATGCCTATTTCTTTAAATAGTGATTTCATTATGATACTCAAATATGAGTCTGAGATCGTACTTAAGTACTTTCGAGACCACTGGGCCTGGAATCAGGAGGTAGTGGGTTTGATCCGCGGTCGTAACATACCAAAGTTGTAAAAAGGGTCCTGGAAGCTCCTTTGCTTGACGCTCAGCATAAGGGTAGTTCTGGATTGGTTTGCCCGGTGTCAGGATAATGTGACTGGGTGTGGTATCGGCGTAATACTGCAGTGTGGCAGCGCTACATCTGTTTCAAGTAGACATCGTTTCCAAACAACTGAAATACTGTTGGGGGGATGTTAAATCCAATAAAGAAATAGAGACTGGAGAGAGTTTATTACATAATATACATGTAAAGGTAGGATCATAACGACCGTCGCTGAGTTCCAAGAACTTGTGAATGGTAGGCCTACATGCACCCTTGTAAACACAGCAAGATATACCTGTAGAACATTTTATTTTCACTCTTTTCCCATTGTGAGATAAACTTTCGGCAATTCTCTTTATAACATGCGACTTTCCAGTACCCACTGGGCCAACGATAAAAAAACTATGACCATTCAGCGCTAATTGTTGAGCTTTTTTCTGTTGATAGTTCATTTTCTTTCGCATGCGGTAAATACCGGAAATATAGCTTTATTCCGTTTTATGCCTATGAGTTAACGGGCAGATCGGGAACCAGGAAGTTGTTTACCTCTACAACCAATCGCATTCAGCGTAGCATTACTGGTCACGTAATTTGCATAATGGCTAAATGGAAGTGAAAGTAGGTCAACGGTTGAAATTGACGATTTCTACTGAATTTCTTTTGTGCCGAGGAAAGTTTCTGCATGCTGATGTGAGTAATTAATATGTTTTATGGAATCATTCCATCGGTTTACATTGTCTTGCCGCAGAAACGCTTGTTTACACTGGTAGACCGAGTGAGCGACCCTGTACGAACGCGTGTCGAGATTTTGGAAAACTGGGGTTAGTTTCGCATTGCGAGTTTCATTGTTGAATACCTGAGTTCGCATGGGTAAAAAAGTGGTGACTTTTGGTTACATAAATGTATACGCTTGCGATAGGTGCAAAGTATTCAAAGATACCTTCATAAATGGCTGAGTTGTTGGCTTTTTCCTGATGAAGGTATGGGTTTAGATCAATCGGAAGTTGTATCCCTTGATTATATATAGTGATTTTCCCCCCCCCCCCCCACCCCCCTTTCGTGCAAAACCCCTGTGACAGTTGTATGTATCTAGCCGATTTGCCTCGCCAAATTTATACTGGAGCACAAATTTGTCGATTTTCAAGGATTGGTACTATGAACGGTATACATCGTCAGAAATGGTATAACTGGCGATGGTGAGATGTTTTGAGCATGCACAAAATGTTCTGCCGAAGCGAGCAGCAGGACTACTTCGGCAGTACTCCAGTATGGCTTCGTAAAAGCCTCAGTACGCTTAAGTTTATTTACAAGAGAAAAATGTATTATCGCATATTTCATAGGGTAAAGCCTCAAAAGATGTTAAATTTACCTCCATAGTCCACACAATGAAATATCTTTTGAAATAATACAGGAAATCCCCCCGGAATCCTAAGTTGTTCAGACAGGGCACTTTATGCTAATTTAGTGAGAAAAATGGACGGAAAATATATGTAGAAAATCCACGAACTTTCTGTAACACCTATCTAATGGTTAATTTTATGTTGACATTGTTGTGAGCTAAATATAGAACGAAAAAAGCTATAACTTGATACCTTTTGCGTAAATATGATTTTCTCGAGGTTTTCGGGGATGAATTTCACATAGAGTCTTTATGGTGTAGGTTCATTCGGATTTAACTCAAACAATTATAAGATACTGGGACTATAATGTCGGTAGAGCACCCGCAGCCCCGCGAAATGGATCGGATTCTCTCTGTACCGTCTTGTCGATGTACTAATGTTCTTGAAAGGTATGATACCGTGCTTCTACCGTTCTGTTACCGTAATACTACCGTACTGCTACCGTTAAATTGACAGATAAATTATATTCGATAGCACATCGGCTCTTACATCGGTAGGACAACGGTATCATAACTTGGACACCGGTACTACATTAGTATTGCTACGTGCTTTTTCAAGTGCTTTCTTGACAGACCTCCGCCGATTTTTTTCGCCGCTGTTGATTACGTGCTCCTGTTTAGTTCTTGTGAGGTATATCAAGAGTCTGTGTCAGGCCCTCGAGACATTCTTCTGAAAGATATTCCTTTATTATGAATCAATTGTTTTCCCCACATTCTGTTTATGATTTTTTTGTTGTTGTTTTTTGTTGTTGTTTTTTGAAATCTAAACATTAGTTGGAGCTAATTTACATTGCAAAGTGAACTTTATAGTTAAACAGAACGCTATTTTTATGCCCCCCTTCGAAGAAGAGGAGGTATATTGCTTTGCTCATGTCGGTCGGTCGGTCCGTAGGTCGGTCCGTCGGTCTGTCGGTAGACCAGACCTTGTCCGAGTGATAACTTAAGTTCTATTTGACCTTTAAGTCTCAAACTTCTGTGGTTGTTGCTATATTAGTAGATGACCCCTATTTTTAGGTCACATGTTGTGTATGTATAATACCAGACCTTGTCCGAGTGATAACTTGAAGTTCTATTTGACCTTTAAGTCTCAAACTTCATGTGGTTGTTGCTTATGATTAGTAGATGACCCCTATCAATTTTGGTGTCAATACCTCAAAGGTCAAGGTCACAAGGTTGCATTTGGGCCACTATATGGAAATTATGCAAAAGACTTTTTATTACTTAGATCAAGATAACATAATTTATGTTGTAATGTTGTTTTGTTTTAAAGTTTGAGATATTTGAAGGATGATGTATCATTTTCTTTCATTATTGTGGATGTTTGTGCTTATGGCTAGCAAGGCTGATTTGTTAATTTTTATAATAAACCTAGAGCACTAAGTCTTAATGTTTTGTTTGTTTATAACTGACAATGTTCTTTCACTTAAACCTTTGTGGACTTGTGTAAATATTTCTCCAGCCCATTTATTTCAGTAAATGTTTAGTTCCACATTTTAGCACATTATATTTTCACTCAAATTTTTGAAGTTTGAGATTTTTTTGTGACAAGCCAACATTATGAAGGCAAACTCCTTGCATGTAATATAGCTATATACATATTATGGCATATGAGGGGGGCATATATGTTTCACAAACATTTTTGTTTTTTATAATATTGTCTCGGTCAATATTGTGTCAGATATCTAATCCGATAACTAATGTTTAAAGGTTGCTCACGAACAATTACAGCAACAAAATTCCCTACACGAAAATTACAATAGTCCTTTATTCTACAGTTTACTGTTATCCATTCTTATAAGCAGACATGTAGTTTTACGTCCGATGTTTTGTCTTTTGTTTCTTCAGTTTTCACCTAAAACACACTGCTTTTAATTTTTGAAGAGAAACAATCCTTATAATTTAAATTATACCGCATTCCCGTGTCGAAATGTGTTCAGAAGAGATTTTGTTTATAACCAGTAAAGTTATGCTTAGAAGGATTTAATAGTAGATAATAGTTAAGAGATGTATTTTAACGTTATATTATTAAAAACTAACAGTAACACTTCGTAATTAGCATAGTATATTTGATGGAATAATAAGAACATGTCCCATGTCAAAGTCAGCGTATTGAGATTTGTTATAAAGCAGATCGCAGAAACTAATAAACATCGTTAAGCACGTGTTGTTTTTCGTTGGTTTCATCGTCCTACGTCCAGATTAGACATCGTTCAGAACAAAATGTCTATAACTTTTTTATCAGTTTAAAATTGCTAAAAAGTCGTCCTAGTGTTCAACGATCGAGTAATATAATACGTTACTGTACGGGTGTTTAGAACTGGTTCTATTCATTTCTGTGTGCTCTAAATAAACCTGACTATAAAATATAATTGCCCGTCCGATTTTGACAGTCTTAATGTCGTTGTGCATTTCTTTTATTGTAAACCTTAATGTAGCGACCAGAGAAATTAAATAAAATGCTGATGCACGCACAAAACCTCAGATAGGTGTTTATGAAGATCGAAGAGGAGATAAATACAGCACAGATTGAAATTACTATTTAATTGAAATAATATAAAGAGTCTTCTAATATTCGAAAAGTTTTGGAATGCATTTATTTGTATCATAATGTGCCCTGGGTGTTAAAAAAAAACAACCTACGATCCAACGTAGAAAACAAAATACAAAGTTCATAAGTCCCAACTTTGGCTATTCTATAAAATATAAACCATATCCTTGACCGAGATTTTTATGGAACAAACTACAGTGGCCGGTTGCTCCGGGGATCGTCACACATTGATTTTCTTCTACCCCTAAAACATAGGCGCCATTTGTACACAGTAAATAGACTGCATTCAGCGCATTTGACCATTTTTAGTGTCTCAGTTTTTGACTGTTTTAATCGCAACACAAAATTGTTCTACACTCCGCAGCTCAACGTCACTGGTCGACGTCATCACCTTTCAAAAAATTATACACTTTCGTAGACTGTTTTCAAAATGCTATAATTTCGTTTCAAAAGAAATCAATCTTTTGATATTTTCAGGAACTGTAGGGGCCCGTTTCAATAAACTTCGTACGAACAAATATTTTCTTAGTCGAAACTTAGTTCTAAGTTCTACATAGTGTCTACTAATGTTTTATTTTCACAATAAAACATGATGAAAGATGACCAGATTTATTGTATTAAACGAACACAACACTTTTTTGTGTAAAAAAAATCACAGGAAAAATACTATTTTACATCTGTGACTTTACGCTTACGAAGATTTTCTTTCGTACGAAGTTTAGTGAAACGGGCCCCTGATGCCATGGTAATGTGTTATCAGTTGACGTCTTTGCGTCAATCTGTCGACGTCGAGCAAATTGATAGAAATTAAAGTTTTATTGTATGCTGAAATCGATTTTTCGGACTACTCCGGGATGCCATTACTGACCCGTATATCCGGTTACCATTGTTTTATCTTTTAAAAGGGAATGGTAAAACTACTGTGCAATTTTCAAACTTTAGATAATATAACTGTCCCAACAGACAAAATATCAAGTAAAACTATTAACCTTTCCGAATAATTGATACATTGATTTCGGTTTGGATCTTCCAGTCATACCATTGATTTTGCTAAAAACAAATAAATATCGTCATTAATTTATTTTTACCAAATCTTGAACTAAAGGATAAAGGACACCAACACGGAAACAGTTCATTACGTAATATAGATAAATACCTTGGCTATTATGAAATATGCAAAATGAAGTATTTTCTATCTGATATTTAATCCAAAGTTTGTTTAAGATAGTCAGCCAAAAATGTCAATCAAACATACTCCACGCTACTGTAAACAAAAACGGGTGAGATTGTATACACAACAAATCATTGTCTACAGATTCCTTACAGTATAGTAAAATGGTCGTTATATTTGTGAATTATATGGCAAAAATTTAGAATAGCAAAATGGTATTTTATGGTGACAAGATATAAAGGCTCTACTTGTCTTAATTAAATTAATACCAGCTATTTTCGTTTTAACGAAAATCGCATTGGTGAAATAACTGAAAGATGTTCATTTTCTATCATGAAAGTATTCCAAATTAAGTTCCTGACAGGAAACATCGCGATAGACTTGATCAATTTCTAATTTTGCATATATTGCCATCTCCAAATTACACAAAATTTGATGATTACATTATTTTTAGAGTAACTATTGAAGACATTTCTCATTAAATATGTATTTTGACATCTGAATTATTCCTCCAAACGGCGATTATTCGAGAGTTTTTGCCGATTCTGTCCGACCTCGAAGAATCGCGAAACGACTGTATTTTCTTTCCTTCACAGTTCGTGCATGCTTAAACTTGTATCTCTCTCACCTTCTTGCATGATCTCGATGTCGCTGACGTTGATGTTAGGAAGTTGCTCCCGCACTTTTCTAGCAAGTTCCTTGAAGTCGAATGAAGCAACATATACGTTGGGTGGTCGCTGTTTCTCCATGTTTAACGTCTGCTACAATTCACGCGTGTCTAATCTGATACAGACAGCGTGACATTTCACTATCAGTTAAGGCATGACCATGTCATTGTACATGTAAATGACACACTTCCCATGTGTTATCTTATATACACTATTAAGTGTGTTGTGTTGCGCTTACTAACAACCATAAAATGATTTGATACTAAACATTTAAAATTTTAAACGATCAGTGGTAAATTTTGATTAGTTTTATATGATATACATGTTAACTTATGAATGTTTGGCCCACATATCTATATTGTATTGGTATAATCTCTTTTAATTGACAGATACTCTTTTCTTTAGAATAAATTGATCGGACTTTGTGATACAATTGGTCAAGTGTTATTTTTCACAAGTATATGTCCTATGATTGAATCAGTGCTATAGTCGAAGTAACTCAAGACAATATTGTTTAAGTCGCGTTCTTCAGATAAAAACGACCGTATAAGTGTTACACGCTATTTTTTTCTAACCATAGATAATGTTGACTCTGGGAGATTTTTTCTCTCTCGTGTTCATCATACGAATATAGGTATTTACCCCATGGAAGACAACTCTGTCCTACATGTCACGTGATCGTCTATATTCCATGGGGAAATATAATCCCAAAATAAACAATATTTTTAAACTGTTACTGTTATGGTCAGGATAAAGAAATAATATGTACTTTTAAATGATAAGAATTAGATATGAAATAGTAAGCGGTTTATCATTTTACTGTCATTTAACCATGTCAAGGTGACATAACTACAAGCGATCAAGAAAAGAGGTATTTTTAGCGATTTTATATTTAAATAAGTAAATGATATTTCCCAGTCGAACGAACATCCGATTCTTGCTATATACGTATGATTTTTAAGTTAAAGCTTTTTTCGTTCTATATTTAGCTCACAACAATGTCAACATAAATTAACATTACATAGGTGTGTTACAGAAAGGTTGATTTCTTTCAATATGTTGTTTTAATTGCTTAAGCGGCGATGGGAAAAATGCAAAAAAATGGCAGTGCGATGTGTTTATGGCGAGGCTAATGGTCTCTGATTTTTCAATAGTTATTGGGAGAAAAAGATTCATGCAGGATACGGTTATCTCACCCTCGGGATCAGAAATGCCAGGTAGGGACTTGGCAAAACCTTGTCCCTGCCTGAAATTTCTGACCCTCGGGTTAGATATCCTATTTTCCTACATAAGCACTCATGATGGGTTCTTATTCTTATTTTATGTTAAGATTGCAATTTACTAAGGTATAAAACTTCCAATTTTCCGTAGATAATAGGTTAATAGTTACGACCTATAAGTAAAGATCAATTCGGTTTTCAAACGCCCATTCGACCGAGTGGGAGTTAGTTCTCGGTTGTGATATTAAAAAGACTTGACTAAAACACACAATACAGGGTAAACATTGTAAGAAGCAGAAGACCATATGTCTTGGTGATGTAAGTGGGCGCTACATGCTTATGACGTGACCGTGCATAATTAACATATTGATATCGCATTATCATTAATGCTATCGCGCTGATTTGACCTTTGTCGGGACTATTTTTTTTCACTTAGTCTGCTCAAAAAGCAAATTTAAAATGTCAGCTGGCGAGATAATGCAACATCTAGCACAGTTGACGTTTTAATTCGTGTCATAGTGACCCAATTGCTATTTTCTAAGAATGACGTGATGCACTACACAGAATAACATTTACATCAAGTAATTATCATCTCCTATCTCTGTTTGCAGAAGGAATTCTAAATAAAGCAATATGCAAAACATACCCAATAGTACAAACACATGTGGAATGCGATATGGTTAGAAGAGATGTTCTGTGATGGTACATTAATAGATACGATGTTGTAGTTTCCTCTCACTACGTCGATTAAAGGACAAAAGGTTTCACTGAAAGAAGTGTTTTTAGAGTAAATTGCCGGATTGGACAGGGTATTCAAGATAGCATGGATGTAGCCGGAATTGATAAGTCCTTAAGTAAGTTCACTGACGGAAAGTTCTAACCGATCATTTTAAGTTTATGAAATATCTCAAAACTTGGGAATTGTAAGAATCAAATTTTATTTTCATTTTCGGGTCTGTGAAAGGTGAACAATATGTGCAAAATGTCACTGAAAGTAATTTCGAGTTACAATGGCAGTAAGCTATGATGTAAAGCTACCCTCAAAAGTCAAACTCAAACAGATAATTAAACAAGAGGGCCATGATGGCCCTGAATCGCTCACCTGATTATAAATGAGCAACATATGTTGGATTTTTCATATTGACCTACTTTTTGACATCACATGACCCACTTTCGAGCTTGACCAAGATTTATGGAAACAGACATTCCGACCAATATTCATGAAGATTGGGCCAAAAATGTGGCCTCTAGAGTGTTAACAAGGTTTTTCTAGATTTACCTCATGACTACTTTTTGACTCAATGACCCACTTTCGAACTTGTCAAAGATTTTATGGAAACAAACATTCTGACCAAGTTTCATAAAGTTTGGGCCAAAAATGTGCCCTCTAGAGTGTTAACAAGGTTTTTCTTAGATTTGACCTCATGACTTACTTTTTGACATCACATGACCCACTTTCGAACTTGTCAAAGATTTTATGAAAACAAACATTCTGACCAGGTTTCATAAAGATTGGGCCAAAAATGTGCCCTATAGAGTGTTAACAAGGTTTTTCTAAGATTTGACCTCATGACCTACTTTTTGACCCCACATGACCCAAATTCGAACTTGTCAAAGATTTCTAATTATTTCTAATCATTTCTAATACCCCCACCAACTACGTTGATAGCAAATGAAAATGGAATGAGAGAACTTAGTTTCCAGTTTTCGAAGAGAATCTATCCATTAGTAAGAAAGATGCAGTAATTTGAAAATCAGTATCTATCAGACCGATCGATTTAATTTTTTGTTTTTTCCCCGTACTTTCCAGATTTCTGTTTCTATTTAAGCTTTATACTAGAGCTCATTAAGCATTATATATATATTTATGCAGGGTTTCTGTATATACATATAGCATAATTGGATCAAACAATTAATTATTTTAGAGTAATTATGAACAGTGATAGATATGATATGGGATTGCGAATCACAGTGAGTTTAGACAAGAGACTTCATTGAATGATGTGAATGTAATATAACAATTTAAGAAAAACTTCAAATCCAGACATGTATTTGAGTCTATGACCCCTCAAATAGTTTAAGTAAAAGTGGTCATGAGAAAGAATTCATAATGACCGCTTGTTCTAATGATTTATTAATACTCTATGAATTTTTAAAGGCCATAGAAAATAACATCCACCTCAAATTCTGAATTGACTGGGCCCTATAAGGTCAAAGGAATGAAAAGAAATATATATTTTCTTTATTAATCCAATGGCAACACATTTATAAACAGTAAGAGCAAAATGATCAGGTAACAGAAATGTATAGCCAGACCAGGACTTGAGTGGGTGCACTTAAACAAAACCCTTACTTAGGGCCACATGCTGCATTTGAAATGTGTCCCTAAAGTCATAGGACATAACAAATTGCTATGTTATCAACAAACAGAAGGGCGATATATACTGATAAACTATACTGAAATGCCCCCCCCCCCCTTTGTTTTGGTAAAGCGGACCAGGATTCAAACCCAGGACCCTTGGCATACAATGCGAGAGCTCTACAGACTTATATACGGAATTGCTAATACAAATCTCATACTGATTAAGGTTTTTTATGGGCTGTTTTTTTACCTAGTATGAATGAAAAATAAACAGCAAGACAAGGATTTGGAATCAAACTGGGTGGTCAAACTACCAGATCACTGACACTAATCTCTTACTTAGGAGTTACATTTGGAATTTTTACCTGAATTCAGGACAGGACAGAACAATCTGCTATGTTCGTGACAAACCAAAGGCTGATATATACTCGAAAATTTTACCAAAATGGCCCCACGTTTGGCACCAAATGTAACCAATAAGTAGGTGAAAAAAAGAATGTGCAGCCAGACCAATATTCGAAACCTTACGGCTTACAGCGTGAGAGCTCTACAGACTAATCTTCAGATATGCTAACACAAATCTCACACTGTTCAGGATTACTGACAGGCTGTTATATTACCAGGTAAAAAAATCTGCATGATCCAGATTGAACCCAACTCAGACCCCCAGCATACAGGGTTGAAGAACCACCAGACCACAGACACAAATATCTCTCTGATAAGAATCCCTTTTGGGCAGTTTAACAGTATACGAGTACATCCATGGATAAGCCATATATGAAATTTGTTCATGAATTCTTGATATACCCCAGGGGGTGATATACACTGGAGAACTATTGCTGTAACGGCCAAGGGCTAGAACCAGTACCATACAGATATAGTTAATGGAATGTTTACACACAATCTCATTAAAATCATTTCCTAATTTTCGCTCCTCTACTATCCGCCATTAGGATCTGACAACATCGCATTAGGGGTCACGTCATATTGACCTGTTAAGTAATGTATATGGATAAACAAGTGCTCGATTTTAAACCAATTAAAAACACGTGTCTAGCTGACTTCGGTTAAACATTTGTCACAGGGTGAGAAAAATGTGCAGCTTGACCGAGTCTCGAACCCTTTTTCTAACAGGGCGAATGCTCTACCAAATGAGCTACCGCTCTACCGAATGAGCTACTCGGTCGCTTAGACATCTTTCTACCCTATTGTGAGATTGATGCGGTTACATCCCCTGATATACAGAACGATTCTGTACCCGCCGATTTGATTGGCTTATACAAAGGTCAATCTGAGACGACCCTCTATACGATGTGGTCAGATCCAGATAGCATACTGCATCTGATTTTAATGAGATTGGTTTACACAGATCTCACAGTGACAAGAGTAACTACTTGGACATTACATAACCATGTGTAGAAAATGTGCAGATAGATCAGGATTTGAACCTGAGACACAGCACTTACAAGTTTTGAGCTCAACCAATTGTTTTACCTTTACTTGTCCACTATTTTAATTTTATACTTCAAGACATGTGTTTGGATAACTTAGCTGATAGATGCTTCTGTTGTCACTCATAGGCTGTTAGGCATCACTGAAACACAGACCAACCTGGTTTTTTTTAATTTTTATTTAAGCAATGAACGCAACAACAAGATACATTACACATGAATGTTTTCATAGCAGTTAATACTAATTTAAATCATACAACAATAAAATGACATGATTGTATTAGTAGAATGTCATGGAACAATGAACATGTGGCTGAATAAGAAAATCCAGAAGCAATGTCATTTGTACATGACAATCTGACATATGACTTTCCTAAAATGAATACATCAGATTATGGAATATCACCATTACTAAGGAAGAATTAACAAACATATATGACTATGATACAAGAGGAAGCATGTACTAAGGAATAAAGCAGTATTATTCAGCTAACCACCAGAAACGTTCAACCCCACAGGCATACATACGGAACCATCACCACTGCACAAATACACCTATACATATGTGCCTATTTTTTGACCTGATTTGCCTTGTTTATGAAAGAATCAATGATTTTCATTCTTTTTTCCCAATTTCATTCCTTTTATCGATGCACTTGTTCATTGCTGCGGTGATTTTGTCCAGATTTGACTTGGCAACAACTAGGAGACCTTGTGCAATGTTCCTTGAAGTCTTTGTTTTAATGGCTTCATCAAAGATATGTGTGGCTTTGTCCATGTCAGCCTTCAACTCTTTCTCACTTTTTTACAATTCCTTCTATTGATCATTCAACCTTCGTTTCTTTTTCTGTTGTTGTTCCAGGGCTTCTATTTCCCTCAGTTGTTTGGTAGCTTCCTGCCTTTTCTTTTCGAGAATGATAGCTTCGGATTTTTCAGCTTCAATCCTTTCCTTGTACTTTCTGTAAGTCTGTCTTACATTGCTCAACAGATCCTTGGTGATGGGGATATCGCCAATGCTCTTGTACATAGAGACTGCATCCCTGGTGAGTCTCAAGCCGTTAATTGACTCTTCAGACAAGAGGGTTCTTTCAGCGGTTACCAACTTACTGATGGATAAACTTCTCTCCACATCAGTATTTCCATGTGGCAAACACAGGCATGTGAGGACAACTTTTCTCAGATTTATGTATTGTATCCACCACTTGCATTCTTCATACTTAAAACATGGTTCCAGTAGTGGTCAATTCTGATCAACTCCTCCTTATCTCCATCCATCTTATAAATTTTGTTGCCATATATGTTTTCTGATCGGCAGACTTTCCACTCATCTGTTGATTGAACAGTCCTTACAACCAGTGGAAGCTTTGTTTGTAAGTAGTTCACTACTGACTGGTAGAACTTCCTCATGTCAAACAGTTGTATTTTCTGTTTGCCTGACTCAGAGCCAGCCAAAGTTTTCTGTGTGTCTGCTCCTAATTCCATGTTATCCAAATTAATAAGACTCTCGCTGTCATACACATCTAAGTCCTGCAGTTTCCTCCCAAGACAACTTCTGAATACATCATGCTTGACAAATCTAAGCATGACAGACTTCAGCAGGTTGGATGTCTCAGAATACAGGAGGTGCAGCAATGGCTCTTGCTTCTGAAAGGTTCGGAAATGGCTGGAACAGTTGACCTACGCTGATCAGAAACTTAATCTGAGCCAGGCACTCTTTACCTGATACAAGTTTGCATATTCTTTGATATTTAGAATTGTTCTTCAGCTGAGCATGTGTGTGCTGTTCTTTGCTTGTGTGTGGCAGATCTGACAAGAAGTACTTCCTGACAGCCGTCCAGTGCCTGAGGATTCTTTCAAGAGCTGGCACAAGCGTGAGCCATCTACATTGTACGTGACTAACAAACTGCTCATCGTCCAGTCCAGGGCTTTCCGGAGTCAGGGCGTAGTCTTCACGTTGACATATGTGAGATTTGAACCAGTAGAAAAGATCAATAGATAGGTGCTCAGCATTTTCTCCATAGTTATTATACCCTTCCTGAATGCGTTGTGTACAACGTGTAATGTACAGGGTATAAAGGGGACAAGTTCTGGCAGATCAAGGGTCTTTTTGTGTTTATTTAATTTCCAAATTGTCTTGTTGACATTTGGTCCATCACTTCCCAAAGACACTAAATGCTTTATTGGTAGTACAAAGCCTTCTTCTGACAGTGTATCAATGATTGCCTGACTCACTGTTTCACCCTTTGCATGTTTTGAGAAAGAGTGTGCTGACTTCCCCTTTTCGATCATTCCAGAAGCGAACAAGCATGTCTATCTGTTGTTTGTCTTGCGCATTCCCTGTTTCATCAAACTGTAAAGTGAAAAAAAACTATCAGATGTAGTGGTCTTCTTGGCAAAATTTTTCCAAAAATATAGACCAAGGCCATCTGATATCAGGTTCGACATTTTTGATTTACACATAGAGAACTGATCAGACAAAGGTCTTGAAAACATGGCTTTGAAAACATCACCAATGCCATCACATGACTTGTAGGAGTAGCCACAGAATGCTAGGTGCATGCCCATATTGCCACTGCTTTTGTGATTTGATCGTTTCGTGACAATGGCTGCAGAAAAAGAAATGTTGTGACATTTTCAACATCACCCCCTCCTTGTGTACATGTTCTGGTGCCGGGGTTGCAAACACCAGTTTCTGAGGTTTATCACTGCGGGTTTTCATTGCCTGTCTAAGTTTCTAACCATCAGCATGATTAATCAGCTGAGCATTTCCACTTTTTGCGCAAGATATGCTTTTCATGCAAAACATATTTATTAAATTCAAATACTGTTACATTTTATTCCCATAGTAGAATTCCATATTGAGCAGCTGCATCCAAGATTCAGTTTTTAACATATATTCTTACACATGTTGTTTTTCTGGTGCAAGTGGTTGCTCATTTGGCTAAAAAAAAATGGAATGGAAGATGTAATTGCTTAAAATTTGCTTGCATCTAATGCCTGCCCTTAGCGAAATGAAATGGTAAAAAATACATTGAAACTACTTTAAACACCATTGAAACACCATTTTATTCAATAAATCATTAAAATACCATTTGTCTGGTCTGATTTTAATGTTCTTTCTTCATTAAAGAAAATGAAAAACAATTATTATGGTTCAAGTAACTGTCATTCATTAAAACATCATTGTTTTCCATTGCAGAATAAACTTCTTTTGCAAACACTTTGATCAATTGTTTTCCATTGACACGCCATATTTAGCTCACCTGAGCACAACGTGCTCAAGGTGAGCTTTTGTGATCACCCTACGTCCATCGTCGTCCGTCGTCAACAATTTGCTTTAAACGACATCTCCTCTGAAACCGCTGGACAGACTTTGATTAAACTTGGCAGGTATGAAATGTTTGTACGATGTTATGGGTAAATTACAATTGCTAAAATTTCCAATCCGTAAAAACATGTTCGCCAGGGCAGTTAATTGCTTTATATGTACATGTCAAAACTTTACGAACTCTCTGAAACGCTAGACAGAACTTATTGACTTGGCAGGATGACTTGGTGAACTCACAAATTGTTAGATAACTGTTAGTAACTGGTTGATGGAACGGAAAAAACAATTATGAAAACTTTAAAAATCATTTCCTTCAAAACTACTTACATGTACTTGATTTCAAAATGTTTTGGTACAGATGTTACTGGGGTAAACCTCTACCATGATTGCTAAAATTATTCTAATCCGTAAATAGAACATGGCAGCCATGGGCAGGGCTAATTTGCCTTTATATAGTGAAAACTTTAAAAGGCTTCTGCTCCAAAACTACTGCCAGATTTTAAAATGTTTTTGGCACAGATATTCTATGGCTACCAAGATTGCTCCTTTAGAACAGTGGTTCTCAGTGAGCGATATAGGGCCATCATGGCCCTCTTCTTTTATTACAGAATACTCATAGTGTATTTTCATCAATGTGCACCATTGTTTTTTAGCTCACCTGAGCACAACGTGCTCATGGTGAGCTTTTGTGATCGCCTTTTGTCCGTCGTGCGTGCGTGCGTGCGTCCGTCGTCAACATTTTGCTTTAAACAACATCTCCTCATGTACCACTGAAGGGATTTTGACCAAACTTCACAGGAATCATCCTTATGATGCCCTCTATCAAAGTTGTACAAATTATTCAGATTGGTTAAAAAAGTAGGTCACAAAATAGAGCTAAAAATAGATTTTAAAAATGCAAACTTTGAAAATCTTCTTCTGCAAAACTGCAAGGCCTAGAGCTTAGATATTTGGTATGTAGCATCATCTTATAGGCCATTACCAAGATTGTACAAATCATAGCCCTACGGTGATAAATGCCCCCGCACCAGGGGTCACTTGTTTTACATAGAGTTATATAGGAAAATCTTTAAAAATCTTCTTCTATGAATCCATTAAGCCTAGAGATAAGATATTTGGTATGTAGCATCATCTATTGGTTCATTACCAAGATTGTTCAAATCATAGCCCTACGGTGATAAATGCCCCCGCACCAGGGGTCACTTGTTTTACATAGAGTTATATAGGAAAATCTTTAAAAATCTTCTTCTAAGAATCCATAAGCCTAGAGATTAGATATTTGGTATGTAGCATCATCTAATGGTTCATTACCAAGATTGTTCAAATCATGACCTTATGGTGATAAATGCCCCCGCACCAGGGGTCACTTTTTACATAGAGTATATAGGAAAATCTTTAAAAATCTTCTTCTATGAATCCTAAGGCCTAGAGATTAGATATTTGGTATGTAGCATCATCTTATGGTTCATTACCAAGATTGAACAAATCATGACCTTATGGTGATAAATGCCCCCGCACCAGGGGTCACTTATTTTACATAGAGATATATAGGAAAATCTTTAAAAATCTTCTTCTATGAATCCATAAGGCCTAGAGATTAGATATTTGGTATGTAGCATCATCTTATGGTTCATTACCAAGATTGAACAATTCATGACCTTATGGAGATAAATGCCCCCGCACCAGGGGTCACTTATTTTACATAGAGTTATATAGGAAAGTCTTTAAAAATCTTCTTCTATGAATCCATAAGGCCTAGAGATAAGATATTTGGTATGTAGCATCATCTTATGGTTCATTACCAAGATTGTTCAAATCATAGCCCTATGGTGATAAATGCCCCCGCACCAGGGGTCACTTGTTTTACATAGATTTATATAGGAAAAACTTTAAAAATCTTCTTCTAAGAATCCATAAGGCCTAGAGCTTAGATATTTCATATGTAGAATCATCTAATGGTTCATTACCAAGATTGTTCAAATCATACCACGGTGATAAATGCCCCCGCAAGGGGTCACTTGTTTTACATAGAATTATATAGGAAAATCTTTAAAAATCTTCTTCTATGAATCCATTAAGCCTAGAGATTAGATATAAGGTATGTAGCATCATCTAATGGTTCATTACCAAGATTGTTCAAATCATGACCTTATGGTGATAAATGCCCCCGCACCAGGGGTCACTTGTTTAACATAGAGTTATATAGGAAAATCTTTAAAAATCTTCTTCTATGAATCCATAAGGCCTAGAGATTAGATATTTGGTATGTAGCATCATCTTATGGTTCATTACCAAGATTGAACAAATCATGACCTTATGGTGATAAATGTCCCCGCACCAGGGGTCACTTATTTTACATAGAGTTATATAGGAAAATCTTAAAAAAAATCTTCTACTATGAATCCATAAGGCCTATAGCTTAGATTTTTGGTATGTAGCATCATCTAATGGTTCATTATCAAGATTTTTAAAATGGTGGCCCTTTGGAGATAAATGACCCCGCACTAAGTCTTCTCCTCTGAAACCATAAGGCCCAGTGCTTATATATTTGGTGTGTAGTATTGTCAGGGCTAAAATGTTTAAGATTGAGTTATATCAGAATTCTTGTCTGTTTAAAAACCTTGTAATCAGTTGTAGCAATGGTACTCAGGTGAGCGTTTCAGGGCCATCATGGCCCTCTTGTTCTTATGAAAGATTTTTTTACCATTGCTTAATATACTTGTTTTCTCATCGTTTTGATCCATTGTTTTCCATCGAAAAACATATTTTACCATTTCTGGATAAATAAATAACCCACTTGCATTAAATGGCTTCATTTTGTTGTTGATAAAATGTACCTATAGCAGAAGGGATACACAGAATTGATGAAAGGAACATAATGGGCAATTGTTTTGTGGAAAATGATTTTTTTCAAAGCAAAATTATTTTATGGCCATTTTGTAATGATTCACAATTCACAAATCGGCATAAAAGTCAATATCTTTTTATTGTTACAGCACCTCACTTAACTACCTGTTAAATGTACATGTAAGTGCTCTATGACAGAAGACAAAAAGAGCAAAACGAATGTGGCTGCTCACATGGTTTATTACTAAACGGCTTGATAATCCTTACTTTACTAATCAGGAAAATCACAAATGTGGTACATCTGATACTGATCAACATTGTGAAGTTTCACAAACATTCATAAACATGTGATACAAAATAGGATTAAATCGAAAGCTTAAAGCTTATTGAGTATGCCATACTAGATTGAAACAAAAACTATAAGATCTAATTATAACTAAGACCCTTATACTGTGGATTTAATTGAAGTCTTAAGTAATTCACCTTTTTTCTGAAAACGGTTACCACGAAGCTGCATTTAAAGTTACATCTCTGCGGTTATACGCATCGAAAAAAGGTTACGAATTGGTTTCGTTCGAATCATTCGCACCCCGAATAAAAGTTCGGAAGTTGTTGCAAGGTTGTAGGATAATCTAGTGCCGAAAAGTTGACGCTCATTTCTACGTAGTTCAATTATTTTTACTTATATTTCATATTTCATTTTGGAAAACTCACTCTTTAAACTTTATTTCGAAACCCAAATTTTGTTTCGTAACTGATTTTAACTTTCCCGCTTCTAAATTTGAAAACCGAAAATAACGCGCTGCGTTGCCTCAATCCGCCATTTTTCCTGTTTTTCAAGGGTTTCTCTAAGTCTCAATGACTTTGGATCTTACAATAGCAAAGTCCATTACAGGTGGATATCCTTACTTCATATTGAAACCAACATTAGTGTTAACGTGACAAACTCAATATGCATGTCTTTAATTTCTCTATTGGTACAGTTATGTACAACTCAAAAACTTGTTACATTGAAGTTTAAGTGTGTTTAGGAGTCACTGTGTGGGTCGGTAGGTAGCTTTTTTATGCCCCCACTTGAAAATGGGCGGCATATAGCATTGCTGCTGTCTGTACGTCCGTACGTACGACCAAAACATTTCCGAACATTAACTGGAGAACCGCAGGGTCTGGGTTTGTGAAACCTGGTAGGGACATTGGTCATGACCAGCAGATGAATCCTATTTATTTTTAGGTAACTAGGTCAAAGGTCAAGGTCACTGTGTACCTTAGTATGAAATCCTTGTCCGATTATAAACTGGAGGACTGCAGGGCCTGGATTGCGAAACCTGGCAGGGACAATCCTATTGATGTTGAGGTCACTATGTCAAAGGTCATGGTCACTGTAACCCATAATCAGACTGGTCGAAGGTTCTTGACATGCTATCATTCAGCAAAAAAGCGGTTGTGGGGGCATCTGTGTCCTATGGACAAATTTCTAGTTTATTCATGCTATTTCACATTAACTACTGAATTGATTTTAATCAAATTTTATAGGAAGTTTCACTAGCAAGCACAAATTTGCATATTGTACAGTTGTAATGGTTGAATGATTGTTCTTTGAGTTATGGCCCTATCATGAATTTCCGGAGCTTTCTTTGTCCACGCTATTTGTCAATACATGTAACTATTGGACGGATTTCAGTCAAACTTCATAGGAAGTTTCACTAGCAAGGACAGGTGTGCATATTGTACAGTTGATATGGTACAGGTGTTATGGTTGAATGATTTTCTCTAATGAATTGTCTTGAAATTTCTTTGTCTGCTCTATTTCTAATTAAGTACTGGGTTGATTTCAATCAAATTACATATGAAGTTTCACTAGTAAGCACATATGTGCATATTTTGCTTTTGTTACGGTTGAGAAAAAGAGTCATGGTCCATTGATGATTATCTTGAGCTGTCTTTGTCCACAATATTTCTCAGTTGCTACAGGACAGATTTCAATCAAACTTCATAGAAAGTTTCACTAGCAAGCATAAATGTGTATATTGTACTCATGTTATGGTTGAACGATTTTTTCTGAGTTTGACCCTTTGATTCTTTGTCTGCGCTATTTCTCAATTACTACAGGAAGGATTTCAATAATGACTATCTTCTTAATCTTATTTGTCTGCAGTTATGCTAAACACAGATGTAAATAATTATACTTTTAATATTGTTAAATGTTTTTTTACAATAATTTATTACCATTTGGAGAATATTCTCCCCTTTACTAATTCTCAGAGCAATAGCATCTTTTTCTAAAATGTTACCAGAGTGCACCATTAGGGAATGGAATGTTGGCACATTATGGGTTGCTTTGCAAAGTTTCTGTTTGATCTCCTTGTTATTGTCAAAGTTTTCATTAGCAGTATCAAATTCTGTCATTTTGTGGAAAGCAATTTTGTGACACAGTGTGGGGGTATTTATCACCTTAAGTGTTAGCTCTAGTTGCTATTTTGTACAGAATCCCATTAGGGCCATTGTCATTGAATGTGTTGATATAAAACGCGATACTACAAAGATGACGAATACGCGATAGCACGATATTGATCTCGCGACAGAACGATAATAAAAACGCGACGATTCGATAGTGCGATGATGATGATGCAACAATTTATCGTATTTCACCATAGTGCTGTCGCGTTTTCACCATCATAATATCATACTGTTGTACCGGTATCATTATTGCGTTCTCATTATTATCCTATCGCATTATCATAACTGCATCTTCGCAATCATCTATGGTGTTATCGTTATCCCTCCATCGCTTTCCAGTGCGCATGTGAATGCTGAAAAAAGAAGATCTTTAAGCACAGCAGCTCAAAAGAACGAGTTTGTCTCATGTGAAGGCAATGTTTTTGATATTCATACGACGTCAATTTCGACACTGGAGTTGACGTCCGCTACAAAATTCTAGAACGACATTCCTAAATTGTTTATTGGAGGTTTAAATTGAGATGTAGTTGCATGTGTATCTGCACTTTCATTTTATTGTATTCAAATATTTAATATTGTATCGTCAATTGAAATTTCGATCCATTTTTATCAGATGTCTTCAAATACACATAAAGTTTTGAAGGTTAATATGTACTAGAAACATAAAATTACAAGTTTAATAATGACAGATATTTGAATAAAAGGTGTGGAGTTATGGCCCTTAAAAATCGGAAGATTGACAAATAAATCTATGTTTAAACTTAAGCATACTCATTTGTTGGATTTCTTGGCTGATATCGGCCCAGCTGACAAGGAGTTATTGCCCTTGAATTTACACTCTAGCATCTAACATTTATGAAGATTTTTTTTTTTAAACACGCACTGATCAAAAAGTTATAGCTGGTGAATCTTTTATCCACAGTTTCAATATGCATAAAGTATAGGTTTTAAAATTCATCCCTCATATTTTATCGCATGCAGTCTTTCAGCGCGCTCGGCGCTTTGATAAAACTATGTTCTAGGAAAACAATTTATCTTACACCTAATGCAAACATTGACTGATATCACTTGCATGATAAACTTAGCCTTTATCAGGCAGATATTTTTAGAACAACGGGACTATTTTTACAACTTCACGCGCACAATCTCGTGTAAACAAAGATATGTAAATGTGTATTGCATTACGTGATGATGAGTATAATGATTGAAAAAAAAAATATGTTTTAAGGTGTTTTATTTAATAGATCTAGATCAATATATATTTTATGTCAATAAAGAATGCAAACAAATCATAAATATAAGCCAATAAATGCCAATATTTCATATAGAAAGTTTCTAGATCTATATAGATCTATGTAATCTCGCACTGTGTAAACACATAAAATGACGTATTTAAAATGACGTATTAAATTTGATAAAATGACGTTTTAAAATGACGTATTTAAAATGACGTATTTATACTAGATCCATAATTTGTTTATAGCTAGACGGGGTATACATGAAAGAAATCGCTTTGAATTCGTTGTCAGAACATCTGACATTTTTTTTCTTAAATATTTGTGCAAATTAATAAATAAATAAATAAATAATAAAGAACTAATTTTCCTCCAACGCTTGCTTTTTTTTCCCCTTTATATTCCTACGCGTCCCTAATTCGCGTGTATTATTAATATAATGATGGATATTATCTTTTTACGCAGAGCCTCGTCATTTATAATTCTCCCAACCTCGTCTGATAAACTTTATATCAAAACACAGTAGCATATTATTCTCTATTTCTCCATACAAGTAAGTAACAGAGATGAAGCAAGGTAGAGTTATTGTTCTTGGTAAGTAAAGTTTGGCCATTGTATAAAGTAAAATAAAACTCAATCACTGCAGAGGAACAGATAAGCTGCGTATCTGCGTACTTTTCGCAAATAAAATGGACCTATACGTTAAACATTTCACTTCTGTGCGTACCATTTACGCATGAAAAAACGGCTTTACTCAATTCTTTTTAATTCCTTGTGTATCTGCTTTAAAGTGTATTGCCTTCAAGAACCAGTGATCATTTGACGTTTGTACATTCAAAATTTCAAGAGCATCTGGCGCACCTTGATGACTTAACAGGGTTGTCGATAGTAACCCAGCCCATCAATAGTGGACTATAGTGGCTAAAATGCACAATATCATCTTTGTTTGGTTATCTTTTTTTAACGTTAAAACGTTTATGCAGCTTAGAAATTAACTACATGCAACGCAAAGAATTAAATTATTATACCATGCGAATATATATATATATATTTTTCATAAAAAAAAAGATTATTGCCTTATTTTTAATTATGCCACATTTGTCTCGTGAATTAGACATTGTAATCTTTACCTTCTGGCAAGAAAAAAAAATGTCACTTCGAGGTAGAAAATCAAGTTCTAGGAAATCATCCCTTACAAGTAACCAAAATACCATTCTCAGGTATCGTAGATTAAACCACCCTTTTAAGGTAAAAAAGTTTCACTCAAAAAAAGTTAAATATTTGCGTATAAAGTACTCATAAGAAATGGGTTTCACTCAAATAGTGCAATAACAGGGAGTGATCACTCAATTGAAACCATTCCTTGTCTGTTCCTCCGCTCAATCCCTAAAGTAATTTATTAGTTGTGACATACAGATGCGACTAGAGACACTACAGTCATTTGAGACTAACAAGAAAAGATTAAAAACAAGATGTTTTAATTGACGGCTTACATTAAACATACTGTCTCTCCATTTCTACTGTTTTGACCTTATAACTGAAGCTGTCGCGCAGGACCCTCATATTAGAAAAATCGACCACTCTATAAATAATTCATATATAGAGAGGTCATTTTTTTTATTGAATATCAGGGTCCTGTGGTTTATGATTTAAATCAAAAGGTAAACAAACTCAGGATGAATACTTGAATTATAAACTTGCTTCTTTTACAATTTTATTTGCACAGAAATTGTGATTATACCCAATGCTTTCAAATCCTGCAATATATCTACTTTTATCAAGACTGCAATGTTGACTTCTACAACCCTTGGTACTATTTTTCAACGCAAATGTATGGATAAGTGGCGGTAATGTGTTGTAAGTAGAAATTCCACTGTCTGACTTAAGAAGCTTTCGCTTCTAGAAATCGCAGAATAGTTTGATCGCAAGCACGACGTAGGTGTGACCACGATATATTTTTTTTATCTTAATGCGTTCATCTAAATCATGGATGATCTTGATTTCATCCTTGTACAACAGTGTACATGTAAATGTAGACCACACGATCTATTTTATGTTGAGAAGGTTAATAAAAATTGCTCGAAGGTGAGTTATTTATAAAATGTTTTATTTCAGGACCGTCTTGAGGATGAGGATACACTTAAATTCGGTTGTAAATAATACAATATGATAGTTAACGTAATTTTCGGCGACCACGGCAACCACGTTTTAGGCTATGGAAGACAAAGCTGGACTGACGTGAGAGAACATGGGGGAACAGGATGTGCAAACGTGATGCCGGGCTAGATTTTCAACTGTCAAAATATTTGCCACGCCATGAAGATGAGAAACCTAGTGGGCCGTGGTAAAATGGGATGAACGCAACAATACGTGACAATACATAATAGACAGTAACAAGACTTGGAGGCGGTCCGCAGTGGGACGGGAAGCATTCCTAAAAGAAAAAGAAAAGCTTTGATCATATATTTTCATTTTTTTATTTTCATAGCTAAAAATATTTTAAACAATGTTTATCAACATTCTGAATTTTAAAAAGCATACTGTCTGAAGTGTATGTACTAGTATGTACAGTAACATTGCGATATTCCTATGGATATTGATCGAATCAGGCAAAACTGTATTGTAATGTAATATTTTTAGATACTGAAGTATTGAGAATAATAACTTTGTGTTATTCCTATGGGCGGTTATCCGAAAACCATTCCAGCTTCAGTATGTTATTTAAGTTTCTGTGCCGACAAAGAAAGAGAAAGGAATATATATTCAAGAGAAACATTGTTACTTTAAAAGTTTTCTCAGTTTTCCGAGTATCTCGAAGCTCCGAGCATTTCATTTTGCCCTGTAAATCTTTAGACAATCGCAAGTGCATTGTTTTTACTTTTAAAAATATTAATATTTTTTCTTGAATAGTTTTGTATCTTGGCGAAATTTTGTCTGTAGTTACAAGGTGAAGAAAACGAGTGCTTGAATCTGATGAATGTTGAATACACAAAGCTTTGATTTTCATTTGTTATTACATGCAATAAAACCTACGGAAAAAAAAGAATATTTCAAGTTATTCTGTTTTTGTTGTTGTTTTTGTTTGTGTGGTTTTTTTTTTTTTTTTTTTTTTTTTTTTTTTTGGTTTTCTGAGCTAATATGATGGCTAGGTCGTTGTTGTCGTCGTCGTTGTCAAACACTTTATTGTAGCCCATGTAAAACAGACGAGTGTTAGTGCCGCTCTTTCACACTTCGTTTTTTTCCCAGATGCTTGACGTCAGCGACCATTATCCGATAGAGCTGGAGCTATATTGAGCCAAGTCAATATGTGACACAACGTTAGACATTGATGTTTATTAAACGTTAACGATTAGCAATGTTATTATAAAAGAAATTGTTTTCCCTCATATATTATCCAAATAAATATTGAATCACGGCATTATTCATCGAAAAAAAAATAATATAAAATCTTTGGGTGACACAATGGGTCGACTCAAGTTGTAACAAGAAAACTGTGATACTAAGTATCACAGCGGCCCTTCGAACTTAGTGTACGAGAACTTTTCTGACATGTTTTTAGCATTTGTGTTGCAATACTTAAATTTAACGTTTGAAAGAAATAGATTTATGTTTGAAGGTAAATTTAAAGATAATTTGAAATCATTGCTTTTCATGGTATGCAATTCTAAATTGTTTTGTAAAATTTAAGATTTTTACAATGCAATTGTTATATGAAGTTTTCTAAATAAGGTTATTATTCTGTAGGTGGCTATGAAAAATAAATTTTGTCAAATTTTTAAGTATGTTTTATTTCACATGTTTATTTCTAAAGTAATGATGACTCACATTGTTAAGAATGTAAACTGTGGATGTATTGATATATATTTTATTGGAAAAATTTTAAATTTTAATTTAAAATAAAAAAGTATCAAATTGTCTTTTATATAAAATAATACTGATTCTATGTGTAAAACATTCATTAAGTTTTGCAAGATATATTTCTATAAAAAAGTATCAAATTGTCTTTTATATAAAATAATACTGATTCTATGTGTAAGACATTTATTATGTTACCACATAAGTTTAAAGAAGGAATGTTAAAACATGAAATGTTGAAATGAAAGTGTTAGAGATGTTTTTAATATTGAACAAAAATGTTTTTGGAAAAGTTTCAGTTAAGAAATGAAATGCTAAGTAATAAAAACAGGAGATCAACTGGAATAAAATGTAACAAATGAAGATATTTTTCTTTAAATAGCAATGTGCAAGAAGATATGTACAAGAGCAAGTGAGAACGTATGAAAGTACATGTGAATAATGTAATGAGGGGTGTTGTGTTTAATTGAAATAATATTAAACTGGGAAAAGAAGGAACTGAAACATATTTTGCAATTAATGCACATTTCAAAAAAGCATAGAGCAAATGATATAAAAATTTTAAAGCTAAGAAGGAACACAGTTTCAAAACAGCAAGTATCTGGTAATTTTTCTCAAATTAGAAACAGAAATATTTCCAAAGATTGATGCAAGAACAGTTTTACAAGTAGACTTTTAAAAGAAAACATATTTAGACACTTATTTTACATGTTCTACAATATTTACAGCAAAAATAATCTCAATCTATTAGGGAATGTTCTGTTCAGTTCTATGAATTCTTGAATATAATGTTACCACAAAAATGTTCCCTGTATGGAAAATAGACTAGGAAGATGTATATATTATGTTATGAATTGTTAGTAGAAGCAAATATATAAATGTATTAATAATCATTTTATATGGAAAAAAATAATGTTTATTCTTTCAAACATTTAACAAGGCAAATGTTCAATAAAAATATAGGATACTGCGAAAGCATTTACATGATTGTGCGTACACAGATTTTTTTTTTAAAAGTAAAGCTTTTGTTTTGTTACATTTAAGAAGTTTAAGTTAAAAAATTTTTTTAAATAATATAGAATTAAGATTTTGAGTATAATCTATATAAAGTAGATGCATTACTAAGTTCAATATGTTTCAATGGTACTGAAATACCAAAAAAAAAAATGAAGAAAGAACAAATTAACAACCAATATTACACATGAAAAAAAAACACACACTAAAAATATAAAAGAAATGAACACATTAACAAGTAACAAGTGCATATTTCACAACCTTTCAACATGGAGGAAGTATGTCAACATATTAACATATTTACACTGAATGATTTTCTTTTTTTCTTTTTTTCGCATACTGTTTCTCACTTGACTCGTGAACATTTGTTTAATGCAATAGATATTCACATTGAAAAATGTTTATGTACTCATAATTTGTGATATGTGAATATCATGTAAAAGACAATGTACTATGTATACGTCGAAATAAAAATTTCTGTCTGTCTGTCTGTCTGTCTGATGTGTGCACATGTAACATCATACAAGTTAAAGAAAAATCCATTGAATAACAAAGTATATGAGCACATAGTCATTGAAAAGTAAGTATTAAGCACCTTTGAATACAATTTAATGCAACATGTGAATACAGTTAAAACATAAGTCTGACAAGGATCAAATATAAAGATGACTATAATGCATATTCATAATTGTACTGAGTTATGTATTATGCATGAAGTGTGTGTTTTAAAAGAGAAGAACAGTATTTACATAGATAAAATATAATGGAAATGTAATTGAGTATTAGTCATTATGTCGAACATTATTTTGGAAATGCTCAATTGATCTTTTAGTGCAGGATAATGACTGGTGTTTGAAGAGTTTTATTACTTTGTTCAGTATGTTGCAATTGTACTGTAATGTATATTTAAGTTGAGTGTGATGAGAAAGAAATGATACATAAATGAAATTTGTAACATATTTTACACAGAAATATATAAAAAATTTATAAGGAATATGAACATTAAACAAAACACAACTGAGTATCTCTCCCACTTGATTAACAAAGGACTTGTGAGTAAATTAAAATATGAACATGTTTGAATGGCAAGTAAATATGTTAGCACCTTTGAGTAATAAGTTTGTCAATTGTTTTTTAAGCACAAGTGAGTACTAAGTACTTTGCAATGATAAGCTAGTAAATGAACATTAAATGACATATATGAGAACTGCTTTGAATGACGCATGAGCATATTATAATTTTTTGATGATGAATGAGAAGTAAACACTTTGAATGACGCGTAATATGTTAACTTCTTTAAACTAGAACTATCACTGAAGGTGATTCATACCCCCACCCCCATCTTTGACACAGGATGTATTCACATGACACATAAAACGAATGTTCACACATAGGATTTGGGCTTTTAAGCATACCAAAAAAAATATTATCACTAAAGGTGATCAATACCCACACCGGAAGTCTGTCATGTGTAGGTTTACAGTTTCAAAAGTTTGCGTGAGTGAAAGACTACATGTATGTAACGTTTAAAGTTAGTGTGAGCAATGAAGGTCTATCTACATATGAGGTCTATCTACATATGAAGTTTGATCAACATAAGGACAGTAGTTTTGGAGAAATGCTCCGGACAAAATCAAAAGACAAAAAATAACAAAGGGGAATAACTCCTTTAAAGAACATGTTGAGTTTTGGTTCTTATGCACTGCACTTCCTCTCTTCAAGATCAATCTACATATGAAGTTTCATCAACCTAGCTACTTTAGTATTGGAGTTATGCTCCAGACAAAATCAAAAGATTAAAAATGACGAAGAGCAATAACTCCTTTCAAAATACAGTGCACTAGTTATGGTATTTGTGCACATGCACTTCCTTCATCAAGATCCAATTACATTATTGAAGTTTCATCAACCTAGCTACTTTAGTATTGGAGTTATGGTCCGGACAAAATCAAAAGATTAAAAATGACAAAGGGCAATAACTCCTTTCAAAATACATGCAGAGTTATGGTTCTTTGCACTGCACTTCCTCTCATCAAGATCATCTACATATGAAGTTTCATCAATCTAGTACTTTAGTATTGGAGTTATGGTCCGGACAAAATCAAAGATTAAATGACAAAGGGCAAACTCCCTTTCAAAATACATGCAGAGTTATGGTTCTTATGCACTGCATTTATTTCATTAAAAGGTTATGTACCTTGAAGTTTCATCAACATAGGTACAGTAATTTGGAGAAATGCTCCGCCAAAGCATTTGTAGACGGACCGACCGCCAGCACCAGTCTTCTACCCCGACAGGTTGAATTATATTAACCCCACCCCCCCCACCCCCCCCCCACATTTTTTGGGGGTATAATGAAAGTAGCATGTAGGAAAGTTAAATGAGAGATTATTAATACTAAACCTTAAATGTTATATGAAATTGTTTGTTTGCTATAAACTTACCAATTGAATTTTATAAGACAAAAATTAACATTACAATGAGATATAATCCAAAACAACTTCCAAAGCAGTTAGTATAATCAAGGATGAGTGCTTCGCTCTGTTTAATCGATGTTTTTTTCTTTTCTACACTACTGTATTGCGCTGTGAAAATTAGTATGTAACCCACACTCAATCATCCTCGAACATTTGTTTGAGGAATTTAAAGAAATAAATAGTTTTGTTGTAGAAGTATTTTTTATCTTGAAGATTAATCTGCACAATTATCAAATATGTAAAAAAATACGATTTATTTTGTTAATGATTTGAATAATTAAATATTAACGCGTCTAAGTTTTACTATAAACGATACGAACTACCGTCATATAACAATTAAAGCAGTCTAGCAAAAGGTAGACGTTCCGATTTATTATTTAGTCGTCAATTACATGACTTTAGTTCAAAATGTGAACCAATGTAAAGCAGTCTGCCAAATTCTCCATAGCGACTTTCCAACCCCGTATTAAATAGTGCGGCCCGCTGCAGCGGGCCGCAATAACCAATCTTCAATAGCTAGCACAAATGGAATCCTCTCTATGGCGTCAACGGCCTATAAAAATTGAAGTCGTGATTTATTAAGCCTCGGACAACTTATAAAAAAAGGTCAGACACACATCTCCATGGCTGCAAGGAAGGGTGCATAAACTGCTTACATTGCAACGCCGCTTGTGATTTTTTTTCTTCCTGTTAAAAGATTAAAGATAGTTTATTCTGTCTGGGTTATTATCATTTTAACTTTAATTATCTTGAAAGATCAAATGAATCATGGTGTGAATAAATAGATATTACAGAGATAAGAGCGCTGTAAGATTATAGCTTTCCTGGCAAATAAAAACGCCCTACATATTGGGGTATATATTACCCTATGAAGTCCATTTTGCATTTTATATTGTCACCATTAGTCTCACTTTATAATTCGATTCGACATTTTGTCTACAAATAACATCCATGCACGTGCAGACATAAAACTTGTTCGTATAATAGTAAGGGGCGTATTTGTTGCCAACAAACCGTTTCATGTTTAAGGTGTTCAGAATTTGTCCGCTTAAACTTTTAACTTAAACCGGTGTCATCCTTTAAAGGTTTAGATTGGATAATAGATTTATAACTATTGGATGATAGATTTATAACTATTGGATAATAGATTTATAACTATTACAAACACAACACCAGTAGATGACATTTGTTTGTTTATAAACTGATATTATAATCCAAAGAAACATATAATTTATTTCTAAATGATACACAAAGATGAGTGAAAAAATATTCTGGTGGACATGATTCAAGTTATAACAAGCTATATAGGACATGCATTTCATTTTAAAATTGATTGTCCGTGTTTTGAAAATATAAGAAACACTTTTATCAATAAGCATTTCTATGTTTGACCTAATATGTACATGTTTTTTTGTTGTTGTTGTTTTGTTTGTTTGTTTTTGTTGTTGTTGTCGCTGCTGTTTTGTTTTGCTTTGTTAGTTGTTGTTGCTTTTGCATTATCACAAACAAGATAAAACTATCCACTTCACTTATTTAACTGGCAATATATTATAAGCCATGGAAGTAAGAAATAGTATATTAAATCATTCTCTAAAATGTCTTTTGGATACCTATGATGAATACAATAATTACGATAATTATATTCATGCGATATTTTTTAATACTTATAATATAACTCTGACAAAGTATTTCTCTTTAGCTCTGTGTGTGTTACACGAGTTTGTAAATATTGTGCGTGTAAGCGCGCTTTTGTCGGGGTTGAATTCATTCGTGTGAATAATTGAAAATCTAGCGGTACCGCCTATTATTGTGTGCTTCAAATATTTCTTAAACAGTAGTACTAGTTCAGCTTCCGGAACTGTAATACATGATATAAAGAATAATAAAAATATCATCTACCGAATGTATTTTTACCACCTGAAACTTTTTTTTCTTTTTTTTCATTTCGAAACGCAATGTCCACCATGGTGCCGAAAAACAAATGGGATTAAGAGTACAAAAATACATCATTTCATTATTAAATGTGTAAATTAATTATTTACCAAAACTTGGTTAGATACATCTGTAAAAACTATGATTTTTTTACCACGGCGATTAGAATTAAAGATCAATTAGTGAAGCATATACTTAAAATCAAATGTCATTTTATCCTGATGCCTGAACCTAAAATATTTCAATACTTGTGCAAATCATAAAAATAATAATAAACACGTTTTAAAGGGTAAGATAGACTTTGAAAATGAAACAATACTCTCCTTGATTGAAGCCACAACCCTCAGTTTTAAAGCAGTTGACAGTAACCTATTGATCCTCTTATTCTTGAGATGAATTCAATGGTTCGATATTTTCTGTCGACCAACATAGGTATGAAAGGATATTTCTTCAGACCATGACCGTCTTTAAATTCCGCTTTATGGAGGGGTGTTGTTATTAAACGCTTTTAATGTGTTCCCGTTTTAGGTAAAACCAGTCACCTTTCCACCAGGTTTTTCTTTAGACTGGATTTAATAGAGTAGACACAGCACGCCTTATCTGCGTATTGTTTTGTTTGTTCATTTTTGCTGTAAAACTAATGATTTCTTCTATATTTTAAAATTTCCCACCAACATATCAGTCTCCAAACAAAATAATGGTTGTTTGTAATAGATAACAAAATGATGAATGACATAAGAATATACGCAAGATATAATTTCGCAATGTTGCTTTCACGAAACCTTATAGAGCACAATTACTAACAAAATGATACCACACCCAATCACATTTTCTTTACACTCAGCAATGCTGAAAATGTCCTTATATACTTAATGTATACGAGTGCGATTTTTAACATTTTCTAATAAGCCGTGAATCAAATCTGAAAAAAAAATATAATCCTGACAAGAATGTATGGGTCTTTTGTCTTAAAATCAACAAGCACTACTGACATTTTTTTTAAAAAAAATTGGACTATCTATATTTAGAGCATATATATAAATTATGAAGTACAGATTTAATATCACTGAATAGGTTAAATACATGATGATATGATTGATATTGTCACGTGCTGGACGTGCACTGTTGGGTGTATATATAGAGAGGTGTAGTAGTAGTAGTAGTACTCTGGTTCCCTAGGTTTGGTAGCGTATTCTCTTATATTTGGTAGCGTATTCTATATATACATTAATTACTGGCCGGACGATTTGTAAAACTGTTCGAGCTCTAAATATATATGAGCTTCATGGATGTACACAAAGAAGTGAACAAGTCAGTAAACAGTTAATGTCATTTAATTATGTGCTTTATGCACAAATTCATTGATAATCAGCAATATTTATAATTACCATAACAAGTTCATAGGTCTGTAACTTTCAATATCCAACTTGACAATACCCGGTCATACAGAGAAAAACGCTCCGTGAATTGATCTTCGCAAGTGTAGCGCAAACGATTTTCCTACAGTATCCTTTATTTATACATGTAAATAAATTGGCGCACCAGTGAACCGTGATAAGTTGTCAGTTAAACTAAATGGTATTTCCTCAGCAATAAAACTGTATTTAAAAGTCTCTAAATTGTATAAAAAAGATCAAAAGTTCCCAGTATTTAATTTACGTAAGCTTTCATACAGTTCTAAACACTAAATATTCTATATTATTGTAGTGTTAAACTGAATAGCAGACGGCATACTTTTAGTCTTAAAAATATTGGAGAGAGTATCTGAACGTAGTTGTCCGTCTGAATACCTAATGTTGACTGAGCTCCCCAACCAACAATCTGAGCCCTTTTATAGTAATCTACAATTTCAACCCAAAAATATTGGTTGGAAAGGTTGATAAACCCATTTGACGTCGGTTGTAACCAAAGTGGATGGTTAACCATAAAATATTGGTTGACTCTACCAAAAGGATGGTTAAAATTTACAAAACTTGTTCTAAGTCCTAAGATAAGTTAAATGAAAAATCTTAAGTGTCAAAAATGAAAATAAACTGGCTTTTTACACAAGTTTTCTACCTTCTTCTGCTTAAATGATGCAAAGTCCAAAGAGTACATTGTTGTTTATAAACAATGCTGACCTGTAACCATTAGCAACAGTGCAAAAAGAACAATAATGCATTGCGTAAAATGGCTGACTACATGACAAATGTAAACACATGTTTACATGACAAATGGTCCATAACTGCATTAATACATGGAATTAAATGAAGTTACTTGGCATAAATGCACAAATATATGCACAAGACATTGCAATAGGATTTCTTAAAATGGAAATGGATTATAGTGCACAGATCGTTCACAGAAGTTGAAAATATACATGCATGGTTAAACTGCTGAAGTTAACAAACTCTGCGAGGAATGCCATTGACTCTCATCATGTGCAGTAGATTAAAACTAGCTTATAACCTGTATAAATGAGCTTGTGGTTCGTATTTCAAATGAAACACAGCTTATTGTGCATTTTATTGCTGGTTACTAGCAGCAAAGTCTAACTAGACTGAAAATACATGTAGATAGGCAAAATATCTTAAGGTAAGAAGTTAAGCACAGTTCTCTGTTGACCAGTTACATAGTTTAAACAGTTCACAGTGTATATGTTTCTCATAAATCGGTACTCTACATTACCCCCTTGTTTCTATGGCTAAACTCCTGTTGCCATTAAACTTACAATACACATAATGAATAAAATATACCAATTTTACTGTTCAAATTCTTCAGGCATTTAAATGACATTAATGCAACAACAGTCTTAAAATACCACAACGATAACTAGATAAACAACAATAACATACTCATATTGACTAGATTCATGTATCATAGATACAAAACAATAAGCACACAATTCAGTATCTGTCTATGGCACTAAGTCTCTGGTGCTAAGCACAAGGTTTTAAAACATGGGTAAAACATTAAAAATTAAACAGTCCCAAACACTCAGTGTTACACTTCGGCCTTTCACAATTTTAATTCCATAGCTTCTATTGCACAGTTCGAGTCTTCTGTCCCAATATGTATATAAATATATAGTTCAATGTTAGTCATTTGAAAAGTCCATACTTCTGTTCCTCAGTCCGAATTCTTCACAATAAAAGGTGCAGTTAAATGTTATTAACTTGAATAGTTCACAATTCAGTTTGGGTTCACAGTTATGGTTTCATAGTCCTTTTTCCCACTATGTATACAGTTCATTTAAATCACATTGTTTTCACAATTTTAATTCCAAAGTCCATGGTTATATAAGGCACTGAATAGTCAATAAACGACATTACTTTGCCTTAGACTTTGTCTTTGAAACGACGCTTTTAAGGACTGGTCTTTTTTCGGCCTTGTTTTCATTTTCCTTGTTTCCGTCACGGATTGCAATATGGCTAGGATTCTCCTGCTGCAGCGCCAGGGTCCTCTCAATAAAATGAACCTTTCGCTCGAATCTTCCTAGTTCTGCGGCAACTCGGTCAATGCCCTTCTCATTGTTCCTCACGGCTCTTGTGTTTGAGTCAATGGCGGTTGCAATAAGTTTGGCAGCCTCCATTATAACCGATGCCAGGCCCTTTTCTTCTACTGCGGAGGGAGGGGAGGGAGAGGGAGCTGAATTAGCTGATGATGTGCAGCCCTCGTCAACCTTTTGCTTCTTGGCACTGGGCTCCTCTGCAGCCTCTTTGTAGAGGGGGTCCAACAAGTCAGAGTCTTGGATTTGGAGTTGTGGAAGCAGATAGTCACTGTTCTTGTCTAGGAGAGGGGTTCCTGTAGGCGTTTTTCTAAGCAACTGCGGGGTGTTGAGAATCCCAGCAAGCAGAGAGTGCGCTTCCAGAGGAACGGTGGTAAGGATATCGCCATCATTGATGGTCCTCAATCCACTGCCTAGAGAAGAAGAGATAGAAAGAGGCAGGTTGGAAGATGAAGAACCAGTAGGCGTCATGAGTTGAGAAGATGGACCAGAATTAGAAAGACTGGGGACGTCTGCTCTGGACTGCTGATGACAAACCTCATAAGGGACTTCAGGCTTGGAAGATTGGTGCGCTGTGAAGCTTTGATGCAACATAGACAGGTTGAGCTGGCTGCTGGTTCTTTGTTGGCACCTCGTAAGGCATGGCTCTCGTATGTAGATCCGGGAGGGTGTTGGTCTGTGCAGAGGTGTCACTGAGACCCGAAAGAAGCCACCTTGGGAGTTGATAACCCCCAGACATCATGACTGCTTCATCCTCCTCCTCCTCGAAAAGACCTTCACTGTCATCCAGAGGGTTCTCTGTTTGTGAAGTGGTATGGCGTCCGTGCCATCTTAAAGAATCTTCTCTACTGAGCTGAATCATGTCTTCTTCCCCGATCTGGTATGGGATAGCAGCCATCCTTAGCACCTTGGTATAATCAGGAGCACCAAATTTTGCGACTTCATCTCGATGCCTGGAATACTTTTTGATGTGGTCCATGAGAGAAAGTTTATCGGTGCACCGAAAGGAACACAGCGAGCAGGAGAATGGCACCCTATCGAATGGGACATGATGCTTAAGAATATGCGAAATCATTCGCCCCTTCCTGTCCACCTTCGCACATCTGTTGCAGCGATATGCACGACCTCTTCCCTTGAATTGAGACAGAGACATAGCAGCCTGAAAATATACGAAAGAAATCTCTGGAGGTGTGTCATTTCAATTGTGCAATATTTACACAGTCACTGGTGCCGACCTTATGTTTCCGCTTGTCTACGATGTTGCGGTGCGACCTCTTCTTATACGCTCGGATAGTTCTATGTCAAACGTCTCCGTCGTTTTCGGCGCGCATATTCCTACTCCGTTTAATCCGAATTTTATAGGTTTTCAATGTTAATTTTTTCGGTTATTTTTATCAAGGGATATACATATGGCTCTGGAAGTCACTAGAAAGTCTGTGATTATTGTTTTACTATTCTACACCTTTTACAGTCTGTATACAGATACACAATTCACAGTTTTGGGCAGATATTGGGCACAAAAAAAAACAGTTTATTTTATTATCATTTTATTTGACACAGTTGGTAAAGCATAATTTATGTCTACCAGTTCAATGCACTTTTATTTAACCTTAACAGTTTACAGTATGTGTCTCTTAGAACAATTTACAATATTGTTTGAACTAATAAAAGGAACATAACATCTTGAACTATATACATTATCTGGTCGAACTGTTTGAACTGTTTTTGTCTAATTGCTTTTAAGTGTGTTCGAGATCCGTAATGCCCATTTTGGCAGATTGGATCCGTGGTACATTTTCAGTTTATTATGATGGATAACTCTTTCTGTTCCACTCTCGTTGATCTGGAGAACGAAATGTATCTTTGACATCTTCACTTTGATAACAAATGGTCCATCATACGCCTTCTCAAGTTTAGGTGTCACACCTACTTTCCTCACTTCATGGAGACACCATACTATGTCACCGACATTGTATTCTGTGAAAGACAATTTGGCATCATAAATTTCCTTGTACCTTCTGGTATTGGAACCTAAATGTCGTCTTGCTACTTCATGTGCATGGAGCATCTTGTTCCTCAGATTCTGTACGAATTCATTAGGATTGCAGATTTCACTGGCTGTTCCAT
>CM037786.1:15465033-15508510 GCA_021229015.1 Solen grandis | reverse complement strand
GTGCTGCCACACTGCAGTATCACGCCGTAGACATGTGGTATGATACCACACCCAGTCACATTATCCTGACACCGAGCCAAGAAGTCCTGCAACTACCCTTATATGCTGCTATAACAGTACCATTTTTTTACGACTCTAACCACTCGGCCACCGGAGACGGTCAAACGTCTGTAACATGCTAACTCTTAGAACACATCATCTTCAGTCACATCATGTCACACTTTGTTACATTTCACATTCTTATTGACTTCCAGCATGGCTTTCGTTAGAGGCGTTCCTGCGACTCTCAGCTTATTCTTACAGTCATTAATCCAGCTTATTCTTACAGTCATTAATCTTGCAAAGGGCATCGACGAAGTAAGAAAAATTGATGCTTTCCTTTTAGACTTTTAGGCGTTTGATAAAGTCAGCCATCGCTGCCTCCTCCAAAAACTTGACTTTTATGGAATCCGGGGCTCCACCCACTCCTGGATAGCTGATTTTCTTTCATGTCGAATTCAGCAGGTTGGTTGTTCTTGATGGTGCAAGTTCATAGACCTCATCAATCACGTCTGATGTCCAACAGGGTAATGTCCTTGGCCCACTGTTTTTTCTGTTATACATTAATGACCTCCCTTCTCGAATCATGTCAACAGTCGGTCTGTTGCAGATGACTGTCTGATACAGACATATCAGAAACCATGAAGACAACAGAAAGCTCCAACACGATCTTGATTGCCTGCAGGTCTGGGAAGGTGAATGGCTCATGTCATTAAACCCCGATAAATGCGAAATCATCCATATTAGTAACAAACGAAATATTATAAATTCCACTTACACCATCCATTACACTAAAATTAAATGTTCTAACTAAGCAAAATATCTTTGAGTCACCATTACACCAGATCTCTCTTGGACAACTCATATAAGCAATACTACAAAAAAGGTTAACTCCATCAAGACTTTCATACGCAGAAACAGAAAATCTAGTTCACTCAGTGCAAAAGCAACATCCTATAAAACCTATGTCCGTTCCAATGTGGAATATGCTTCCACTGTTTGGTCCCCTTTTTCTGTCACTCATATTAGCCACTTGGTAAAGTTCCAACTTAGAGCAGCTAAGTTTGTGAAGAATGACTACAGATGCACAGAAGTTCAGTCACAGCCATGCTTCATGAACTAAAATGGGACACTCTACAACACTCTACAACACAGACGTGACATGGCCAGGGCCACTTTGCTGTACAGAATAAATCACAACCTTGTTGATATCACCCCAGATGCCCCACTACTACATTCCGGATCCACTAGACCCCATAATCAATAATTTATTAAAATACAATGCAGTAAATCCAACTACCAATACAGCTTCTTTCAAGCTAGCATTGTCCTATGGAGCCACTTGCCACAGAATGTCATCAGTCATCCCACGAGGGTTTAAAGGCTGTTCTGGCTGACATTCATTTATTCTATACAAAACCCTGTTTTTAACTTTATAAAAACGTTTAACTTTTTTGTACAATTATATACGTGTATGTGCTTTTTTAGATTAACATATCCCTTCTCAGCTAGCATGTATAGTCTTAGAATATACTCTTCTCAGACTGAGGCGATTACTAAAGATGATACAGAGTTTCAATTTAATATAAAATTATTGTCGTTTCAGACAATAGCAGTCCGGAGTAAGGAGGTTCCGAATGACACAGTTTTGATCATTTGCTGCAAAGATGAATAGAAACAGTACCAAAATTGACTTGACTTGACTATTTGAGTTTACCGTCGCCTCGACAGTATTTCAGTCATATAGCGACGTCCAGCTAATTACAGGTGGAGGAAGACCCCGAATGCACAGAGACATATGGGTAGAACCACCGACCTACCGCAAGCCAGCTGGAAGGCTTCCTCACATGAAAATCCGAATGACCCTGCCGGGATTCGAACCCACGCGATGAGGGGCTGAGTGAGTACCAAAATTGTAAAGTTTGGTATGGATTTAAAAAAACATAGTGTCTATTGTTTGAAATGTCAGTGTAGATATAGAAATTTACACAACACGTCAAATGTGCTTCACATGCTAAAAATATGATAGACATATTGCATTCAGTGGTCTTATAAGTACAAGCACTAAGCTTAACGAAGACTACATTCAGAAAAAAGCATGGACATTGAAACATATATACACGTATATACTTACTGCCGATTGGATGTAACCGGATACAGTATGGTTCACGCTCGAATACATCAGTGTAGTCGTCAGGCCCATCGTCATATTGGTGTGTTGCTACAATCTCTAGTCGGGACAACCTAGACGTTTACAAATGATTAAATCCATATAGCATATAAGTGAGTGTAAGTTTCTTAAAAGATCAGATCAAATGAAGGCATGTACACGAATGAAACCAATTTCAATCACGGCTTACAACTGGTAGGAGACCGATTGTATTTAACAGTTACAGTAAGACGTATAGAAGAATAATTAAAAAGTAAGTCTACAAATGTTTTTGGCATATGCTTAATTTCCGCATCCTGACACATATAATTCTATACTAGAAAAATAGGATTGAACGACGAAATTAAGAATCGGAGAGTAGTGAGCGGTCAGCGACTGACTGTAGAGTTTAGGCTCATCTGATGGCAGATATATTAGCAGAACGACAAATTGTTAGCCTGTGATAGACGCTGCGATCGCCTACGACTGAGTGCAAATGATCGGAGTTTTTTTCGCAAGACGTTCGCAAACCGCATAACAACCTTTCTACAACTGAACAACTGTCTTTCAGTGACACCTCCCTGCTAAATTTTGACTCTTAAAATCCACAACAACCACCCATCAGCTGCCGCACGACTCCATGTGATTTTATATTCGATAAGCTGCCATTTCTGGCCGCAAGTGGTTGCATGCTAGACGCGGTAAAAGTGTTATAAGTCAGAAATATTGTGGCTTAAAAGTTCGATATGATTCGCCCTAGGCTACTTCGAACCACTGTGATCAGCATTTGGCAGTTTGTTTTGGTACTCTGCTTTTATTTTTAACAAAATACATACCCGGAAACCATTTGTTATTATAAGCCCAATTATTATATTTGCCTCCATAGTTCGGTTTGTAATTTAGCAGATGTAGCAAGCAACATATAAGTCTTCAAAAAAATGTATAAAAACTTTTGATGCAATCTGTTCATATATACACACAGTATTAAACAACATTTTCAATTCTTGAAATCTATATTCAAACATTAAAGTTCATTCTACAGTACATGTACTTGGTTATCATACTGGGACTAAGACTTGAACAAAAACAGCTGGTGGTTAAGCAACGACCCGTTAATTATAAATTTGGCAAGCCTTCCTTTTAAAAGGAAATTTTATATAGATGTTCTTTCAACATTTCGTCCTCATCATTGTTGTAATTCAGAATATGCCGTCAAACATGTATCTCAAAGCAATATAAAATCAAGGTTTATGCTCATTAGTACTTTACCTGTAGAAATAGGCATATTGCTCTTTGTAGGAGCTTCTACCAAGTCGTTCACTCAAGGCGAGTCCATAACTTGACCTGGAATAAACACATGTCAATTTACTTTTCTATAATAGCGATAAATAATTATTTATTCGAAATAGTTCATCGTTTTTCATTACAATCAATGTATACACGCTAATATAAAAGGGTTGGAATATATATGCATGCTTAAATATTAAAAAAAATGTATGTAACAAATTTGTTCAAACCGGTACACATCTTAATATCATTTGCAATGAAAACATTAGGCAGAAAAGATTCATCTTAATTCGATTAAGCAGTTTTATGGAAGAAAGACAAAAACATCTTTGTAAAGCTACCCCTCCACGAGTTTCATCCCTTGTTTACATATATAACTAGATATTTTTCCAAAATACTATGAGCCGAATCCCTGTGAATGTGACTGGGTGTGGTATCATACCACATGTCTACGGCGTGATACTGCAGTATGGCAGTACTATATCTGTCTCAAGTAGACATCGTCTTCAAATGAATGAAATACTGTCGATAGGACGTTAAACCCAATTAACAAACTGAAAGTAGTAGCACAATTTCATGAATTATGTATTGTAATTGTATGCATATTGGTCTATTGCATGTATGTTACAATATCTTAAAACTTTTGGCGTGAAATAAAATTTTACCGTGCGGTCTTTGTAACATAATAATCTTTTAGCACATAGCATTTCAGGTGCTGGTAATTGTTTATAGGCACCGTGGGCTATAACGCATAGATCAATACTTTTCTTTGTAAAAATTAAAAAAATGTGGACATTGCAACCACATAACTCACACTTTTGTAAAGTTTTGTCGCTAGTGGAAGGAAAATGCCATGTGCTAAATATCTTATATTAGTTGTCTTTAACTACACGATATACTCACTCGGACTCCGCCCTCGTGACTATTTTGTGTAGTTACTAACCTATACAAAACACACAACATTTCAACGGGTACACTTTAAAGCATGTGGTCCGGTCGGGAAAAAAATGCCAGTTATGGAAAAATGGGAGAAAGTGCCAATTGATTGACTATAAAATACTGAGTTGAAAGAACCAATTTATTGACTACAACATGTCACTGAAATAAACATTATCAGGAGACATGGCAATGCATGAAGTATTCTAGATTTAGTAAATTTTTAACTGTGGGCACATGTCAGTTGTTGTTGTATTGGGGTTTACCGTCGCTGCGATAGTATTTCAATCATAAAGCGACGTCCAGCTAATTACAGGTGGAGGAAAACCCCGAGTACACAGAGGTACCCGGGTAGAACCACCGACCTACCGCAAGCCAGCTGGAAGGCTTCCTCACATGAAAAATCCGAAGTCCCTACTGGGATTCGAACCACAGCGGTGAGGGGCTGAGAGATTTGTAGTCCACGACTGTAACCGCTCAGCCACGGCGGCCCCCGCACATGTCAGTACTAGGGAGGTCCGGAGGCATGCTTCCCCGCAAAAAAAAATGTTTCTAGTGTAAAGGAGATGCATTTTGAAGGGTATCTGGGGAGAAAAATTGAGTTTTTAAAGTAGTCACACACATCTATAGATAGGCAAAAATTACTATCAAATGCCTTGAAACTGGGGTTGTGGGTTCGAATCCCTTTAGTTGTCATACTTTCGCTTTCTATTTTACTTGTTGTCGAGCCCGCTTGCGGTGAGCTCGACTTAGTTGTCACAATGGATGTTCGGTGTATTATGTGTGTGCGTTAGTTCCGTCCGGATTTGGTCTTGTCCGGGCTATAACTTCATCATGGATTGGAAGGATTCTCAAATAATTTGGCACAAATGTCAAGTCAGTGAGACGGATGTCATGAAAACCAATTATAGCTCAAAGAGGTCAAAGTTCAAAACGTGTACTTTTTTGCTTGTCCGGGCTGTAACTGGATGGAAATTTTTACAAATGTCAAGCTCAGTGAGACGGAGTGCCATGCACAAGAACCAGAATCGTAGCTCAAAGGTCAAGGTCACAGGTGGAGGTCAAATGTCAAAAACATGTACATTTTTTGCTTGTCCGGGTTGAAAACTTCATCATGGATGAAGGATTCTCAAATAATTTGGTACAAATGTCAAGCTCATTGAGACGGAATGTTATTCACAAGAACCAGATTCATAGCTCAAAGGTCAAGGTCTCACTTAAAAAATCAAATGTAAAAAATGGTCTAAAACAGCTTATCCGGACCATTAGTCTTTCATAATTGGTGGGGATCCTCAAACAACTTGACACAAATATCAAATTAAGTGAAATATTGTGTCATGCATAAGAACCAGAATCTTAGTTCAAAGTTCAAGGTCATACTTTGAGGTCAAAGGTAAAAAATGAGTTCATATTGCATGTCCGTGCTGTAACTTCCCCATGTATTGAGAGATTCTCAAATAATATGACACAAATGTCAAGTTAAGTGAGACAGTGTTTCGTGCACAATTTTCAAGTTATACATATAGGTCAAAGGTCATTTAGTTGGATTTGCTTGTCCAGGTTGTAACTTAGACATGGATTGAAGCATCTTCAAACAACTTGGCAGTTATGTTAACCTCAATGAAGCGTAGTGTCGTGCAGAAGAGTTTGGTCCCTAGCTCAAAGGTCTAGGTCACAATATGAGGTCAAAGTTGTGGAGTTGGATTTGCTTTTCTGGGCTAGACCTAGAGTAGGCACAAGAGTTTTGCCCCTACCTCAAAGGTCAAGGTCACACCTAGAAGTAAGATGTCATGGAGTTGGATTTGCTAAGTTAGGTCCGGCAAGTCAAGGAATGAGTGAAGGTCATCACACTGGATTTGCATTTTTGGGCTGTTCTTTTTCTCTGGATCAGAAATTCTCAAAATGATGTGGCAGTAAGTTTTGCCTCAATGAGATGATGTATCACACGAAAAGTTGGGTCCCTAGCTCCATGGTCAGGGTCACATTAGAGGTGAAAGGGGCACCTTAGGCCGCGGGTTCGAAATGTTGCCCTTGTGCATCTAATTGGTCATTATATCTACATCGGTAAAGATTGGAAGTTTAAAAAACCAAAGAAAATCCTGATTTAAGCATTTTTTTTTTATATTTATATAGAATAAGAAGTCATTTGGCAATATGAAAATTCATGAAAACTTTTACCTATGTATCTGTATCACTCATAATAGGTTTAGAAAGAAAAAGAAAAAATATTTTGTTTTATTTTCGTATTTTGTATATGTGTTTACTGGATAGATTATGCTAAAAAGACTAAAACAAATCAAAAGCACTCGGTAAAAGTCCTTACTTTGGCAAGATCAACCAAAATAAACCTACTTCGTAGAAAATTTGGGTAAACTTTGAGATATGTCTCTCAGTTATGTAGATTCTAGCGATAGGGCCTATTTTGAATATCAAAAACAAAATAAAATAAAATAAAATAAAAAAAACAACAACATTAGACCAGTGTGTAAAATGTGTTTGGTATGGTAAGAATTTATTACATATTTCAAGTATTTTTAGTTGAAACAGTCAGGGCTTGTTTGCCAAAATATTTTTCGTAATTAGGGTATGACATAATATTTATTTATTTTGGATTTCTAAAAATGATACCTTTGGATAAAAAAGAAAGAATCGGGACGGTAATTTTTGTTTAGATTTTGCACAGAGATGAACTTATAGGCATGCAACACAAAAATATTGCTTGTTTTTCAATTCTTCGTAGTGACCATTCGGGTGTGACTACCTTAATGTTAGTAAATATATTTTGAAACTTAAAGACAATGAATGTAAGCCTTGAGCGATATAATAATACTGCTTGGGTATTTTAATCACCTCAGCCTATATCTGTGCAAAGTCATGTTAATTACCACACATCCGTGTTTTATATGGTGCTACCTACAATCGTTAATGCAGCACGCTGCAAGGCTAGATTGCGAGTTCGAATCCAGCTAGAGTACATAATAATATTAAAATTTCATTTCAATATACTTATAAGAATGAAAAAATAAAATGAAAACGGCAAGAAATTACCATACATAAATGAAAGTAATTGATGGGGTTATTATTTCCAAGGCATAATGCAGTAATGAAGTAATACATTTATATTTTTGTGTCAGTCTATTTAAATCAACAACAACAACTTTATTGGTTTATATTCTTATTAGATTTAGAATACATTGATTAAACTATTCTTGTGCATTTGTTATTTCAAAGCTGTTTTTCCCCCATTTTAACAGATTCTCGTGTAAATCTTAAAAATTGTAAGAGAGTGGAGCAATGTGCTTTATTGTAATTTAAGGAGAATGTGTCAAGATTTTTCTTTAATACAAAAAAAAAAGACATACCCGGTAATTTTAACAATTTAAACATTAAATCAACCTGTCAGGCTTTAATCTACATTTGTGACATTCAGGCGCTTAATTGCTATATACACAGTAAAAAGCTGAAAGCGTCTGACTGATTCGGATTAAAGGCAGACACAGTCACTTGTGATGTTGCCATGTGACAGCGGATGCTCTATAGTAGAGGTCTCGGAATCAGCAGGGGCCTGGTGACTGGCCGGGTGAGGAACAAGGGGCACACAATGACGATTTCCACTACAGGGTACAAAAAATAACCCAATTCACGACAATTTCATCGAAATATTGCCTAGAAAATTGTATGACCAAGACGGGGGGGGGGGGGGGGGGGGGGGGGGGGGGGGGTGGGGGCTCACAGACGTAGTCAGTTAGGGTCCCGTAAGAGTCACTCGAATTTTTAAATGTGAGGAAGCGTTGCAGCATTTTCTCTTCCTCTCCCCCCACACTTGTAACTGACAGTCTGCAATTATTGGAACAGCGCGCTCGTCATGATGTCATCATAGCACGTGCGTATAGAGGTTGTCAAGTGGGAAATCACTGTAACAGTTTAATTAAAAATGAAATAAACAAATTAATATTTGATTAAATTACATTTCAATTATCCATGCAATAAAACAGTTATAGCAACCTTTCTTTTGCGTTACTGTGTGGCATCAGCTTACGGGGGAAACTTAGGGGCTTTGATAAACAATATCGCCGTTACGAGGCTCGATCGTTTACATTCACATCCCATAAGTTTCCCCCATGCGCTGATACCACACAGTATCGCTACAACAATTACGCATCGACATGCATGTGTAATATTACCTGCCCACCATGTCCCACAGTTGCTCGATTGCCTCCCCTGAAATGTCTCGGATCTCCTGGATCAGAATGACGTCATACCGCAGGACGATCTGATTATTTTGATATCAGAACATATGAGTTATTATTATTATTATTATTTTCCCACATATAAGTAATACCATTCCGGGAAATGATTCTAAAATTACGTTGCTTAACACGAAATCTCGACCATTTAAGTTAAATATGTAAATCACATTACTAGAATCAGGAACAGAGGTTCAATACTATAAACTGTTATTCATTATCCACCGATTATGATATTGGTTTTACACAAACATTATAATTCCAAGATTTTCTAAGACTTACATCACGAATTATACCAGCTACGAATGGATCGCTCATTTTCGCCCGTCCAAAGGTTTTAATGTTGAAAGCAGACACTCTCAGGACATACGGCAATGCTTTGGTTGATGGTGACAATGTTGTGTTCGGTGATATTGTAGGGGGCTCCGTCTTTCTTCCCTTGCCGCCTCCATTACCACCGTTGCCACCACCTCCACCATTGCCGTTGGTCGGTTTACAGCATGCTGGTTGGAAAACACATGCAAATACCAACACACACGTTCCAATCAAAGCCGAAAACTGACGCATCTTCTGTTAGAGTTATAGCAGACTCGGCAATTTTAAGGTTGCTGAAATACGTCAAATATATATAGAGTCCTATTGTATTCAAAACTAAAGACATAGTTTATGGAAGAAATACATTCTGGTGCTGACAACACTCAGATAATAACAAACAAATACCTGTTGTTCAACGGTCGACGCAATATTTTCTTTGCATTCAATTGTTAATTATTTTTTAAATAGAAACGAACGCCTATACGTAGCATTTTTGGACCTCCGGAAGTTTTTTGATGGTATTTACAGGAATGGTTTATTTTATAAATTATATAAAGAAGGAATTAAGGGACGGGTTTTGAGTGTTATAAAGAGTATGTATGAATCGGTAAGATCTTGTGTAAAGTATGGTAATACCTCATCAGACTTTTATGACTGTTTTGTTGGCTTAAAGCAGGGGGGAAACAATGTCTCCCATTTTAGTGTCTTTGTTTTTTTTAGCAGATTTGGAAAATTATTTTCAGGCCAATGGAGGGAAGGGCTTACAGGTCGAAGACATGATTTTCTCCACACTTTTATTCGCTGATGATATGGTAATTTTTGGGAAGACACCTTGTGAATTACAAACAAATTTAGATTTATTTTATTCATATTGTTGCAAATGGGGGTCAGAGGTTAATTGTTCAAAAACAAAGATATTTGTATTTAGAAAGAGAGGACCCTTACTAGCAAACGAAAAATGGGTTTATAACAACAACGATATCGAAGTAGTAGATAATTTTAATTACTTAGGGACAGTTTTTAATTATACAGGTTCTTTTGTGTTAAATAACGAACTTTTGCTTGGAAAATCTCCTAAAGCACTAAATGTGCTTCTTATAAATTGCAAGCGTATCGCAATTAAACCTAAGTTACTGTGCCAGTTATTCGATTCATTTATCGGTTCTGTCCTGAATTATGCTGTTGAAGTCTGGGGGTTTACTAAATCAAAAGAGTTAGAAAGGGTACACCTTAAATTCTGTAAAAGTATTTTGAACGTTCGTAAAAGTAGTTGCCCTTCCGCCGTTTACGGGGAACTTGGTAGGTATCCATTGTTTGTAAATCATTATGTTAGGATTGTTAAGTATTGGTGTAAATTGCTCAAGTCTCAAAATAGCATTCTGAGAAAGCTGTCCTTGATTTCATTAGATGACTGTAATTTAGGTAAAAGAAATTGGGTGTTTAATCTAAAGATGCTTTTAGATAAATATGGGTTTTCAAATATATTTTTGAACAGTGACAATATTGTTAAAATATTTCCTCGGGTGTTTAAACAAAAGGTCATAGACTGTTTCATACAAGAATGGTTTAGTTCTGTAGAACGTAGTGCTGTCTTAGAAGAATACAAATTATTTAAAAGTTATTTTGCTATGAACCATACTTAGATATGTCATCTTTTGAGTGTCGCTATCATCTGACTCGACTACGAATTTCATCACATTCTTTAAGAATCCAGACAGGTCGTTTTGGTAATAATGCCGTGCCAGGAAACGAACGTTATTGTACTTGCTGCGACAAAAGAGATATTGAAGATATATACCATTTTCTATTTATATGTCCACTATATAACGACATTCGGTGTTAGGTTTATTAAACCCGGTTTTTATAGAAGACCTTCTGTCCACAAATTAAATTTACTCTTATCTTCGCATGAAAAAACAACATTGAATAATTTGTCATTTCTTGTTAAAAAGGCATTTGATATTAGAATCAATTATATTTACAATGTCAGTATTCTGTCATGATATGATAGTTGTTTAATGTAGTTATCTACTACTCTCCTATTTATATTCATGTTAATATTAACATATATATGCATAATTTTTGTTCTCTCTCTCTCTCTTTTGTTACTCGTCCACGGCCACTGTTATTAAATTTACTGTGTATTGTATATTGCACATGACGATGTACCTTGTATTGTACAAGTCGTAATAAATATATGTTCTGTTCTGTTCTGTAATTTTAATTCATAAAGAGTAAGTTAACACCATAAACATATTTCAATTGCATAATCATTTCGTAACCTTAATGAATACAATAGAGTAACTGCCACAAACTCCACAAACTATTACCGTTATCAAAATGGCATCTCACAATACAGACCAAAACATAAAGTCATTTTGATTTTATAATGAATTGTACCAGACATTTAAGTGATAAGAGTTTGATTCGTCCATTTTACAATTGGAACAGATGAATTTATCGGCGTTCCTGATAACTAAGATCAGAACTCAATGTCAACAAAGAACGGTGCAATTAGCTGTACTTCCCCTTTTATAATAAGTGTATCTCTGTTTGAGAAACTGGTTCGTAAGGTATTCGGTATTGTTGTTTATAAAACAAAGCGAAAAGTTGGATTTATTTTTATATTTATTATTTCTGTTGAATTTTCTAATAACACTCTCGCATACTGCTTTATCACAGTCACCCTCGCATACTGCTTTATCACAGTCACCCTCGCATACTGTTTTATCACAGTCACCCTCGCATACTGCTTTATATCTGCTTTATTACAGTCACCCTCGCATACTGCTTTATCACAGTCACCCTCGCATACTGTTTTATCACAGTCACCCTCGCATACTGCTTTATCACAGTCACCCTCGCATACTGTTTTATCACAGTCACCCTCGCATACTGTTTTATCACAGTCACCCTCGCATACTGCTTTATATCTGCTTTATTACAGTCACCCTCGCATACTGCTTTATCACAGTCACCTTCGAATACTGCTTTATCACAGTCACCCTCGCATACTGCTTTATCACAGTCACCCTCGCATACTGCTTTATCACAGTCTCTCTAACATACTGCTTTAAATCGGTTTTATCACAGTCACCCTCGCATACTGCTTTATCACAGTATGAAAGTATGTTCTAAACGTTAAGAGCAGGAACTATCGAGTAAATGGAGAAATTTTCTGAACAAGTCATATGAAAAACAAATCCAAAATGAACTTTGACACTATTATTATAATAAAAATATATAATTATAATATTATTGAAATATTTTGTATCTTTACCCAACACCTCTTCAAAGCTTTATCTTCGTACAAGCTATATATGTTGAACGTTTTATTATATTACATTCCAGACAAAAATGACAAAAATATTAAGAAAAATATATTTTGGGGACAAACAGTAAGCAGAAACAAAAGTAATGAAGTTCACCAGACCAAGAACAGCATATCGAAGCTTTATTTTCACACAAGCTATATATTTTTCAAACTCGACTATGACATCTTATACCTGATAAAAATAAAGTAAGCAATTTTTTTTTTTATTTTTTTTTTTTGGGGGGGGGGGGACAATCTATCTTTAGTATCTGTGACCTTGATCTATCACACCGGTGACCCACACAACGCATCGAATCTTTCTCCTTACACGAAGTATATCAGTAACAAACTGGATTATTATATCTTATTCCTGACAAAAGTTATTAAGACAATTTCTTTTTTCGAACAGACAGTAGGCAGTAACAGAAATCTGATTTTGGTAACTATGACCTTGACCTTTCAGACCCCCAACAGCTCTTCAAAGCATTGCCTTTACACAAACTATATACCGTATAACTTTTTTTTTCTGTGGCAATATATTATTTGCGGAAATAAGTTAAACCATTTTAGGCCTCAAACCGCATACAATTGCAAACGCAGAAAAAAAGTTATATGGGACATGTATATACGAAATTGATTACGATATTTCATACGTGATAAAATGTTAGTTTGTAAAACCAGTTCTATTGTTAGTATTAGTGACCTTGACCTATTAGATCAACACATTGTATCTCTCTCTCTCTACAAATGAATATGATTATAAAATCTCATTCCATGCAAATGTTTTAAAGAAATTTCCATTATGCAGACAGACAGTAAGCAGTAACGAAATTTATTTTCAGTAACAGGGACCTTGACGTACATGTATCAGACCCAAACAGCACTTAAAAAGCTTTATCATCACACAAGGTAAACATGTCCCAAATATGATCAAGAAATGTCACAACAAAATAGTTTTTAAAGCAATGCCTTACTGGGGACAGAGGGATCGAATGAAGTATAAGTATGCTGGGTAAAGGTATAACCACCCCTACTACAAAGAAAAGAAACCCCACCCCCCCCAAAAAAAAGACCCAAAAACTGAAAGCAGATTATTTCATGTAAAACGTAGGAAGACTGATCGCCAGAAAGATCTAATATGTCTCATCCTTTAAATATACTTTGAAAGAATAAGATATTACAAAAAGATAAAAACAAAATTTATAAATGATCTTTTTTTAAAATGATATTTTGAAATATATACACGTTTATCCATGTTTAATATAATAATGAATAAAATCATCAAAGAAAGATGTATACCACCTATATGTCCATCGATATATCCATCTAAAATGTATATTACAGACCAACTGAACCATAACATCTCCACCACACCGTGTCGATGATTACATGTTAGTAATAACAACGATAAACATAAAAAAAATGTCCAATTATCTTACCTTTATCTACAATCGACAATGTGACACAACTAACATTCTGTCGTTTATCTTATACTATATATGATTTGACACGTTTTACATATTTGCGATTAACCTCAGATAAGACTAGTGAAAGCAAACAGAAAATTCAAACTATAGGTCATAAGTTTACAGAATACATAAGTTATTTATATAGGGAGTACAAAGATGATGAATGATATTAATAAGGAAACAGTGAAAATAATGACAAAGATATATATTGTTCGCGAGAAATATGCTTAAGGCAAGCTATAATTAAATATTTATGTATGATTATGTCTGCTTATTAATAACATGTGAACCGAATTCCGTGATGGCTCTAGGGTTTGAGAAAAGCAAACGGTCAAAGGTGTATCCCCCCCCCCTCCCCCACACACACAACACCAAACTGTCAGACATCTGATGTATATCTAACAAATGTCCCAGTTGTGAGGGACATTGTGTCGTGGTAGTTTTATTTTGATAAGTATGAATACATGTATGTTTTAACATGAAATTGGAGGGATGTCAAATTTCAGCATAAATTTCAGCATAAGTAATTTATGATATAGTCTGTTATTTTAATGCTATTCATCAGGTATATATATATATATATATATATATATATATATAAACAATACAATATAAATAGTTTATTGCATATAAGCATTAACATGTTTCATAGCAATGTACAAACAACAAAAGGCATGGTTTTTGCAGGAGCACATGATGTTATAAAGTGCATAATAAAACATTTTACTTTGCATAATATAAAATAGGGAAATAATTGGTATAAGAAATATCTATGAAATTATAACAAGACTAGCATAACAAATATATTTGGATAGATTAATAACAGTGCTTCGGGATGTAGCTCTCATCAAATTGATAAATTTCTGTTTGGTCGGCCATGTATAATAATACCGCTTAATGTAGTTTGATCTGAGATTTGAGTATTTTGGACAGGTAAGTAAAAATGGTATTCTGTTTCTAATTGACCTGTATTACAGTTTTGACATATTCTTTCGTTTCTAGGGATATTACTATTACGTCTATGTTCTATTGCTAGATTTTGTGATGACGTACGAAATTTGGCAAGTGCTGTTCTAAATTTAGTCTCTGTTATAGTATCGAGATAATATTCAAAATTAAATGAGTGTTTAAATAGGCAATAAGTATCAAGACGAATTGAGTTAATAATCGATGAATACCAGTTTTGCTTATAAATGTCTAATATTCTTTGTTTCATAAATTCATAGTTTATAGGCATATCAAGTTGATTTTCCCATAGGATAGATAATCCTATCTCATTTAAAATAGTTTTAATATTAAATGCCCAGTTATTCCCACTGTATGTTTGGCCATTGTCAGCATCTGTTTTTAGCATCCAATAAGTTTTAAAAAGTATTGTTCTTTCATTACGATAAATCAATCTAGTCCAGTATTTAAGTATTAATAACTTTCTATGTATAAACATTGGTATGCGACGTAGTTCACCATACAATGCCTCTAGATTAGTAGATTGTTTCACACAGAGTAGTCTTCTACAAAATTTGGAGAAAATTGCTTCAACATTTGGGCTCTGGTGACTACCCCAAATCTCTGCAGAATAGGTGAGTATAGGAAGAATGAGAGGATCAAACAAACTTAACTTTTGTGATATAGGGAGTCTAATTGATTGCATACAATAAAAAGATTATGTAAAGAAAAGGATGCGTGTTGTACTATTTGTTTTGTGTACGATTCCAGTTACCGTTTTTGAAAAGATATAAACCTAAGTATTTGAATGATTCTACAATTTCTATTTGTGTATTGTTTAGAAAAAAATCATATTTGGTATGTCTACCATTTTCAAAGATCACAACTTTTGTTTTCTCTCCATTGAGTTTTAAGTTCCATTTATTACAATATTCTTCTATATCGTTTAAGATGGACTGTAATGACTCTGGGTCGTGCGAGAAAACTACGGCATCGTCGGAAAATAAGAGGAGAAATAATTGCACATCATCAATAGTTATAATACCATTTATATTTGATTTAATATTTGTTAGAATATCATTTATAAAGAACAGACACAAAATGCTGCTAGCAGGATCACCCTGTTTTACCCCAATGTTTGACTTAATTGTGTCAGATTTCATAGATTTATAACTAACAGATGATTTAACATTTAAGTACATAGACTTAATAGCATTAATGAGCCTTGTACTGATATTTTCATTCAAAAGTCTACTCCATAAAAACATTCTGTCAATGCGGTCAAACATTTTTTCCCAATCAAGGTAAGCTACATATAATTTTCTTTTACACGATAACTTGACTTGACTATATGAGTTTACCGTCGCTTCGACAGTATTTCAGTAATATAGCGACGTCCAGCTAATTACAGGTGGAGGAAGACCCCGAATGCACGGAGGCATCCGGGTAGAATCACCGACCTACCGCAAGCCAAGGTTTCGAACCCACGCGGTGATTTTACACGATAAAGTTTTTGTAACCAGTGCATGTAGTACAAAAATACAAACGGTTGTTGATTTGTTTTTCTGAAACCCATATTGATTATCTATAAAAGTACTATGTTTATCAGCCCATTTAGTAAGACGAGTTACCAATAATTTGGAATATATTTTTGATAAAATATTGTTTAGAGTAATGCCTCTATAATTTTTGGCTTCCTGGGTGCCGCCTTTTAAAATTGGTATGCTGATACCTTCTCCCCAACTATCAGGAAACACTCCATCGTTAAAGATTTTGTTATAGAATCCAGTTAGAAAAGGAGCTATTATATCAAAAGAATGTTTAAATACTTCGGTTATAAGGCGATCAGTATCCGGGCTTTTTGAATTGCTTTGTGAAAAAACTGCGTTTTTTTATTTCTAACAAAGTAAATTCTCTGTCAAGCTCATCATCATAAATATAGTTACTCTGGGGTAAATCATTAGTATCATTTTTGTTTTGTATAGGTACTGAGCCATATAAAGCATTAAAGTGGGTATACATATCATTTATGGTCACATTACTAGGTTCAGCAACTTGATTTTTATATTGTGTCTTTACATTTTTCTAAAAGGATTTCGGGTCTGTTTTTGCTAATTTTGAAATACGTTTTCCCTCCACTTTCATAAACTTTCTTTTATTTTTACGTTTTATATTGCTATAATTACGTTTTTTATCTAAATAAAATTGATTATTGATATTGCTTCTATTTTTAAGGAAAACATTTCTTGCCTTATTAAATTCTGTTCGAGCGTCATAACATTCTTTATTAAACCATATCTTTTTTATTTTACTTTTAATGGTTGAGTTATTTTTATTTCTTGGTTTCCAAAAAACTTTGAAGGCATTATTTTGCATATATCCAGTGAACGATTCTATCGTATCATTGATAGTGGCGTTATTCAAATTTGTGATTGACTGGTTTAAGTGTTGCAAATCATCCAGTAAACACGCAAAGAAGTTGGGTATCTGCGCATCGTCCCAGGCAATAAATAATTCATGGACATCACTATTATTTTGTGTAATATCAGGTTGTTATAACATTTCGATACAATAATGTAAGGCACTATTGTCTGACAATTCATTTGGTGGCATGACTTCAAATGAAGAAATATAACGAAAATCGCAATGCTTTAGAAGTAAATAATCGACCACGCTCATTCCGTTTCTATTTGTGAATGTGTATTCACCCGCGAGTTTATCACTTAAACACCCATTTGCTATTGACAGACTGGTTGTTTTACAAAGGTCGGTCAGGCGTGTTCCATGTGCGCCAAGCACGTGGTCTTTGTTTACCCTAGGAATATCATTCTCATTTGCTTGTAAGGTTAAATTATTTTCTAAAAATCTGTCAAATACAATAAAATCAGGTTCATTTGATGTTCTGCCATTTAAATCACCAGTCACGAGTACTTTCCCGTGTAATTTGTACTTTTCTATATCAATTTCTAGTTGATCAAATATATCGATATCAGAATTATTTAAAATATTTGAATAGCGCGGGGGGATGTATGTACAAGAAATATATACATCTTCATTGATATGAAATAAAGTTTTACAAATTTTCAGCCAAACAAGAACTATAGGTACGCTGTCAAGCTCAACTTCTCGAAATAAATACATGTATTTGAACAAAAGTCATTCTTAAGTTTTAAATAACATGATCAGAATTTGATCTAAATTGTATATAACGTAAAATTTTAACTGGATTTTTTAAAGCAAAAAGGGAAAATTTGTCGTCAAATCTATTCGAGGTCAACTAATCTTACTATTTGGATTACGGTTCAGTTCCACCAGTAGGTATCAAAATAAAATTATTCATTTGGATAACCGTACATTGTACATGTTCACGTGACCTTGACGTTATTGACATTAGTACTATCCATAGGGTTACTTTCTGACAAGTTAATGTGTAATTGAATTACAGGTAAATAGCGATAGTTCGGCAAGCTTGAGAAACAAGTTGAGAAAATGCTTAATTTAAGCAGACAAAAATGCTATCGCTTTCAGGGTCTTGCGATTACTCCCCGTTAGTTAATTTTAAGTTCGAATTTTGAGACGCATTGTTATAGTTGTAATATTCTACAAGAATGATAAGATGCAATTTTACGTAGGAGCTAAATGGAAATTACAAAGGACATTGTGTGTCGTTGCCGGGAGGGAACCGACGCCCTTCCAGTTAAGGGGCTTACCAAACTGGATCTGATAGACTTTTGTGTTGTACTTTTTATTTGAAGACATATATATTATAATTTTAAGACACCCTTTTACAGTTTCTTGCTTAATTATTTACGTTAGAGCCATATTCCCTTTCCTTTTGTTTGGATAACAGGTTTTTTCCCAGGTGCCCTGTTTATGTGATATTTTGAACCATCAAAAATTGATAATGTCTTTTTATCATGAAGAACAGCCAAATTTGACAATTCATCCCATCTCTTGTTTCAGGTTTGAATCAAGGTTTTTGATAGTGTAATTTGTCACTCAGCAGTGTCATTTGAAGGTAATATACATATGAAAAAAATGCAATTCTTTTTAGGGCAAATTCACGTGTTGAAATCATGGTGAACAAGTACACAAAATAGAATTAAAAAATGTTTGATTATAAACAAGATTTATAATAATAATGTATTTATTATTAAAGGCATGCACTTCTAATAAAGTGAGACGAAGAGTGACAGCATAAAATGCAACATGGAGCCACCTCATCGGGTAACCAATACCCAAATAATGGCTGTGTATGATTTTATGGGGATTTTATCTATGTAATATTTATTTACTCACTATACATTGTGTCAGTCGCATAAATACTTTAAATCTTTTAAGATAATCAAAAGTGATAATATGCTCAAACAGGACATTCTTGTCTTATATTTTTAAACAAGAAATACATTACGTTTTTTTTAAATTTTTATTTATTTGTCACTTATCAAATGCATCGACGCAATAAAATCGGTTTATACGCTCTTCCTGCATGGAAGACGTGGGGAAAATGTTTAAAATAGTTATAACTAATCTTAGGTTTAATATATCACAACTTCAGTTTTAGAAGCCGTTCACTCCTTTATGATATATATAGGGCAGAGTGAGGAACTACGTGTCAGCTATGAAAGATTAGTTGTTACAGACCGAAACGGACTTCTGTCTTCAATAATTTGACATTAACTTATTTTTTATGATGTCTGATGCTCTGATTTAATATCTGTTAGGATATGAAATGAGGAAAGAAAATAACTTGTTTATCATTAACTCTTTATTAACATCAATGCTAATGGTTGTGTCATATGCTGACTTGTCTCAATATAGCTCCATCTCTATTGGATAATGATCGCTGACGTCAAGCATCTGGAAAAGGAAAACACAATTTGAAATAAGAGCATACAAGAAATATTGCGACATGAATGCTTGAATAGGAGAAATTTCCTAACTTCGGAAAAAAACATCAGACTGAGTGAAACAATTTAGATTTTTTTTTTCTGTAAAATTAATGTGACTTTTCAAAGCTTTCAATCCATTTACTATGATGAATCATTATTATAAAGAGTATATATTTGTCATCAATTTGTTTTCATCATTTCTCTGTTGTTGAATTTTATATGAGAAATGTCGTGGTCAAAAGTTGCGTTTAACTACAAATTCATACCGGCACCTGTTATGTTTTGTTGATTCAGCCTAAATTTGTTTGAAATCATGTTGACATTTATTCTAGTTAACGTTATGTTCAATTGACATGCAGTTGCTCTATATTTTTTTTTATAAATGTCTTTTTTTTTAAATATATATATATATATATATTCCCATTTTTTTACAATCACATATTTGTTAGCCTGAATACAGTACTAAAAGATATTTTTAACCTGAGCGACCGTCAGATTGTATTCAACTTCAAACCGGAAAATGTCGGCACTATCGGGCATGTAGGCATTCTCTAGATTCGGTCCCCTCATAATGAACCTTCAAGAAAAACAATTACAAAGTTACAAATTTAATCTCGATATTAACCCAAAGTAGTAACACGGGAGCAATAGTGATCCGAATCGACCACCTGAGTGCAATTGACCTAAATTAATGTCACTTGGGAAAACACTTGTTGACTCTCAACAGCATCACGATTTGACTTCGACTCCGATTTTAATCATATAAAATCATCCCCGCCAAAATACAACGCTATATTTTTAAGTCATCATCCATTATATGACTTGAGGTAATGAAATTGTTTGAAAATATTTTATTTTCAGCTTCACATAAGCAGACATTTTGTTACCATAAATGATTATGTACTAGTATGAATTAAAAATTATTCAATGGTGGCATTATTTTGCAAGGGATCAACTTCGATGTTACAATACATGGTAGCGGACCATGAGAATACATTGTATAATTAGTTGAAAATCAATTTGAATTTTTGCCATTGGTTGCAGAGAGGAAGGAATTTTTTGCCATTGGTTGCAGAGAGGAAGGATTTTGAAATTATCTATGAAAAAGACCAACATCGAACTTCCTTTATTTGCTAAGTTCCAAGCTTTAGGTTTATAAACCAATACTTTTTAGAGGACTGTTGCATGTTGTGGCCGGGGATGTAATCCACCTTCGGCAAACGGAATGTGAAAGATCACCCTAGAACCATCATTGCCAAGTTTCATAACTGTCTACTAACTGGTTTCAGTGCCAGGCAGTGTCACAATAGCTACAATAATCGCATAAATTCAGAATTATCACTCTTCATAATACCTTTTTTATCTATTTTATTCGATACAATACCTTAAAAGGATGACCCAATCGTAGATCATCGATATTATTTTACTCCGAGAGGCAAGATTAAACCACTAAAAAATCATCCAGTCCTGGTTTTATACTTCTATACCAGGAAGTGAGCTATACATACTTCAGTATGTAGCGAGCTTTACAATCGAATCGTTATAGAATATGGTTTAAGATTGAAGGTCAATCGTTCGAAACCGGCTGCAGCTTCTATTTTTGCCTACTATTTTGTTTTGAATATTTATTTGGGGAATCCTTTAATCACTACTTTGTGGTTGGTCTGTTCCACCCGGATGCCTCTGGGAAGTCAGGTCTTCCTTCATTTGCAATTAGCCAGGATGTCGCTGGAATGATGTGGTAAACTAAAAAAACAACAACACATAGATGTGTTCGAAAAATATTATGCCCCGTCTGAGCTGAGCTGGTCATTTGATAAATAACTGATGCCAATTGATTGAAAGCCATTCATGACTGGAGTAATTATGTAAAAATTATAGACTTATTCCATATAGTAATGGAGTAATGCTTAAGACAAAAAAAATCATTAAATATAAAGGGAGATAATTAAAAAAGGACACGACGGAGATCTGTTCCTTGATCATTGCACGTCTGCGACTCACTATCTATTTATATTTGAAGTTTCAAATCATTACCTCGAATGGTTGAGCAGGTATTTTCTGAACAAAAAATTATGTAAAAGAAAGGGAGATAATGCAAAAATCCGACCGGGCAGAGTTATGGTCCTTGGTTACTACACATCTCCTACTTGCTATCATATTATGTTTAAAGTTCCAAGTTCTTACTTTGTTGTTTGAGTTTTGCTCAAAACAAAAATTAAAAAAATAAACAAGGGAGAATATAAAAAGGGGATTTTGTAGAAATATGTTTTGGTCATTTCACTTTTCTTAGGTGGCATCTACTTTTATATGAAGTTTCAAATCAAAATCTTGTATAGTTTTGAAGCATATAGCAAATTAGTTATTTGCTGGAAAGATATTCATTGTGAAATTAAATAAAGGGAGATAATTCAAAAGTTGTCCATATAGAGTTACGGTTCTTGGATTCTGCCCTTCCCAATCTCACCATCTGTTTTTATTTTAAGTTTCATATCAATACCATGTATACTTTATGAGTTATGCTCCCGACAAATATAGAAAATAAGATTAAAATGGAGATAATTCAAGTATTTTACGAGGTCGAGTTATGGTTCTTAGTCACTGCACTCTTCCTAATCGCATTCTGTTCATATATGAGGTTTCAAGTCAATACCTTTTATAGTTTTCAAGTTATGGCTAATGTTAAAGTTGCTGACAAACCAACCAACCAGCAAATAAACAAACAGACAAGGCAAAAACAATATGCCCCCGATCACAGATCTCGGGGGCATAAAACTGATCTGATCTAGTTAAATTTGTCATAAATTGAAGAAGTTTCCAATGCTTTTCAACCTTTAATAGGGTTAGAAAAGATGATCGTCTCCAGAACAGTTGGACAGACAAAACTGTAAACCAATCCAACGTGACACCACAACGACAACAATAAATTTTGCATGATTTACCTGTCGTAGGCACAGTCAGTAGTGCCGGTAGTTGTGTCAACATTAAAATTTATTAGCCAGTTGAAAAGGTTTTGGTTGTAGATAGCCAAACCCATCAAGTCAGATTCCGAGGCGTAGGAACAATCGGCATTCAGATCTCCCAAAATGAGGACATCCTGTAACAACAAGCACGGTATTTACCATGTAGGGTTTGCCGAAAAGACAATTTAGATCAATTAAATTAGACAAAGCCGAGGGCCTTGGGTGATTAATGGTAACTCATCTTGACATGTACATTTTATTTTGTTATTTCTGTATGTGCAAGTTATTTGCGCATTATTTATCTTGGCGAAAATTATTACAATGATAACATGTTTTTTTTTTCTTTTTTCACTTTACGTCAGAAGTAATGATATACATGTATAAATTATTTCTTGAATTTTTGTCGCACTTCTTTAAAATCGGCTTTATGGAAGCCATTTTCAGGTTTGAGATTAAATGTAATTTGCATATTAACAAAGACGCTTCTCCATCATCTTGAAGATTTTAATAAACACACGCTTTGAAGTTTTGTTACATGATTGAGATCTTTTTGTTTAATCATTATAAATTATAAATTTCTTAATTGATGTAATAATATTTATGTCAGTAAATTATTGAATAGAAATGAATTATTTGTAATACTTAATCTCACTGTTTGGGGACGGATTCCGTCATTGCGCCAGATTCCGTAACACCCGTCAAGGGAAATCATGGGTCATAATAGCGGCTTTGGTTCCGGAATTTCAATTATTGTTTTAAGTTTTCCTGCACTCTAGAAGTTTAGGACTATGTTTACTATTAGAGCTTTAACTGTTGTATACATTTTTATTTATGGACACGAAATAACGAATTCATATGAAAATAGAAATTCTGCCTCTTTGTAATTAATATAAGTGTCCCTTGAATATACCCTTAAAATGGCCGCTAAGAGTAGAGATATTCACTGATGTTGGAACTATACATATAAGGCTGATATTACGAGAAAATCTCAGATCAACGCCTGTAGCGCATAACAATATCAACAGATATTAAATCAGTTGCACCAGGTTGACACCCTTTTAATGGATCAACTTTTAGTGGTTCTGCAACATGTCCAGATAAAACGTATGCAAATTTCTTCCCGTTCAAAACGTTCATGTGGAAGTAGAAGAGCCCTTTACCTGAACATCTGGCCATGTTTCTCTGACGTCATCGTAAACGTCATTAAGTGCGCCTATTTCGCTAACAGCATCGTCAGGCTTAACATGGATACCAACTAGAGCAAATTCCAATGAACCTGATATATAAAAAAAATCAGTGGTTTAACATCCGCTGACAGTATTTCAGTCATTTGGAGACTTTATCTATTTGAGACAGATATAATGCTGCCACACCGCAGTATCACGCCGTAGACACGCATGATACCACATCCAGACACCTTATCCTGACAGCCAACCATTCCTGGAAGTACCCTTACATGCTGAACTTCACCAGAACCATTTTTACGACTTTTACGGTATGTTGAGGCCGGTATTCGAATCTACGACCTCCTGCTCCGGAGGCGAACGGCAAACAATCTTTTCAACCATTATTTATTTATTGAATTGAATATTCTGTTCTCGAAATTTGTGTTTGTTAGTGTGAAGAATTGCTGTAATTATCTTCTCTTTTACGAGACTGTATATCGAATCATGCAAATTGAAACTTCCGAATTAATGGAAGATGATAAATAGCGATAAAACAAAAAGAAACTTTATTTGTTTGTTGTTTTATTTATTAAAAAATAAGTGCTAGTTTACTGCAATAGCATGATACCAAAACGTGTAATATGGTCCCGGAACTGCCCCTTAATATTTAGTGTCAAACAAGGGAGATAAGCTTGTAACTTTGTTTTATATTTCAGTATGTCGCGGTCTTTAATTAAATTTACGACCTGATCCCGGCTACAAATTTAAGTTTCATACGAAATGCACAATTACACAAAGCTGCAATGGTGTACAGTACAGCATTATAAACAAGACAGATCGAGTTTGTCTTAAGAAAGGGAAAAAGAAACAATATATTGTGTAAGCATTAATTGTAAATTAATAAGCAACATTCTTTAAAAGAAATTCACACTTTAAATCAGCATGATAAAACATCAAAACAATGACTTGCATCTTATTATATTATCTAAATAAAACATCTGCTACTTTAGAAAATGTAAGAAATAAATGACCTATTAAACTACACAACATGAAAATATTCCGGATTCTAGGGAATTACATCCTATCCTATTGTGTTGTTATACTTGCATTTTTTTCACATACATGTTATCAATTCAAAGAGTGTGCTTTAAATACCAGGATATAATATAAAGATGCTTTTGAAAACATTTTACCTTACTCAGAATAATTTTCTTTTCAAATATGTATAAAGATGTATAAACAGCTGTTGAAGACATCTGGCTTTTATTGATTATCTCGAAAACCAAACAAACAAATTAGCATAGTAATCATCCTTGACAAATATTTTGTTATAAACAGTGCCTACTTCACAGTATATAATTACAATATGGCACTGATATTAATATCAGATAAATGTATGTTGTATACTTGAGGTGAATATATTAATATATTATTATATAGATATAGTCTTGATTTCTTTCTGTCTTTTTTTCTGGCAAAATCGGTTTACAAATCAAATAAAATAATGTATCGAAATTTAAAATTAGTCTTATCAAAATAATCTCCATATTTGTAGACAAAAACACATTGTACAAAATGGACCGTTATGTTAAAGGAGTTTCATTGAAAATTAATTACACAGGCGTCCAGAGTAAGAAAGCTCCGGATTAAAAAGTTTGTTCATATAGGGAATGATGAAATGAACTGGAGAAAAAAAATGTCAAGTTTGGAACGTTTGCTACATAATTCAAAATAAGCATATTACTTTCATAGTGGTCTTATGTTGTACTCAAGTATATACTAAGCCTAATAACAAAAACTGCAGATAAAAACATTTAAATTAGACACACGTATAAACTTACTGCCGATAGGATGTAACCGGATACAGTATGGTTCACGCTCGAATACATCGGTGTAGTCGTCAGGCCCATCGTCATACTGGTGTGTTGCCGTAACGTTTACTCGAGACAGCCTAGTCGTTTTTAACAGATGATTCAAATATTTAGGACACACACACACACACACACACACACATGGGCGAGAGTGTCTAAAATTAGCATAGCTATAGAATACATTTATAATGTGCACCTGATCATTGATTCAATCGATTTTATCCAGAGTTTAGATATAAACATACCAGCTTGCAGTCCTAAATCGTAATTTGTCTATGCAAAACGTGTTGTAAAAGATTGGAAAAAGACAATTGTGGAACTGGTAGGAGATGAATGATGTTTACTACCGGAAAATTGCGACGTATGGCTTCTGAATATTTGACGATAGGCATACCACGATGGCCAAGATGTCAAAAACTGTCAAAGATGTCAAAGGAGTAAGGAAATAATTGAACTGATCGCCGAAGTTCATAACTGAATGGAAAGTAGTCTATGACTTTCTGCATATTTTGGTTTCATTTGATCGCAGACAGATATGCAATCAATCGCCAATTCAAGTGCAAAATACTGCGGTAAAAAACCTGCAACTGACGGCAAAATGTTGTGTTACAACCACTCCACGATTGATATAATAGCAGCTGAATCAAATGCCGTATTTAAAACCTCCTTGCGACCTTTGGGGACTACAGCCACAGCGACCAACGCACAGCTCCATGCAATCAAGTATTTTCAAACACATGTCGTTTTTATGCATGCAAATCGCAAGGCAGAATTATCGTAAACGCAAATGAAGTCATTTTCATTGTACTATGTTTTCTTTTAGTTTGATAATTAAATTATGAGCGATTTTTTTTCATAAAAAAACTTTACCTGTAGAAAAAAGCATACTGCTCTTTGTAAGTACTCCTACCAAGCCGTTCACTCAAGGCGAGTCCATAACTTGACCTGAAAAGTAATTAAATTCACCTTTCTGTAATATAGAAAATATACTTATATAATTATATATATATTCTAAAATGGTTATAGTCATTTCAAAACAATTAATTCGTACATACTAATAATGTTGAAATATACATTAAATCTTCAAAACTGTCGTTGACACAGACCAGAATAATGAAGTTTTAATTTTAAATACGTTACATTATTTAAGGCGTATCTTCACGCACATCAAGCTGAATTTCCATTAGCACAACTTGTATTACAGTTCCAATGTAAAAATGTCAATTTGTGTATACTTCCGTAATGTTTATATCAAATATTTTGCTTAATTCAACTTTTTAGAGAATATTTTCTTTGTCAGTCACGCCTTTGATTCTTGGTTGGAGGTGTAACAAGTACATTAGCTCTGTTTTGAAAAGTGACGTGGTTGAAATTGATAATTTCATAGTAAAAGTTCTCGAATATAATGATCACCCCACGTAGCCACTAAGTTCTATAATAAGATTCTGAAATTAATTGTCATACCACGTGATGTGTCTGGTAAATATAATTTGATTCAAAGAAATTACATTGCACATCCACACACTATGAATATTCATTATAAAAAACAGTTTTTTGCATTTGTACAGTGGGATGATTATAAATAAATAAATAAATAAAGCTGTCTAATTTTGTCACTGGAAATAGTAAAATTTCATTAATTATGCATAATATTTGTATGCATATCTGGCGTACCAAATGCTGACAACAGTATTATTACCTGCCCACCATGTCCCAAAGTTGCGCGATTGCCTCCCCTGAAACGTCTCGGATCTCCTGGATCAGAATGACGTCATACCACAGGACGATCTGATTATTTTGTATGTCAGAAATTATAATTTATTCTCAAAATATTTTGAATTCAAATGCATAATAGGATATATTCGTAATTAAAAAAATACTTTAGAATATTTTGAACTTATTCCGAAAGTAGAATCTAAAAGTATATACACATTGAAAATAAAATGATTTTACACAAGCTATTTGATGATTTCATGACATTATTATCAACGTAACACATTGCACATGCACAACTCTTTCCACTGTGTCACCCATGCCATACGTTGTTTTATATGCCTACGTATAAAAGTGATAAACATGGAGAAATTAGCGTTTACAAGTATCGGGGTATCCGACGATTAAGTGCTATTTTCTTTTTTCTTTTCTTTTTTTTGTATAAGATGAAAAACTTGGACATTTATTTCCATTTCATAAGATATATTGACTACGTATAATCATGTTTATAAGAACAGCAGATGTTTTTATATCAATAGTTCGCTGGTTTTGACTTTTTTGGTTCTTTACAGCAACATAAATCGTGTAAGACTAAAATATGTTTTGGTTAAGAAAACATTATGACTGCAATTGTATGCATGTGTTATGATAAAAAGAATATCAGAATTCTTTTAATGTGATTAAAATAGTTATAACATTGGCTTTTTTTAATTCAGCTGAAATAGTTTGCCATATACTGTACATTTAAGATGTCATTCGTCATTGAGCTAAAATACATTTTGAATTTACAAAAAAAACGACAACCCCCCCCCCAAAAAAAAACAACAACAACAAAACAAAACCTAATGCACAACGGCAAAGAAGTGTCTTCAATGCCATATAGTAAATCATATTGGGATGTTTAAGATTAGGTAAACTATATGAATCAAATTACTAAAATGATGCAAAACAGATTTAATTCAGTGAATCAATATTCAATAATAGACCGATTACAATACAAATTTTATACGCAATTTTTTTTATTAAATTATTTCCTTAGTCTTACATCACGTATTATGCCAGCTATGAAGGAATCGCTCATTTTCGCCCGTCCAAATGTTTTAATGTTGAAAGCAGATACTCTCAGGGCATAAGGCAATGTTTGAGTTGACGTAGACAATGTTGTTGTTGGTAATGATGTCACCGTTGACGTAGTTGGCGGTGACGTAGACAATGTGGTTGTCGATGATGGCATCACTGTTGTTGTAGTTGGTGACGACGTTGACACTGTTGTGGTCGTTGATGACGTCATTATCGTTGTAGATGGTGTTATTGTCGATGATGACACTACTGTTGTAGTTTTCTTTTTTCCTTTGCCACCACCATTATTCCCGCCACCGTTTGTCGGTTTACAACAGGCTGGTAGCGTAATGCATGCAAACACCAAAAGACACATTCCAACTACAGCCGAAATGTTGTGCATCCTCTCTAAATAATGATTCTATTGTGTCTGAAATACATCAAGTAAGCCCGTATATATAGTCTCGTTTTATTCAAAAGCTAAAGACACCACATAGATTATTGCAGAAATACATACAAATGAATTCCTAATTCGAACATTCTCGAGTGCTCAGAATATATCTGCGAAATAGGAGACAGCTGTTGTGTGATTGTGTTAGAGTTTAGACAATTATTAAGCCAGTACTGATGTAGAACCACTGATTTACCACAATCCAGCTGGAAGGCTTCCTCATATGGAAATTCGAATGACTCAAAACAGCAAGGGGCTGATAAATCAGTGATATAAGACAGAAATAAGACAGTTACATTGCAATAGTAAAACTGATGATAATCTGTTTTTGTCAAACTCCGCCCCTGTTGACGTCAGTTGAAAAACCTCTAACAATTTGTTACTAAGATTTAAAGGAATAGACCATTTCACTCCGAAATGAGACATGAACCAATGTAAATAAACGAGAACCTCCCGAACACTTTATCTGTTCACTGGTGTAAAATTTCACACAGCGTTAAATGGGAAATAAACATACACTTGAGATTTTCGCCAGTCACTGATTGGTCTGTTTAAAACAGCGAATTACATCAAGGTATTGCAGATCCCCTGGTGAAATGATCTATCGCTTTTATAATAGATTGTATTAAAATTTATATGAAATTGAAGATTGTTGTTCTTCATTCCACAATAATGACAATGGGGTTTATCAGCCAACATAGTGATTATTTAATCAGATCGTCATCTTAGATTATCCAAATATTCGTTTTTTTTCTAAAGATATCGAATTAAAGAGACTCCGTTCTAAACTTTTATTGGTGTGTATCTTTAATAAACATTTCAGATACATTAATTATCTTCAGTTTCATTCCCGTAACGGGAAGCGACAGTGACATTGATTGCTTAAGTTAAGGTATGGGGTCACTTAAACAGACTTTGATATTTTCATTGTCATTTTCTGAGTGCATATACTCTATAGATAATTTGTGTCACGTGTAATTCATACCAAAATCTTGTCAAAATTTTAATAAACTGAAGATTATTCTTTGATTTCAAGATAGGCGGTCCTTAGACTGTAATATATACTCGGAAAAAAAGTATTGCAACACTGATGTTTTTGTTATTTATTTCCCCAAATCTGTAGTAATCAACTATATACCAAATGAAAGAACAATCTTTGATCCTAAATTTGCTATTTCTTTTATAAGAATTTCGAGTGGATAATTATTTGTTTTGAGGTTATAGTGGACATAGGAATCATCACTCAAAAGTCAGAAATTGGAAGTTATAAAGCGACTTGAACTATAAAAAATCAAGACTATCCTTTCTATGTAAGCTGTCTTAATATATTTCACAAAACATACATGTATCTGATACTAATTTGAGTGAGTGACATATTGTGAATAAATGTAGACACTGTATGGCAGAAAATTGATAACAAGGATAAAACCCAATTAACTTATACACACACGCAAGATGTCTTCAGTATAATAAAGCAACATCTGTTTTCCTATGTACATTTGTATAAAAAATATAAACTGAATGAAAATAAAATGTTTTCCTGGGCATATCTAGTGATATCCTGTCAGTAAAACATGAAAAAAAAATGCTAAAGTTGAAGAAATGCAAGTACACGGTAACAGAGTCCCAACAAAATAATTCTCTATAATCTGGAATTGGAATCTTATCTAGACTGGACATTTCACCGATCTTCATGGCGTTCACTTGAAGGAGATTTCACTGTGCATGTGTAGTCATTTTTTCATATAAGTACACAATAAACTGTTTTAAAGCAACGGTTTTATAGAAAATGAGATTGTGAACACAATAGGTCTAATAAGGTAAATATATAATAGGAAAACATATATGTATTTTCAATATTTGTTCTTTATTGCATTTACTTTTCATAAATTTATTTTAATATTACCAAATGTTCCTAACCTGATCATCGTAAACATCAAAAGTATCAAATGTAATCCATAAAAAAACGTTTATGTTCCTTTGAACAGGATATCTATTTAAAATTCATTCAGAAAGAGTAAATTTGCTAATTGTCATAATTTATCTTAATATCTTTATAAAAAAAGATGACTTCTCCCAGTTACCAGGTGGATAAAGCGTCTGCCACATAGAAATGTAAGGACATGGGTTTAGTCCTCGGCTGCGACATACCACAACATTTATACCTTGCTCGGTATTTTGTCTCTCATCATGTTAATCATATCTGGGGAATTCATTCCACCAAAAGTGTCAGGATGTGACTGGGTGTTATATTATACCAATTTTTTGTGGACTGATATCACCGACAGGAATCACTATAACCTTCTCACGTAAGCAAAGCCCAAGTTGACTGAAGTTCTCTCAATGGTACATTATAATCAAACAAACAACAAAGAATTAAGACATCGCTCGTCCAAATCAACTTAATAATGAAACTATAAGTACATTCCTTGTCTCATGCACCACTTACCAAATATCTTAATGGTAATCAGTAGTCATACACGTATACAAACTGGAAAAAAAAACACACTTACTTGTCTGGTTGTCTGGTATGGTGATGTGATTTGAAAATCAATTTTGTTTTATTACAGGCCAAAATTATAAAAAAAAATGACTTATTATAAAAAAGTTAAAACATAACAGACATTTTGTTCTCTTTTCCATTGGCATAGCAGCAAAGCATGTCATTTACTATTTCACTGTGATTGTAATCAGCCGATAAACCAAAGGCAAAAGTCACTGATAAGTCGATTAAGCTTGATTAAATACAAAATATAGCAATTTTGGAGCAAATGCTTATTAAAACCCTCTATTTTCATATTGTTATTGTACAACATGAAAACTTAGTATTCTGTACAAAAGGTATATTCACAAATATTCAAATACATGTATAAACTTTGAATAGAATAAAGTATAGGAGCAGACCAGAAACCAAATACGTGCAAAGTGCAACGTTGCAAGTATCGCTTTGTTACATTAATGGAATTACCCAATCAGACATATTTTACAAATGCGTGTTGAAATATCAAGAACGACAACTTTTTTTTTTTTTTTTTTTTTTGTCAATAATTCGTCGACGACTTATTTTGGTCGTCATCGTCAAGTAAACCAGTAGCTCGTCACTGATTCGTAGACTTTATGAATAATCAGCCAACAACTACTATTATACACTTTCTAATAGCATTCGAATGTAAAATTGATTATTCTTACTTTTAGTAAAAGTATTCATTCAATAACTTTAATTAATTAATATTACCTCATTGTCAATGACTGTTCGTGACCTCAGGAATAGACAAATGCGTATGATTTAAATGGATTTGCGAGTGTTTAGACTTGCAATTTTTTGTTGCTAACAAAAAATACCTATTTTCAAGTTTAAAAATATTATGATTACATAAAATATAAATAGGTATGAATATTCACAATAGAGTTTTTGACATACATAGTGGAACCTCTGGACACAACATCTTTTTTGAGCTTTAGATTCTCATATAGCTCATAAATTTACAAAAATAGATTTTCTATATCATATATATGTTTATAATACATAAATATGGTCAGTGTGGAAAAATCATGCTGACAAACTATTTTCTGTGGATGTATTTTAGTGTTTGTCTTTGGTGCAGTTGGTTTGCACAGCAGCATCACTGGCAGTGAAAGGTGCAGTGATCTATGGTTTGCTTATATTATAAATCCGGACGGGACAGTGTCAGTGGATAATAAAGTTCAATTGTAATAGTTTTTATTTAACCAAAATATTTTTACATTTGAATGTAGTCAGTATTGCAAGGTTCTTTTCCTCAAATAATTTAGTTGAAGGATGATGTGGCCATTTTCCAGCCTCTTCCTTTCCTTTCTGAGGATATGCCACCTGAAATATATTTTAAAATTTAGTTTTCAAATACATATGTGTAAAAAATAAAAGAAGAAAAGAAGTTCTTCACAAAAACTGAATTTCAAGAAACAGTTGCTCTTAAGATACTGTCCTAATAAAAGAAAACGAACCAGCTTTCTTACTTACATTTTACAGTGGCCAGAATGTCAGCACAGCAGAATTAGCATTTTCTAACTGTTGATGTATACGTGAATTATGCGTCAATTAGCATTATGTTGTAATTTTCTTAAGATACTACGAAGGATTGACACAAGGCTTTCAACATTAATTAGAATTAATGAATGTTATTTGAATGCACCGTGTTTGTCATGAACAAGAAAGACCGACCTGTTCTTGCATCAGTTAACTGATTAAACATTATTAGTGTAAGAAATATTTAATAAATAAAATCGTTGCTAAATAAAGTTTAGTTTGAAAATAATTAATCAGACAAAGATTCTTTATGGATGTCTATAAGCACTTACCTCAAACTCACGGGAAGCGTTTAATCTCATCAAAATATTTACCACTCGCTCTATGCTTGATTATCAAGTGGAAATTAAAGTGGGTATCGGAATAACGCGGGTGAATTTTTAAGTTGACTAGAAATCTATGGTCTCACAAAATAATTGTTTCCAGAGAATTTGCTCAAAGGATTATTGTGCGACATGTATAAGATATATAACGATTTAGTTTATATATTTATCTGCATTTTGAGTTAAAATTTTGTGAACGTAACTTAATTTTAGAATCACTCAAAATGACGACGGCCGCAATGTTGTCCCTATTTCATCCCAACGCTGTCACATATCATATATGACTATTATATAACAACACAAAATAATGCAATCAATTGTTTTCCCCGTATTTATCGCTTTTATAATAGATTGTATTAAAATTAAATACAATTGAAGATTGTTCTTCTTCATTCCACAATAATGACAATGGGGTTTATCAGCCAACATAGTGATTATTTAATCAGCGCGTCATCTTAGATTATCCATATATTCGTTTCTTTCTAAAGATATCGAATTAAAGAGACTCCGTTCTAAACTTTTATTGGTGTGTATCTTTGATAAACATTTCAGATACATTAATTATCTTCAGTTTCATTCCCGTAACGGGAAGCGACAGTGACATTGATTGCTTAAGTTAAGGTATGGGGTCACTTAAACAGACTTTGATATTTTCATTGTCATTTTCTGAGTGCATATACTCTATAGATAATTTGTGTCACGTGTAATTCATACCAAAATCTTGTCAAAATTTTAATAAACTGAAGATTATTCTTTGATTTCAAGATAGGCGGTCCTTAGACTGTAATATATACTCGGAAAAAGTCTTGCAACACTTATGTTTTTGTTATTTATTTCCCCAAATCTGTAGTAATCAACTATATACCAAATGAAAGAACAATCTTTGATCCTAAATTTGCTATTTCTTTTATAAGAATTTCGAGTGGATAATTATTTGTTTTGAGGTTATAGTGGACGTAGGAATCATCACTCAAAAGTCAGAAATTGGAAGTTATAAAGCGACTTGAACTATAAAAAATCAAGACTATCTTTTCTATGTAAGCTGTCTTAATATATTTCACAAAACATACATGTATCTGATACTAATTTGAGTGAGTGACATATTGTGAATAAATGTAGACACTGTATGGCAGAAAATTAATAACAACGATAAAGCCCAATTAACTTATATACACACGCAAGATGTCTTCAGTATAATAAAGCAACATCTGTTTTCCTATGTACATTTGTATAAAAAATATAAACTGAATGAAAATAAAATGTTTTCCTGGGCATATGTAGTGATATCCTGTCAGTAAAACATGAAAAAAATGCTAAAGTTGAAGAAGTGCAAGTACACGGTAACAGAGTCCCAACAAAATAATTGTCTATAATCTGGAATTGGAATCTTATCTAGACTGGACATTTCACCGATCTTCATGGCGTTCACTTGAAGGAGATTTTACTGTGCATGTGTAATCATTTTTTCATATAAGTACACAATAAACTGTTTTAAAGCAACGGTTTTATAGAAAATGTGATTGCTAATTAGGTTAATATATAATAGGAAAACATATATGTATTTTCAATATTTGTTCTTTATTGCATTTACTTTTCATAAATTTATTTTAATATTACCAAATGTTCCTAACCTGATCATCGTAAACATCAAAAGTATCAAATGTAATCCATAAAAAAACGTTCATGTTCCTTTGAACAGGATATCTATTTAAAATTCATTCAGAAAGAGTAAATTTGCTAATTGTCATAATTTATCTTAATATCTTTATAAAAAAAAGATGACTTCTCCCAGTAACCAGGTGGATAAAGCGTCTGCCACATAGAAATGTAAGGACATGGGTTAAGTCCTCGGCTGCGACATACCACAACATTTATACCTTGCTCGGTATTTTGTCTCTCATCATGTTAATCATATCTGGGGAATTCATTCCACCAAAAGTGTCAGGATGTGACTGGGTGTTATACCAATTTTTTGTGGACTGATATCACCGATAGGAATCACTATAACCTTCTCACGTAAGCAAAGCCCCAAGTTGACTGAAGTTCTGTCAATGGTACATTATAATCAAACAAACAACAAAGAAATAAGACATCGCTCGTCCAAATCAACTCAATAATGAAACTATGAATACATTCCTTGTCTCATGCACCACTTACCAAATGTCTTAATGGTAATCAGTAGTCATACACGTATACAAACTGGAAATAAAACACACTTACTTGTCTGGTTGTCTGGTATGGTGATGTGATTTGAAAATTAATTTTGTGTTATTACAGGCCAAAATTATAAAAAAATGACTTATTAAGTTTAGTTTGAAAATAATTAATCAGACAAAGATTCTTTATGGATGTCTATAAGCACTTACCTCAAACTCACGGGAAGCGTTTAATCTCATCAAAATATTTACCACTCGCTCTATGCTTGATTATCAAGTGGAAATTAAAGTGGGTATCGGAATAACGCGGGTGAATTTTTAAGTTGACTAGAAATCTATGGTCTCACAAAATAATTGTTTCCAGAGAATTTGCTCAAAGGATTATTGTGCGACATGTATAAGATATATAACGATTTAGTTTATATATTTATCTGCATTTTGAGTTAAAATTTTGTGAACGTAACTTAATTTTAGAATCACTCAAAATGACGACGGCCGCAATGTTGTCCCTATTTCATCCCAACGCTGTCACATATCATATATGACTATTATATAACAACACAAAATAATGCAATCAATTGTTTTCCCCGTATTTGTAGATGATTTACATACTAGGGAGAAATTAAGTGTTTTTCTACTTTTTATTTGAATTCTTTAAACATCTTAAAACCATTGTTTGAAGACATATTCAACTTTATCTTCGATATTTAACCTATTTTAAATGATCTAATGCATAATAATAACATCGACAGATCTATTTGTTTTCGCTTTCGAGAATAGGTCTGTTACATGGTGTTATAGTATATGTGTATGTACGCTAATGTATGTGTGTGCAATGTTTTTAATACATTTTGAATATGTTTTTTTTTTTTTTTTTTTTTTTTTTTTGAAAAATGGTATAACACTGTAAAACTGTAATGAAATGAAACATATATACATTTCCTAAACATGCTTGCATTTATGTATTGTTATTGTACATACGATTTTATACTTTCATAAACGGACAGCATTAGTTGGTCCAAAGAGAAAAAAAAGTGTTTTTCTACTTAAAAAAAAAAAAAAAAAAAAAAAAAAAAAACAGGTCGTAAAGCGTTCGTTAGTATAGTTGATTGTTGCGCACAAATCAAAACGAAATGTAGGTGTTTTTTAATTTCTCTATTTTTTCATTTGTTATTTTCTCTGGATAGGGTTAAAGATAAATAACCTTTAAAGGTATCTCGACCCTCCCCCATTATATTTTTTTTACTGGAGACAAAATATTTTTCACCTCTGTTATGCCTGAACGTCAATGTGTTTTCTCTCTTTTTCACAACAATATGGCCAGTGTATTTGTTGTTACTTTTCAAAAGTACATATACTAAAGTATTATTTGAGCTTGGCGATAAATTCTTGAAATACAATCGACACATCGTATCATATGATTGGTATATCTGGCTGGTGTGGTGTTCATTATATAGAAATTGATAAGAAACAATGTACATATATGCTTATGAACGAAAATAGAATTACTGTTTTCTAAAACAAACATTCCGTATCCTTCTTTACAATACATATTCCCGTAGTCGTAAGGTGGACTTAGATAATTTACAGTGAAATAATTCTGTAAATCAAAGAGATAATTAGCAATTTATTTTCACAATATGAATTGATAAATACGAACTTTTGTTTGTGTTGTTATACAAATATTGGTATAAGCAAGCTCAGCATAATTTGAACCATTTTCATGATTAATATAAATGTGTGATAGGAGTTGTCCTGTTCAGATAAAAATTACATTTCAGCAAGGAAACATATTTGGTCGAGTCAATATCTAAATATGACAAGTCGTTCTTGAAGGAAGAATAGAATTTCATTTAAACAAACAAAGGATAAAATGACTAAAAGTACGTACATAAATTACAAAAAAAAAAAAAAAAAAAAAAAAAAAAAAATTTTTAAATACATATACAGGTTTATGCTATGTAAAATAAAATTATTTGATTAATTAAAAAATCAAAACATATACCGTCGTTGTTTCCGCCTATAAATATATCCATTCGAAATAAAAACTATTTACCCATTGGACTGTATTATCTACACTATCATACAGCAACGATGACTGACAGTAAGTTCAAACAACGATAAACCTAATGAAATTGCTCAAATACTATACCTTTAACAACAAAGCGACTATGCGACTCAGCTAACAACCTGTCGTTTTCCTGATTATGTATGATTTGTCATCGGTTGCCGGGTTTTCGAAATGCCGGGGACCAGTTTTTATATTTCGAATAAAGCATGTATTGGAATTTGACCCAAACAAAGACGACCACCAACCAAACCAACATTTTACTGCACTGCGCGTAAGATAATTCCATTTAAAATTTCATCATGATATAGGAATGTATAGAAAACGGCTATTGATAGGTGAAATTAACTGAATAATTCATGCATTTACGAATAACCTGAACAATAAGCATTAATCATTAGGGCTTTAGGGAAAGTCCTATTGGGTTTGTTATGGGTTTTTTGTTCTGATTAGGGATTTCTGCCTCAAGCAGAAAGACCTTTTGGGTTTGTTACGTTTTTTCTTTCATTATTATTATTTCTCCTTTTGATGTTCAAATTATAATAGGTTGCCAATGAGTCAGCAACATGAAATATTAAAAATAGGCATCACCGTGACGTCACCGTTGAAATAAGCTACTAAATATGGTTCGCGCTTTTCAGCGATCATTTCTGGTCGGACTTTAACAGAAGGTGTAAGTTAGGATGTAGATGTGCACCTATGCCTTCAATTTACAAAATTCGAAAAGTTCGGGATTTTATGTCCAAACCGAGATTCGAACTTTGGTCCTAAAAGTAAAATGTAGTGTAAGAAAGGCTCCAGATGAGTTAGAAGCATGCAAATTGGATATCATATGTGCCTATAGGTCTTCTTTGTATTCTGTGACGTCATACATTGTATAACGTTATTTCACGTCAGAACGTAATAACCAATTTTGCATTCGAAATAAGCGGTGCATTTAACTGCTTATCTCATTAAATAATTGTTGTTGTTTTTTTTAAATTAGAGTACGAATATAATTTGTAGAACAATGCCTGATTTATTTAAAGATTTGCCGAAGATTTGTTAAGTTATAGAGAGAAAATAAAACGACATGAACATATTTTTGCCGTTTAATCGTCCATATCTAAAAGAGCAGTTAAAGATACATGTTCATAAATATGTAAAGTGTATGAATTGCTGAGAATTTAAAGACCTTTCCAACGGTACCTAGATTTTTAAAGTCGGACATCATATAATGAAGTTACATGGGAAAAAAAAGAATTCATTATAAGTGTTCTTGCATGCACCTCTGCAGGTAGTACCAAACATTTTTTTTTTTTAAAGCTTGATGCAATGCCGTTCTAATGGTTAAAGATTTAATAGTCGGACCATTAATTACAAAATAATTGACATGAACATCTTTTGCAGATTTTTGTCGTTTTCTTGAGTAGTAACTATATATATCTCAAAAGCTGTTACATAAATATGAAGCAAGTGAAATGTTGGAAATAAAAAAACTTCTCTGACGGTACCTAGCTTTTTATAATTCAAACATGTAAGGAAGTTACTTGAAATAAATAAGAATAAATTTAAATTGTTTTTAACGCACTTCTGCAGGTGGTCCCAATTAATTAATTACTTTATTTTTAAGAAACTATTAGTTTTTGAAAATAACTTTTAAGAACAATATTTCTACCTCCAACAGAAAGACCTACTGGGTTCGTTATGATGTTTCTTCTTATCATTATTCTTTAATTTGAGATTCAAATTTAAACAGATTACCAATGTGCCAGCATTATGAAATTTTAACAGCAACCACAGCAATGTTGGCCCTGTTCAATGCAGACTTAAAAATAAAGTTAAGTTAATACGCGCACTGTAACCGCCATATATAGTCTGATTTTCCTTCCCAGAAAGTATATCTTAAGGCCTAGATGTCCATATCTATTCCCCTTACTAAAATCCAAAAAGGCCAAAGTTCTATGGCAAAATCAAGTTTCGAACCAAACACCTTAAAATGCATTTAAGTGTTTTGAAGATTCCAGATAAGCTAGACACTTAAAATTTGGACTGCTTATATGCCCTTAAGTATATCTGATGTTTTACAAATTTTGATTCGGTCCATCACTCTCCTCTAATCCTGAGATGAATCATGAATCAAATGAAAGCTAGTTTTCAGTTTTTTAAATCATAATTAACCTTCATATGGCATCGACACAACTACTAAAACATGCAAATTCATCCTTTTGCGGTTCAAGTTAAAACAGGTTGCCAATAAGCCACTCGTATTAAATTTAACAGTAGGCTAAGTTACTTTGGCATTTTTGAATGCAACAGTTTTCATCTTCATATGACGTCATTAGTTTTCATCTTCATATGACGTCATGTGACGTCACAGTTGAAAAAAGGTACCAAATTTGATTGCAGCAGTCAGTTCTGGTCCGAATTATTTGATATTTTCACAGAAAGTGTAAGGATATAAATGTGCACCTATGCCTTCAATTTTCAAATTCCAAAAGTTCGAGATTATATTTCAAAACCGAGATTCGAATATTGGTAATAAAGACATAAGTTCGTGTTACAAAGGCTCCTGATGAGTTAGAAGCATCATGTGTGTCTTTAGGTCTTCAATGTATTCGTGACCCGTGACAGCTGACGTCCTTCCGGAAAATCACAAAGGTCAAGGTTATATTTCAGTTATTGTTTTTTTTCGGCCTTAAATTGTTGTGATTTGAAAGACCTTTCAGATGATGTTTATTTTTTTGTTGATTTGGGTTGAATCTGTTGCCTTATGGTAGAAAAACCAAAATGTTGTTACTCCATGCATGTGCATTTTTCTGCTTATATCACGAAAATTATTGATTTTTGAAAAGTAGAGTTTACATGTATTTTGTAGAAAAATGCCTGGCCGTTTTTGGTGTTTAAATCTTAAAGATTTCCCAATATTCAAAAAGTTATAGGGCGAAAACGAAACGAAATGAACATATATTTGCTGTTTACCGTCCATATCTAAAATGTGGTAAAAAATATATCCATATATAAAGCGTGTGATTTGTGGGGGATTCAAAGACCTTTCTCACGTTACCTACGTTTCTGAAAATGGACATCATATAAGTTACATGAAAAATAAGAATTTAAACCGTTCTTTCATGCACACATGCAAGTCGTCTTAATCATTGTATTGCTCTTCTGTAAGAATCTATATGTTTTTGAAAATAACTTTCAGAACAATATTTATAACTTGTTGCAATACTTTCTAATGGTATGCATATTTAAAAAAGATATCAGTCAAGAAGTAGTGATTGACATATACATCTTTTTTCCGATTTTGCCGTTTTCTTCAGGTTTATTGTCTATACAAAAGCCTACAGATAGGTAAAAATATAAAGAACGTGGATGTTGGAAATCGGAAGACCCTTTTAACGGTAACTAGGTTTTTATACCCTCGAAAGTAACTTCGGTCGTATTATTGTATGACGCTTGTTCGTCGGTCTGTCTGTCCGTCCGTTAGCCACATCGATGTCCGCTTAAGAAGTTGATAACTATTAGGTGTGCTGTGTTCATACTTACATGGGAGGTTGGTCATGGGCAGTTGATGACCCCTATCGATATTGAGATCATTAGGTCAAAGGACAAGGTCACAATGACACTTAATGTAAAATCCTTGTATGCTCAATAACTTGAGGGGGGCATAAGCCTAAGTTTGTGAAACTTAGTAGGGTCATAGCATAAATCTTCAATTTTCAAAATGAAGATTTTCCATGTAAAATTAAATATGTAAAGTATAAAATCAAACAAATTCAGTGCCTAAAGGAAGGGCTCTTGTTTATAAATGTAATAAAATGAGGTGTGTTGTTTTTTCCCCAGTCCATTTACCAACTATTCTACAAAGGGACCAGAGCAATGGATCGAGGTTCTTTATACTAGTTGGGAAATCTGATCCGTCGGCGTGATATCAGTGGACCAAAAGATGTTACACAGAAATTAAGGTAATTCGGTTTCATTCATTGAAAAACACTTACCAGTCATACCGATTGAAATATTAGTTTTCATTGGTTTTGAAGAATCATTAAGGTTTTATCACAGTAAGAATCAACAACAGACTAGTGTTGGCATATACAGCTCCAAACTCTTGACAGTTGATTGATTTTGCACCAGATTGTGAAAACTAGTTATGCTCCGGACAAGAAATGCACTAAGAAAATCTATCAAAGGGGAATAACTAAAAAAAAGGTAGAGTTATGGTTCTTGTGCACTGCACTCTGGGTTATTAAAAGAAATATACATACCAAGTCTAAAGTGATTCAAACTTATGGTGACAAAATTATGCTCCGGACAAGCAGATGGGGGCGCCGCCGCCGTTGACAAAAGTAACCCCGATATGTCGCCTGACACAAAAAGTATGATTCAAAATGACATACCAGTAATTGACCTGGGTGTTTTAAGTTAATGAATGGGAACATTTTCACACATAAATAGTTTCATTATCAAACTTTTTAATATTTCTTGTTCAGTTGAAAGAAAAATCTATTTCAGGCCACATCAGCATTGCATCGATGTAACAGACGCTTACATTGTCACTGCCTTCTTGGAAATCATAGATTCAGAAAATGATGACAACCTAAGACAGAAACTGCCCGTCTTCTTCATCATGAGTGATGAGCAAAGGAGAGATTGGATGAACGAAGTTTCAGCAAATGTTCTTGACATGTTACATCTACGAGAAATTGACAATTTTGAACAACTTCGCCAAGAAATGTTAAGTTTAAGTACAGAGGAACAACAGCTTAATGCAATGAAATTAGAAAATGACTATTTATGTCCAATTTGTGGTAGTAGTTACTCTTCATTGACATGGTTTAAGGAGCATTTGAAAAGCAAGCACAAGTGGAACTTTCATAAATGTTGCGAGCATGTTGACAACACAAATTCAGTTAAACATTTTCTGTTCATGTCTCTAATTTTCAGAGACACATCGTCCATTGAAAGCCAGAAGGGGCTATCAGTCTTCTTTTTACATATGCTGATAGCCCCTTCTGACTTTCAATGGACGACATGTGATGCTTACCAGTCTTGATGTTAAATGGAACATGTGTGTAAATTTAAAAGGCGATGTAGCAAACAACATACCAAATGATAATGCAGTTGAAATTCAGGTTTGTAACATAAAAAGAGAATAAGACACACAAGGGACTAATTAAGTCCTATCAGTTTGCTCGAAAAATCTGTTTGACAACTCAGGTCATTGACAGTGTAAGGACACAACTGATGCGTGCAACTAGAACTGCCAAGTCAAAACGTGAAAGACCTGAAGTCAGCAAAGCAAATGGCATTAGCATGATGGTTCAATGCCTAAAAATCAAGGTTCAATCGGTCAGATTCAATGGAGATCATTTGATACTTATAAGGATCCTATTCAGTGCATTGTTGCTGAGGATCTTCATGCATGGGTCAACTCACAAAAAAACAATAGCCAGGGTGTACATGTAAATGTGCTCATTTGCATGTTTGTTTTACCAGGAAGATATTGGGGAAGGTATCCCATACCTATCAAGCATTTATCTTAGAAATGGGGGGATGGAGGTAATATTAAGTAGGCTTTAGGCTTAACAGCATATTCTATTATTGGAAATCTTATAGTTTTTTTAGAAAAAAATGCAGTATTGTGATATTTAACCTTTACCATAATTGCTTCTCTGCTGAAAAAAAAAGTATCTGGAAACTCTCCAAAATTGTTTTCCAACAATGATGAAGAAAAAAAAATGAATACAATGTAAATAAAATGGTTTCCTGGTATTACTTGATGTCTTGATTTAGAAAACCCGTCCCAGGTGGCCAAGTGGTTAAAGTGTCCGCCTTGGGAGCGGGAGGTTGTGGATTCGTTCCCTGACTGCGACATACCAGAGTTGTAAAAAAATGGTACTATTATAGCTCCCTTGCTTTGCGCTCAGCATATAAAGGTAGTTGCAGGACTGGTTGGCCCATTGTCAAGATAATGTGACTGGGTGTAGTATCATGCCACATGTCTATAGTGTGATACTGCAGTGTGGCAGCACTATATCTGTCTCAAGTAGACATCGTCTCCAAA
>CM037786.1:15414933-15464933 GCA_021229015.1 Solen grandis | reverse complement strand
CTCAAAATATTATTTCAATTTAATGCAACTAAAAGAAAACACCATTGAAGTGCTTAAGTGAACCATCACTGCGATGGTATTTCATTCTTATAGGGATGTCAAGCTTAAATTACAGGGTGGAGGAAGACCTAGAATGCACACAGGCAATTGGATAGAGAAAACTAACAAAGCCTGCTGAAAGGCTTTCTCACATAATATATACAGAAGACCAGACCGAGACTCAAACCTATTTCAGTGAGTGTTAAGTTTTATATATGTGACAATTATAAAACCAGACCAATTTGTGAATCACTCAAAGACGGACCAGATGTAACACTGGTCACATCTGAGCCTCTAATCAGATGTTTAATATCTCATCAACCTTATTTTAGTCATTTAGGGACTTTTGTCTATACGGCTACAGATAGAGAGCTGCCTCAATGCCATATGCCAGTGACAAATGGCATGATTCCACATCCTGTCATAAAAATTATCCTGAAACTGGGCAGATTTTTCCTGGAACTTTATCCTTATATGCAGAATGTCAAGCAAGAGAGATATACCAGTGCCACTTAAATGACCTTATTATGTTCAACCCATGACTTCCTATAAATTTACAGGGCAGACTATCTCACCACTTGGCAACCAAACACTGCTATTTCAGTTTCATCTGGCTTTAAACCATCTGTTACTCTCTCATAGTAAAATACTGTGTATTTAAATGGGTATGTGCTGTTCAAGTTCATACCTGGTTTGACATCAAGGTAGATATGGATCGCCCAACTTCATGATAGTCCATGGAAGAGTTTTCCGGACCCAGAAGAATGTACACAAACCGAACTGGCAGCGGTACTTCGGTCAAGTTGTCCAAGACTTGTTTTTCAGCCAGACGAACAAAAGCCATCGCCGGTTTGTCCAGATATTCCACTTTACCGACGAGCACCGTACAAGCCTCAGCGTCACGAGGAATACGTCGCATCAAGCTCGTCTTCTGATCATGCCGCGCATCTTTCACTTCTTCAGGCACTAAACCAATATGGACGCCATCTTCCAAATTCTGAAAAACGGAAAAATGGCATGACGGTTTGTACAGTTTAACTATTAGAATGATTAGCACATACATTAAGGCTGTAGTGATAAACTTCAATATTAGGTGCACCCAATACTACAACACAAAATTTGAAAATTCATATATACCCAAATTTGAGAACCGAATACTGACAAATTACGGTTAAAAGATTTATTGATTTTCATGAAATTTTGGAATTAAAATGTGTATTTTTAAACTAAAACACACAAAAATATATTCCTCTCTGACCAATTTCTTTGGTTTATATAAGCCTAAGGGGATTATCAATCATAGATATCAATGCTATTCAAACTAAATGCTCCTCAGTTTTGGAAGAAATAAAAAAATTCTACATTAGAAAGAAGTTTGAAACCTTCCAAGGTTCAAAGTACTGATTCAAACCCAGGACCGACAACATACCAAGCTCGTTTCTGACATCAATCAGACAACCTTGGGTTTCAATCTCCTGATCTTCAATCCAGCCCAATGATAGATTCTATCATTCAATGTATACAGAAAAAAATCTGATAAGTTAACATAACAAGAGGGCCAAGATGGCCCTGAATCACTCATCTGAGAAATATTGCCTTCATTGGTAGTTGTCCATTAGGCTATGTTACACACAAATATCTACACTCCAGGCTTTTAGTTTCTGACAAGAAAATTTTTCTAGTTTTCCATATTTTGAATAAGTCTATGTAAAGTCAAGTGACCCCTGGGGCAAGCCAATTTTGACCCTAGGGCAATGATTTAAACAAACATGGTAGATGTTGTTAAGGCCATGTTACATATAAAATATCTAAACTAAGAGCCTTTCAGTTTCTGACAAGAAGACCTTTTAAGGTTTTTCTTATATAAGCCTATGTAAAATCAAGTGACCCCTGGGGCCAGGGCTATTTTGACACCTGGATCTGGGCCATGATTTGAACAAACTTGGTAGATGTCCATAAGGCCATAAAGGGGTTGGCCTTAAAATTTAAAAACCTTGGTTTTAGTAAGACATTAATAGTCCAACCTCAGGCCTTTCTCAAAAATATTTAAACTCAAGACCTTGTGGTTTCTGACAGGAAGATTTTTCTAGTTCTTCCTACAGTAAAACTTCACTCTGCGACCAACTCATTTTCACGACCAACTCAATATTACGGCCAAATTTTTCTCTATATATTTCAATGATCGCTCACCTCATTAAAGCGGGCAACTCAAAATTGCGTAAAAAGACCACTAAAATCGGACCAAATCGTAAAATTAGTCTTCTTTTGACCTCAATAATGCAAACGATGGTCCTGTGAAAAAGTTGATTCAAGTTGTCATTTTACGACACCTGATTTCCGGTACAGGTGAAGGTCGCACGTGCTGTAATTTGGATGTTTTGATAACACGGTAGATAAGATTCGATGGAGAGTAAAAACAATGGGTGAGATGGGTAATATTATGTAACAGAGAGCAATCTTGGGATCTACGGATGTATTTCCTGTCAAGCTAACTAGTATTTGTTATATGTCCAGATGAGCTGCCCCTGATTAGCAATAACAATCAGTGAGCCGATTCGATTGTCTAAAGTTTTGACAGTCGTTAATTGGCACGAAGACTTCCCATGAAAACTTGATTAAAATAGAATTAGATATCCCGTCATACTAGTCAATCACTTTCATAACTACTTTCCAAAGATTTTGATATAAAACTGAAATCAAACGTTAAGATCTTTAAATTCAAAAGAAATTGTCTTGAATCAAAACAGCACGGGGAAAAGTCGGAGGCAACTGGATGATTAAAAAAAACTTATTACTTCTACTATTGAATAAACAATCGACTTGATAATTACAGGAAAATTAGAGAAATTTAAAATGGGTTGACTTTTAATCGGCATGATATGACCATAGATTTTAATTTTAAATGTGAAAAAATAAGTTTGATAAAATAATCAGGATTACATTTCATAACAAAACTTTTTAAAATTGATTCAAGAGATATTATTTTCATTTATCAAATAAAAAAAAGAGTACTGAATTTCATCTAAATTGAAATGAAATATTTATGAAAAGACCATAACTCAATAATGAGACCAACTCAATGATAAGACCACCAATTTTGACCCCAATGTAATGATTGAACAAAATTGGTAGAGGTTCATAAGACAATGCCACACACCATATACCTAAGCTCTTGGCCTTGCAGTTTTGGAGATGAAGATTTTTAAAGATTTCACTTTAAAAATCTATTTTTAGCTCCTGTGACCCAGATATGCAATGGACCAGAACCATTTGAACAACTTTGGTAGAGATTCATGCAAGGAACATCACAGGCAAATTTTATCAAATTTGGCCCAGTGGTTTCAGAGGAGATGTCGTTAAAAGAAAATTGTTGATGCCGGACACACACGGAAGACGTACAAAAAGGCAATCACTATAGCTAACCATGGGCATGTTGTGCTCAGGTGAGCTAAAAATAAAACATGCATGTATTTTGCAAAGCTTATACCAAAACAAATTGAGGGACATTACAATTAAGGCAATCAAACACCAGCACAAATACATAAAGATTATTTTCATTTTACCTTTTCATCTATTTGTCCGGTTTGCACAAACTCCAACTTTCCTGGTTCCCCAACAGTCCCATTCTGTTTCCCTGATTTTGATTCTTTGTGCTTGGTACGTCCTTCATGCTTTGGGCTGATAAATGGTTTCAGCTCATGGTTCGTATTTGGAACAGACATTGATCTCGAAGTGTGTGCTGGAACCTCTAAGTTATTCGTACTGTTACTGTTGTTTGCAAAATGCTTATGGAGATTTTCAGTCGATGGAATATTACCAAAACTGGCCGTTGAAAACGTTTTCATTAGAGATAGTTGATCCCGCTGATGCCTGGAAAAAAATTAAATGATATTTCACAGAATGTCAGTGGCAATTATATGTCATATTTTTTATGTGTTCTTTTCTTTTTCCTTCCAAAAAAGCAAGGTGATTACATTATATAGATAAAGGTGTGGGGATATATAGATATGTAGCTATTCACTAATGATTCCAACATATTTGACTTGCACCTTACAATTTTATGATACATCTATAGCTCTTGTTTTAGCAACATTTAAAGGCTTGGTAAAGGTGGCGAGACACTGACACAAATGGCAGCCAGTTTTATAACAATATTGTTATACATAATCGTAAAGGTGAAGGAAATAGATTAATCTGAAAATATATTCTATTATGACATGAATTTGAAATGTAGAGGACACATAAAAACATTTCCACAGATGAATACAAAATGTTAAACAAACTAGCACAAATGATGTATGTTTATATCCTTAGATGCAATTATCTCTTTTTTTTTCCACCACTGACCTTTTTTTTTTTTTTTTTTTTAAATATGTGATTTCAAAGTAAACATAATGCAGCAAGAATAAATAGCCAAATTCGGGAATATTAACACGCATGCATACACATAAATATGTACTTTAAATAATTTAAACATATATCAATAAAATTCAAAGCAATATCAAAATTTTGAAGGAATTGTGAATTACAACTTGAAACAAAAAAGAATAAATGCAACTTTAGCTTCAAATATAAAAAAAAATATATCTAACAAATGGAAGCAAAAACTTTTCATGTTTACATGTAAAAACAAAATTTATTAACTAAAACTTTAAAACTACAAATGACACATACTGAATAGCTTTCATTGCTACATAAACCTGGAATAACTTTCATTGCTTTGTTGCTAAACTAACAAACCTATTTCACATAAAAAAAGCTAAGCATCAGTATTGGGGTGCATTTACTGTTTGTAAAGCATTGGCAATTATCAACGTAAAATTCTCAAGTATTAGTAAAGTGATACATGAAGAGTTAATATCCGTTTCATATAGACAGTTAACACTTTACCAATTTTATTGTTAGTTTGTTTGATTGCTTAGGTTTAAAATCCAATCAACAGTATTTCATTCATTTGAAGACTTCTGTTTATATGAGATTATAAGAGATTCATTTAATGCTAATTACGGATGAAATATTACATTCTATCAGTCTGATAAAAATCCATATCACACAGGGTGAGTGATATAGATCTTTTTTTCCCCGTATGTACAGTATGGGTATGTGGCATTTAGTATAAAATAAAAGGAAAATTAATTTGTTTAGAGTGGCTATGGTATATATCTCATCTCAGTGAGATACAATTTTAACATATGGATGATATTTTCCAGTGGTAAAGACTTGACTGGTTTTTCTCTGGAAAAAAAACAAAAAACAGAAAGGATTAGGTGAGCCTCAAAAATTTCTAAGCTCACAATGACAATACATTCTAGTTATTATTACAGTTTAAATACACCTTTCATCTTTAATTAATTTAATTTGAATATTAATTATTCTATATATATAAAGCATGCCTTTAGTGAATTTGCTTGATTTCTAGGTAGCCCTAAAGGTGATATATGTAGCCTTTAATACAATAAGGCCTTACATGCAAACATTTTTAGAAACATACACACAAAAAAAGATGGTTGAAGATGATGTTTGTTTGTTGGGTTTAATGTCGTGCTGACTGTCTTTCAGTTGTTTGGAGACAATGTCTTTTTGAGGCAGATATAGTGCTGCCACATTGCGGTATCATACATGTACCAGACATGTAGCATGATACCACATCCAGTTACATTATCCTGACACCCAGGCCAACCAGTCCTGGAACTACCCTTATATGCCAGTGCCATGCAAGGGAGCGTAACCCATTTTTTTAAGATTTGGTTAACTGTTGCAGGCGGGGATCAAACACATGACCTCCTGATTCTAAAGGGGACAATTTAACCACTCCTACACTGGGACAGGTTTGAGAAAGTTGTGATTACAGAATGTCCTAGCTGGTATTCATTTACAAGAAACTTCTGTTCATTTCTGAAAGAATTTAACTAAATCAATTCTTGTTCAAGTTAAAATAGAAGCCTAATTTATGTTTGATTAATACAAACTCTTTTCTTTATAATAGATTCTATTTTTACCTTTTTCAAATTAAGCTCCATTTATTAAAACTTAAAAAGATGACAAAGTTTCAGAATTGTTATTCCAAAAAAAGAAAAAAATAAATGTCTATTTTTTGCCCCTAGAAACAGAAAAAATCCATTTAGTAGGTATAGGCAAACAAACATTTTAAGAATGACTGTATTAAAATGCTTATTTTCCCGCCAATTATTTAATGGAAGGACTTTTTCATATAGTCTTTTTAAAATAAATTCTTAACATTAAACTGTTCCTCTCACCATCAGGAGGATCCTACCAAAAGTGCAGGAAAAGAGGATAAAATGAAAAAAAAATCATGCAAATTTCCCCTTATGGTAATCTAATTCTATCATTAAACTGTGATCATGGTGCATCAAGCGATCATTGGATTTTACAAAAAATGCAAGCCTTTATAGATTTATAGCAAAAAGCTTATAACTCCAAGTCGAATGCTTGCATCTGCACTGAAGTCTTTTAAGCATTTGAAGGACCATGATTATAATTTGGTGGATGGATTACCTTAACTTTTTAAGTCTTTATTTTTAACCTGAATGTCTAAATCAATGTAAGCTAAAGTATTGATTGATTTTATTTCCAATTATATTCCTCTTTGAGTGTATTTCTTTTATATTTGTGATTATTTTTGACATATCAAAACAATAATGATTAGGAAAATGTTCATTATATTTTTAGATTTTACTTTCAGCTATTTGGGTTTATTGTCAAAATTGTTCAAACACATTATCTTGACCTTTAAACATTTAAAGGCTGTAAACAGTAAAGTTAAAAGCAGTCTGACTGACTAGTACATTATTTTTTATAGTAACTCAAAGTCGTGTTACAATTTTCATTGATTTTCAAAATTCTACTCTTTTCAGAAGTTTAGCTGCAAAATTACTTGATATAAATAACCTTTTTATCACACCCAATATTTATTAATATGGCATTGTGAAAGATATGAAATGTTCTGGGAGTGTAAGATTCTATAAATATGCAAAACATATTAATGTTATTTCCATATATGGTGCACAACAAATTTCACATTTTACAAGGGTGAATGTTAGGAATGAAGCAGATATTAAACGAACATGTTAGAAAAAAGCTGAATGCAAGCTTTCAATTTATAGACAGACTTTCTCTAAGAAAAACACAAACAAGACTTTCAAAGAGGACTAGGATTCAGACCAAGGTCTTGCTTGCTAATCAAGACTTAATTTTAATTTACCAGTCATGTAGGTCATGTAAATAGCAAAGTGAAAAAATACCCTGGTCTTTTCAGACCTAGGATAGCATTACAAAGCAGACCAAATTAAGACCAAAGCAGAAAAGGAATCGAAACAATGACTTCATATAAGAAAGAAGCAAGAACATAATTAAGAGACACCAAAAGTCAAAGAAAAGGATTAGTCCGAGAACCAATGACTTTCATGATAGACAAAACAAATAGACAAAATTGTCAAAAGAGACCAAGGACTATGTCAAGAGCAGACAACGATTGTTAAATGACATTACACTATTGATAGCGACCAAGGACTTATGTCCACAGAGCAGACCAACTGACTTGTTCATGAAGTAGACAAATAACAAATAGACAAATAACTTGTTCATATAGCAGACCAAGGCCTTGCTGACAAAGCTATCATACATGCATACCCACATCTAGCCAAAATAGCAAACAAATTAGACAAATGTCTTGCTCACAAATCTGACAAGTACAGCATAGCAGACCAAATTCAGACCAGGCAAAGGGGGCCCAGGAAAGGTCATCTCGGCAAAAAAGAGTTAATAGAATAAATACCAGGCTTCTTCCACAATCAGTCAAAATGACAAATGTTTAGGAGAACAAACTGTTTTATCCTAGACCCCTGATCTTTTCTCCCAAAGTTAACAAGAATAAAGTCCTACAATTTTTACAGATACTGGTAACTAGTTGAATTTTTTGGCCTTAATGATCATCATTATCAAAAACAGCTTGCGAGAATTTTCAATTCATGCCTGTTGTTTTATTCCCAAGTCCATTAATATTTATTTTCCAAACACAACATATAAAACAAATTATCACTCTCTTTCAGAGTACTGAAAGTTGATTTACTCACAGCTGGGAGTTCAGATATATATCATTATATCACAAGTCATATAAACTTCACATATTACTCATTTTATTTTTGGTTTTTAATTAAACAAAAAAACAAAATACAAAAAAACCTGCCAGTTTTTGCTTTTTTAAATCTGCCTATAAAATAATGTTAGTTTTGTTATAAAGCTGTAGAGAATGATATGAACGATGCAAAATGGAATTGTTGGTGATGTTGGCTAAGGAAATAGCAACAACTGCAGGATTTGTCATGATAAGGGGAGATAAAAACAAGGTTTTGCCGGAGTTATGTCATGAGTTATATCATGATAAAGATGAGCGGGAAGAGAGTAGAAAAGGATTTGGTCTAGCTACTGTGACAGAAGTTAAACAACAGCATACCGCTATAACCTCTATTGTTTGTCTTCCATTGTTAAGAGACAACACAGAGAGAAATGTAAAAATAATACTGAATGCTTTGGAATTTTGAGAAATTCTAAACAGAATGTGCGAAAAATAAAAAACGAAGGAAGGCTTAATCTTTTAATCAATGCCCCATCTTTACACAACTCTATCCACTTCTCAAGATAAACTCTTACACAACCATACAGGCCATAGCTGGCCTGAACAAAAATAAAAGTTTTTTTTATAGGTTCCATTCTATCAAAATAATTAGGCTTTTTTTTTGTAATCTTTAAAAAAAAAATAGAGTAAATTAAAGCTTAAAGTTTTGTCAAAAACACATTACATTAAGCTATTTCCAAAAACCCCAGACACTAGAATAGGATGTATTGGGTATTTACTCATACTGTATGAATTATACCTTATGATATACATAATTATAATAATTATATACATAATTTGATGGGTATACCTATATTCACTGCACATTTCATCCGCCTATTCTTGTATATGGTTTTACTTTACAAGCAGTATCCTAATAACAATGCTTCAACAGGGGAAAGTAATACAGTACTACAACAATTACTTGCTTTAAACTAGCACAGCAAACAGTCTGTACAAAATTAGAAAATTAAAGATTATCTGGGGGTTTTTTTTATGGTTTTAATGGTTTCTTGTCAAATTTTAGGTTTTTGAAAGGTTGTAAAGGTTTTACTAGGAGGTCTGAACAATACAAAAGTATTAAACTTGTTAAACAGGACAGGGATAAAGCCACATTTCACTTTGTGGAGTGGGGTTATGACAAATACAGTAAATCAATTTCCACTAAAATCTACTTGAACCTAAAGGGTTAAAGGGGAACTTGCTCAAGTTGTCAGGAATTAAAGTGATATATTACTAAGGACCACGCTAATTTTCTTCCTATAATCATTTTCCACAACATTAGGTCAGTTTTTACGGCATATTTTTTTTTCACTAACTCTCTGCTCAAAAGTACTTGAATCTCATAACTTTAAAAGGAATATCTTAATGAAGAATATCTGAAGGAATATTTGGATGCCATGCCTTAATGAATATTTGAAAGGAATATTTGGATGTCACTGCCTTAATTAAGTATATTTTAAAGGAATATTTGGATGTCACTGCCTTAATGAAGAATATTTGAAAGGAATATTTGGATGTCACTGCCTTAATGAAGAATATTTGAAACAATATTTGAATGTCATGCCTTAATCAAGTATATTTGAAAGGAATATCTGGATGTCACTGCCTTAATTAAGTATATTTGAAGTGTTATTTGAATGTCATGCCTTAATGAAGAATATTTGAAAGGAATATTTGGATGTCACTGCCTTAATTAAGTATATTTAAAGGATAATTTGAATGTCATGCCTTAATGAAGAATATTTGAAAGGAATATCTGGATGTCACTGCCTTAATTAAGTATATCTGAAAGGAATATCTGGATGTCACTGCCTTAATTAAGTATATTTGAAAGGAATATCTGGATGTCACTGCCTTAATTAAGTATATTTGAAAGGAATATCTGGATGTCACTGCCTTAATGAAGAATATTTGAAAGCAATATTTGGATGTCACTGCCTTAATGAAGAATATTTGAAAGGAATATTTGGATGTCACTGCCTTAATTAAGTATACTGAAAGGAATATCTGGATGTCACTGCTTTAATTAAGTATATTTGAAGTATTATTGAATGTCATGCCTTAATGAAGAATATTTGAAAGGAATATCTGGATGTCACTGCCTTAATGAAGAATATTTGAAAAAATATTTACTAGCTGTACGCATAATCTTTGAAGGAATATCTAAACCTCATAACCTAAAGGTAAAAATATATATCAACCTTATCAGCTAATGCAGAAATATATGTAGATATGCATGTCTCTGGGCTGCAAAGCTAAATGCTGAATATGTAAGAATATCTCAACCTCATATGCTGAAAGCAGGCACATATAAATGGAAGATATATTGTAAAATAAATCACTAAGCTGCTCTTATATAATACACATGTTTGCTTTGTTTTCATTTTGTTTGTTTTTTTGTTGTTGTTTTTTAACTTAATTGGAATTTACAATTTTTGAAGTATGCAAATGAAAGATAAAAATCATGTAGTTATTTTGGAGTTAAGGATTTCCATGTTATAGTCAAGGTTAAAGTTTTGTGACAAACAAACAGATAGACCAAAATCAATATTCCCCAGATCTGTGGATCCGGGGGCAAAAAAATGAAATGGACAAGATTGGGAATCAAACCCACAGCTGTGAGGAGCTGAGTGATTGTAAATCAATGATGTGATATAAAGTCGCATTAATTTAGGCAAATCAAACATCGTCTATAATGTTACATTTCCCCTTTCCCTCATATAGACTCATTTTGACACACTCAATAGGTACCACATAAAGCTTGATCTGCAGAAAACCACAGTTAAACCTTACCAAATTTAATTACAAAATCCTCATTTCCAGACCACTGAGGAGCAGCGAACAGCATAAAACCTGATCAGCCTGTGAGTTACTCGTAGGCTGATCTGGTTTTATGCTGTTCGCATAGGTCTTTTCATGGTGTCCTCTATGAGGGAAAGGGTTAATTTTGGAAGTATATCCTGTATTTAACTGTAGAGAGGTGAAATATCCTATAATTCATTTATATAAAGAAAAATATTCAATATTAAAGAAAAAAAAACCTTGGAAAATCCTAATTTCATTTAGGGAGAAATCATACATTTTATTTACAAATGGTGAGATATTCTACATTCAATTTAGGAAAAAATATCCTACATTTCATTTAGGAAAGATGAAATATTACATTAAGGAATGGTGAAATATCCTACACGTCGTCTAGTAAATGTGAAATAATTACATTAAGGAATGGTGAAATATCCTACACGTCGAAACCTATATTTAATAGTGGAAAGGTAAATATGTGAAATATAACCCTATATTTTAACATGGAAGGCTTAAGTTATCAGTGGGAACAATCTTATTAAGTAATTATGGCATTTCTACCAAATCACTTATTGAGGTCAATGAAAACTGAAGCTCAAGGTCACAGTTCATTCTGTGTGAATATACTCAAAAAAACATTGTACTGTAAATATACCGTATATAATGTTACTCAGATTACATGAACAAAGCAAAATTCACACACAAGACTATAGATTAAGCAATTCCTACCCACCCCTTTACAAAAACATTTGTAATAATGGCTACAATAAAGCAAGAAAAGTTTTCAGAAAGCATTTTCTTTTTAACAAACAGCTACTGTCAGAGCAACCATTTATGACTGTTGCTGCATCTTACTTTTACAGTCCTCTCTGCTGACAAATTTCTCTAAATATACAGTGTATGTCACTAGAAAAGTGAAAAAATATCTATTAAAGCAACTGACTTCAGTATCTCCTATTTCAAGGTCATGAATTTCCAATGTGTAGATAGTGTTGCTTGACACTGAAATGTAGCAAGGTTCCCTTTGGACAAGCTATCCAAGTAGTGAGTTTCCCTTTGGACAAGCTACTCCAAGTAGTGAGCTTCCCTTTGGACAAGCTATTCCAAGTAGTGAGTTTCCCTTTGGACAAGCTACTCCAAGTAGTGAGCTTCCCTTTGGACAAGCTACTCCAAGTAATGAGCTTCCCTTTGGACAAGCTACTCCAAGTAATGAGCTTCCCTTTGGACAAGCTACTCCAAGTAGTGAGCTTCCTTTTGGACAAGCTACTCCAAGTAATGAGCTTCCCTTTGGACAAGCTAAACCAAGTAGCAATAAGCTTTCCTTCAGACAAGCTATAAACCAAGTAGTGAGCTAACTGTTAAGCAAGCTACTCTCATTAATGAGTTTCCTTTTGGAAAGCTACTCTGGAGTAACAAGTTTCCCTCAAGACACACTACTCAAAGAAGCGAGTTTCCCTTTGGACATAATATCCAAGTTATTTTCACTTTTCTGATGACAAACATTGTGTAAGTCACACTTCTAGACCAAACTTCTTTGCTACAGGTGACAACTCAGAAACCTCGCAAGTACAAAAGCTCTGAAAAACCGCAACATCATTCTAATCTCTCTAAGCAACCCCAAACTAATGAATAATTATGAAGCAAAAATGTGTCAATTGTTTAAATCTTCATTAAATTTTCAAAATAATGTTTTATCCCAATATCAAACTAATCAATGATTGATATCAATTAACTTCATTCCTTTATTATGATAAAAATATCTTTTCTTTCAGTGTTTCAGAAGTTTTGTACCCTGAAGCCAGATATACATGTAGGTAGATGCCCAGTTTAGTTTCCTCAATTAAATTTTGCCAACCTTTGATCTAGACCAAATAGATTCATTGAGGACACATTTCGCCTGAGCAACGATTTTACCGTTTCCCCTCCATTTACAAATCTGAAAACATGTCGAGAATCATCAATTCCACAGGATTTTATAACTATGTTAAAACACTAAGCAATTCATGGCATCGGGGAAAAGACAGAGAAAATTTAAGCTAACATGGAATGTGATAAACACCCCTTAAACACCGCTCCCACTCTACATCATGTAAAGATATAAAACTCAATGTAATGTAGGATAAGCCACAATAGAGTGTTCTAACTCTACATCATGTAAAGATATAAAACTCAATGTAATGTAGGATGAGCCACAATGGAGTGTTCTAACTCTACATCATGTAAAGATATAAAACTCAATGTAATGTAGGATGAGCCACAATGGAGTGTTCTAACTCTACATCATGTAAAGATATAAAAGGACATGCCACAATACAGTGTTTCCACTCAACATCATGTAAAGATAAAGAACTTTTTGTAATGTAGGACAAGCCACAATGCAATGTGATAGGACTAGACAATGTGTGATTTCTCTATACTTCTATTTAAGTTACTAAAGCAGAAGTATAACAAAATAAAACTGAAAATGTATTAATTATATAAAAATATTTTCCTAAGACTATTACATTAATTTTATTGCCTAAATCTGAAAATAATATAAATAGTGATTTTAGAAACTTTATTATAACCTTTCACATGAGTTTTATCTAAGTTGGAAATAAAGTTTATATGAATGTTGAATTTTTTTCTTTCTCCAATTTTCATATGTGCAAGAAGTTTAAATTTTGACCAGATGTGTCTGATTTAACTTTTTGTTTTACCTTTAAAAATATAAAAAAAGTTTCCATTAAATGTCTAAAAGTTCTTGGATACTATTTTGTTAAGCAATTTACCACCAGAAGTCTATCATAATGATAAGATCAGTCTGCAAGTCTCAGAAAATGTTCAAAATGCAGAAGAATCAATAAAGTGCAAAATGTATGTTTTTTCTTTTATTTTGGTGATAAAGGCCATAGGTGACTGTTGCCCTTTAAATGATAGAGCTGGGAACCGTGGGTTGGAATTGTACCACCGTATACCGTGGTTTCTTGGTAAATACCACAGTACATACCACAATATACCACACAAAATATTCCAGGACTTGTGTTTAAGACTATTCATACATTAAAATTTTTTAAAAGAAAACAAATCAAGGCAATTATTGGTTATGTGTAAATATTTTCAAGTAAAAATGTACTTTCTAATATTTAAATGGAAATCGATACATTTATATCATATTAACGCAGGTTTTTGGTCATGTTAAATAATTCAGCTATCAGTAACAACAAATTTATTGATAATTGGTATTTGTTCATTTCTATAATACAAGAACCACCGAAGTACCAGTATCACTTGTCATTGTACCAGTTTGTACCACAAGCTGCTTCGGACCGCAGATTACCAGTATACCGGTAAAACAGCACACATCTTTTAAATGATGAAGATATTAAAAACAGCAATCAACCACATATTCACAAGAGCTACAGTCTGTTTTAACACAGACAACATTCAAAAAGGCATATAGAATTAGGTCAGGAGCCAATTCCATCAACTTTACTTAGCACTAAGTAAGACTTGAATATCTTATGATTCTAGTTTCCCCAATATTATGGCTGAAATAGGTTATTTCGTAACAGATACAGTTTTGCAACTCCAGTAACTATTTGCCATCAAAGTCATTAACTTGTTTGTTTATTGGGTTTTACTTACAATATTATAGATTATGTCTACTTGATCCAGATATAGTGCTGCCACACTGCAGACTTGCACCGTAGACATGTGGCATGTTACCACACCCAGTCACATTATCCTGACAACGGGCAACCAGTCCTGCAACTACCCTTATATGCTGAGCAACACTCAATGGAGCTACACAAGTACAATTTTTTATGATTTTGGTATGTTGGGGCCGTGGATCGAACCCACAACCATCCACTCCCTAGGCAGATGCTCTAACCACTGGGGACAGTAGTCATTTACTTAAATATTTCATTAATGTGTTCCTGCACTGTTTAAGGTTTTAGGTGTTGTTGGTGGAATTCAAGCCCAGTTCTCTATTTGTGGACAACTAATACTTTATAGTTTCATGAAATTTCTGTTTTATCATTATTATTTTTTTTTTTTTAAATTATTTATCTTATTTCAAAAATATCAGTAAAATGAATAACAAGATCTGTCAAGGAGACATTATTTTCCCCAATACAAATTTGTCCATAAAAGACTTTACAAATCAGCCAATCAAAAAATTGATGCCACATGACAAAAACCTTCCCTCTGCTCGTCATCTCATAATTTTAGCAAAAATTTTACCAGGTGTACAGAAAATATTTGGCATGATGGATGGAAACAATGTCTTCCCTATAAATGCTGATATTACTATGGCAACAGCCAACTCAGTATGATAGTAAAGATTTTTGGAGTTAAAACGTGTGATGAATATAGGAATTTAGTATTTTGCTACAGTCAATGTACTTAAACTTTTAAAGTTTGTATTTGCATTTGTGTAGTTAATATATTTATCTATATATCTATATCTATAAGTCATTTGAAAACTGGTAGTAGATATTGCAAAGACATTAGAAATTGGCATTTGTCTATATATTTTGTTATATATACACCTGTCAACATCAAACAATTGTATGTCCACATGGGTCATTGACCTTCTTGAATAAATAAATAAAATTTTGAATTGCAGGTGGCAGAAGATCCCAAGTGCACATAGAAGCCAGAGTAGAACCATTAGCCCAGCTGGATGTCTTCCTCAGATACACTGGGAGAACAACCTTGCATTCAGTTAAGGATAAGCCTTGTTACTATTTGCAACCATTTGCTAGACGGTTCCCAGCTTGCATTCTTTACCCTTCCTACAACAGGGATGGGAATGCTAACCTTGGTGACTGTTATCAGTAACTTAACACATATCAAGTAATACAAAAAGCTAGGATGTCACTGAAATATATATAAGGATAATAAAAAAAAAAGTCATATTTCAATATGTCTTGGTCACTACTATAGGATATATGTTACACAGCTAACATTGATATATACATGATACAGTTCTTATAGGAACATTGAAGCCTAATATTTGCTATAAATTCTGTTTAATATAAATGATACTAAAAATATTATAAAAATAGAGAGATATAAATGGTACGGTATGCTGAATATAAATATTTTTTTATTTATTGATCCTTTTTTTATGAGTTACTATTATCAAAAGACATATGAAAAAATATGAAATGTAGCTTGCATCAGATTTTCTTTTTTATAGCTGAAAACATAAATTTAAAAAATACAAAAAAAAAACACTTTAACTTAAAACTAAAATAAATTCTGAAAAACTTCTCCCTGTGGCTTATTTGTAAAACTATATGCAATTGAAATAATGCAGGAGGTTACAACTTCTCGACGACCAAAAAACCTAGACTAGCAGAAAAATTGTCAAGCAATAATTGCTCCTTCTTTTAGCTAATGGGGGAGGGATGAATATAAACAAATGTCGTCAACTGGGATTAGGGCATCTACAAAGCGGCTAATAGAGTGCAATGGAAGCCACTAGCAGCATCGAACATTCCTCAAATTCTGAAAATCGGCCAAACATGGGACTGGAATATAAAGCCATTTAGTATCATGAAAAAAAAAAAGTTCTGTAGGTTTATTTGCTGCAAACTGCATGTCTTAAAGGGTCTTATTTTGTCCCCAACTCACACCTGTCCCACCCCACAAAACAGTCATTATGTTTTACTTTTCATTCATCCCCAACTCCTCCCACACCAAAAAAATTGTTAATTATTTTTATATATATTTGTTTTTTTATTCTCATTTAATTTATGCTAGCGCTTATGTTATACACTGAGTGAATGGGCCACACAACATTGACTCAACAGTTTGAAAAAAACAAACAAGGGTATTAACTTAAGGATCAGATGGAAAAATATTACTGAACAGTTCAAAAACCACAGGTCAGATGAGGAAATTTGTCTGATTAAAATTCTGTGTGCATTACCTGAAAAATCTTATTTTACTTATAATAAAAAGTTTACTAATACTTTAAACTAAAATTCCCTTCTGCTTTAAAAAAAAAAAAGCTTAAGCTTTTAAGATGTTGAAGGAAGCAGAATTTTAAGTGATACTTATGCTAGCTCATCATTTCTGCACATTTTATGCTAACATATCTTACATTTCTCTGGATTTTATGCTAACATATCTGGCATTTCTCTGGATTTCGTTCTAACACTTTATTTTGCAATCCTGTGGATTTTATTCTAACACATCTGACTTTTAATTTCATTCTGAATGCCAACAAATTCCTATGGATAATTTTGATTACACATTTAACATTTTTAATTTTATGCTTAAACAAATATCCCTGATATTTATGCTTATACAAATAGATTTTTAATTGTCGTAAGGAGTGGTGGCTTACTTGTGTTTGGTGAGGATTGTCCTCATGACCTGCCCTTTGACATCAGATGGAATCTGGTCATGGATGACCATGCTCTCCACAACCCGGTGAGCAATAGTGATCAGGTCTGGGGCCTCCAGGTCCAGCATTAGTGAGCCTATAAATAAAGGGTTACGGTAAAGTGCTTGTTTATTATGGTGTCACCCTTACTGATAGGGCAAGCCGGTTTTGACTTATGAGAAACCTCTTTGCTTTCACAAGTACCTCCCTGGTTTCCTCCTATATGCCAGGCAACAGGCAGGAAGACAACCAGTAACCATTATTTAGCTAGCTGGCAGCTCACCAACCGGCCATATCAGAACGTTCCCCTGCCGGGGACCGAACCTTCAACCTCCAGTTAACAAGAATTATCATTAAAGATGATGAATATCCCCTAGTTACTGTTACCATGTCAGACAGTCTTGAGAAATATAACAATGGGCCATAACTCATTCAAAATCAAGCGAATCATGATGTGCAACAAGGCTTGGTACTTTCAGTCTTGTAAGGTTTCATCAAAATTCAACCAAAGGTAGCCAAAAAAATAGGGCAGACAAGTCTCGTCTCCAGATGGACAGACTGACAAACAGATCGATCGACGTGACTCCAAAATAGCCCCCCATATACTTTGTATCTGGGGGTGTAATAACATGAAACAGTGAGTCATTCGTAAACCTGTATGTACATAATATGAATTAATGAGACATGGTGAACCTTTCTGCATAATACCAAAAGGATACTGGAATGTACATGACACAGTTAGACATTGGTGATTAGACATGAATTGTGAAAAAAATAGTGAATATGTATCTGTATACATGTAACACAAATATGTGAAAAATTTCAGTGAGCCTGTATGTATATTACACAGGAATCAGTAAAAAATTAAGTGTTTGTATTTATATTACAATGAATTTTTTAGTGGGTTACTAAGCCTGTAATATTATGTATTTTACAAATTTATAAAAATATCATGATTAATGAAAAAAAAAAAATTCGTTTTGGTGCCAGCATTAAAAAAAAGAGGGTAGGTAGGTCAGGAATTTTTAAAAAAAAAACGGAAAGGTAAAAAAAACTTTAGGGTTGGTCATTAAAAATGAGGGTCGGTCGGGAGACTAGAAACAAAACCTTTTTTTTTTTGCCCTTGTAAGCATGTATGTATATGACACAATGTACAGCTAATTAATCTGTATAAATTAAGCCTACAAGAATAACTTTATTGTATATACATAAATACTGGAATATTTTTTATTAGCCTTAATTTTCTAGTCCTTATAAAAATAAATACAATTTTCTAAGCCTTATAAATACTCACAATTTTCTAGGCCTTTCCTCAGTTCGATGAGACTGTGGAAGGACAGAGAAGCCACGTGAGGTTTACCCCACCTATCTGCCCCTTCTTCAACGTCTTCCTCAAACTTGATCCAACGCGCTTTCTCTCTCCACTCAATCTCCATGTTGTCCTGCGTGTATAACTCGTCCAATTCAACAAACACCTGCAATGACAATATCAAAATAGTGTCACATGACCTTGAAGCCAACCAACTGCATTTCAGTCATTATGGGAATCATAATATAATGTATGAAACAAACAAGAGAGCTGATTAATGCAGAATCGGCCCTTGCTGCAATTTAATCCATACAAGGGCCTAACTTTAGAATGACTGGGGCTTTCTGGATGCTTATAAATGATGATCAACATATTATGCTTATATTAACAAAGTTTTGGAAAGATCAGTCCACAATTGTCAGTGTTAGAATGGGGACACTGAAAAATTGCAATTTTTCGTTTATCAAAAGATCCGCTACTCTGGGGTGTCTAAGACATTCTGGCTGGATTTCAAAATTAGCTGAGACATTGTACCCATACAAGTTGTGACCAAGTCTGGTAAAGATCAGTTCACATTTTTCATTGTTAGAGAGCAGACACTGAATTTTGCAGTTTTTCATCAATTCAAGGACCATAACTCTGGAGTGTCTGAGACAAGTTTCGTAAAGATCAGTTCATGTTTGTTAGAGTTTGAGAGTGGACAACCTAAGTGGATGCCACCCGCCCGTCCATCCTCTGCAGGTGAATCCATGAAATCCCATTTATCAACGTACATATAATATAGCACTGCCTGTTTGTGGTTGGACTCATCTCTGAGGATTGACTCTGAGGATAAACAAATTGCATAATACAACAACAAGTCACATCAGTCTGAGACTGGGTCAACCAGTGCTAAAACTATCCTTGTATGATGAGTCACCAAAAATGGATTTATGATTTCAAGACACCATGACTGTCAGAAGACATCATATGGTGTTGAGTGACCAAGAAAGGGATTTTAATAGCTATACAAGTACCAATTTAAACAATTACGGTATGTTACAGCAAGGCATCAAACCCCTGACCATCTGCTCTCTAAATTAGATGCTTGAACCAGCATGCAGCCTACTTGATGTCAGTTACCTCATGAGGGCTGTGGTCAAAGGTCTTCTTGGCTGGCTGGAATATTTTTCTACGCGACTTCTTCGATTTGCCGATGTAGACAACTGATGAAAGAGTATGATTTTTCTTCCGCCCTCCTATCTTGTGCTTTCTTAATCCCTGAAGATTTTCCATCCTGTGACCTGATAAAGGCAAGAATATTTATTTAACAACTGTTCTGTAATAGCTTTAAACAAGAGTGTTCTCTGGAATAAGTGTCACCTGCTGAAGCACAGACAGACAGACAGACAGAGGACGGAAAAGTGATCCCAATGTGTCACCTCTGCTTACAGCTGGTGAAACAATTATAGCAATAAGCAAGAGTGTTCTCTGAAACACATGTGTCACCTGCTGAAGCCAGACAGAAACAAATGAGACAGAAAAAGTGTGACAGACAGAGGACCAAAAAATCATCTCCTTGCTTACAGAAGGTGACACAAAAAAATGGAAATGACTTCCACAAATATTTATTTCAAATACATGTACATAATAAAATATATCGTGTTTTTTTGTTGTTGTTGTTGTTTTTGTTTTTTTTGTTATATCAATTTCAACTACCAGTACTATTTTCACCCCTTAACCTTTTTTTCCATAAAAAAAAAGCTTGAATTTCTATAACAAAAGTAACAGCAAAGAACATAAAAACAATTACAGAATGAAACAATAATACACAATCTTAGTCTTATTTCAAAAATATTTTAGCAAAGCACAACTATTGTAGTAGTATGCATCCGATCCACAACTAGATGTTTTCCTGAAGTTTAACTTCTGGTGCAAATTCCACCATCTCTGAGTGCCAAGTACTACTTAAATACTTTAACCCTTTCCCTCATATAAACTCATTTTGACACACTCAATAGGTTCCACATAAAGCCTGATCTGCAGAGAACCACAGTTAAACCTTACCAAATTTAATTATAAAATCCTCATTTCCAGACCACTGAGGAGCAGCGAACAGCATAAAACCTGATCAGCCTGCGAGTTACTCGCAGGCTGATCTGGTTTTATGCTGTTCGCACAGGTCTTTTCATGGTGTCCTCTATGAGGGAAAGGGTTAATAAAAAAAAAACCAAATATTTCATTTCTTAATCAAATTTGATATTTATTTTGGTAATAATTTATTTCCTTAAAAAGGAATTGTAGTTTGTGTGTCTACCTATCTAAGAATTTAAATATAACTTGGCTCTTAAGTATTGTTGGTGGAATTCAAATCTACTTCCCTCCTTATCAACATATATAACTAGCGCATGATTGTACAGAATAGGGATCCTTACACCTTCTGTATGTCAAATACGAAAATGACAGATATTGAATATTTCATGTTAAGTATACACTGCCCCAAGGCTGTGCCTTTTTCACTAAATTAAGGGCCATAACTCTGCCCTGACTCAATTAATTTCAAGTGAACACGGTGATCATTCTGTTTGCAGAACAATTCTTTGAAGTTTATATGATTTTGTGACAAACTGTAGAAAACATGGATGGACAAGGGCACAACTGTAGGACCCCCTCCTGCCAACCAACCCTCAAAGAGGAGGTATAAAAAGACGCATATTTAAATACTGCATCTAGCAAACGAATCACATATTTAACACACTCAGGTTTCAGAACTGGCTACAGGTCACAAATATGAATGGGAACAGTGTTTGTCGCCCTTCCAGGCACATGAATTCTCCAGTTTCCATCCACAATAATGACAACACTATCATCAGAGCCACTGAAAAAGATTCAAGTATGAATAAAAGTTTTCTGGTAACTTACTGGCCATTTCATCCAGATCCACAGACTGCAACATGTTGGCTTCTTCCGTTTCCGTGGGAACACGATGAAGGTCCTCCCCCATCCTGGACAGCTGAACCTCACTTCCTCTCTTCTGTCGACTCAGCAGGTCCTCTTTCTTGTAATTCTCCGACATCTTGCTGTGTCTACGATGCTTGTGGCGAGAGTCCGTTCTGAAATACGTTTCAATCTCTTCAGATTTGACAAAATTGAAAAGATATTTAATTAATAAGCATCAAGGGCGCTGTGGTCCATAGGTAACATACCTGATTACAGATCCAAAGGTTGTGGGTTCTAGGTGCAAAGTACTGTCGAGAGGGATTAGTAAAAAGTTTAACAACTTGACGTAAAATAAATAAGTTTAACTGTAAACATATTGCTTTTTTGGGGGAGGAGGCAGATTAGTAGAATTAAATAGAATAAATACTGCTCAATCCATTATGCAATGTACCCTTTAAAACTGTGAAAAACAATATCAGATGATTAGGTTTAAATATTTTAGTAATGGGGACTTTGTCAACCTGTGACAGATATAGTGCTGCCTCAGTGTGAGAAGTAGCATGATACGACACCCTGCCCAGTCACATCTCAACACTAGCACAAATAGTCCTAGAACTGCCCTTATGCAAAAGATATACCAATGTCATTCTTAACAACTATGGTATGTCTTACCCATGATAGAGCAGATGCTCTAACCACTCAGCTACCAGGGTCCAATTCAACCAACAATTCTTAGCGCTAAGTAATACTTAAATACAAATTTCATAATTCTTGTTCTCTTTTAAAAATACCTAAATATTTTATTTTACAAATATTGTTAGTTTTAAATTAGAAATTGATTTGTGCTTAGTCATTTACTTAAATATTTAATATAATAGGCATGGTGGAATGTATATCTACCTAGTTTAAAAATTTAAGTATTACTTAGCACTAAGTATTGTTGGTGGAATTCAAACTCTTTCTTATTTGAGAAATTATGTATGAAGCAAACGATCACTTAGCCCTAACCATGCTAAATTTCTTAATTGGACTTGTCCTTTCTTCATTTTGGACTTACCATTAGTTGTTTATAGGGTTGCTTGCTTAAATGTTCATTGACTTAATATGAATCAGTGAAACCTTGATCAGACTCCAGACTGCATCTTGGTCTGCACTGGTAGCAAAGGCAATCATAAGAGCTCATAGCATTGTAAGGGTTTAAAAGATGAATACCGCAGCATCCCACCTTATCAGAGTAGGACGGAAAGTGACATGATCGGACATGCCAGGACGTTCCAAGTGTGATCCCTATATATCCCAAGTGTCTATACCTTTGCAAAGCTTAGCAAAACAGGCTCAGTATGTCATAATAGAACATGATGTTACCTGCTGACCCTTGAAGAAGTAGGTGAGGACTGCCTCGGCCGTTTTTCCTCATCTTCAAATCTCACCCAGTTTTGTTCAGATTCCGTGTCAAATTCTTCAAATTGACGGTCGTCCACATCTCCTTCTTCAACTTCTCCATCCTCGTTCTCACCTGGAAATATATAACACCCAATGATTATTAAAGATTTACCTTGACCATGATTCATAGCCCAGCAAGACACAATGGGACAACATGGTTCATAATTTTATTAAGACCCATCTCAAAGCCATTTAATTTGTGGGAGTTTCAGACATTGATTGATTGTTTGTCAGGTTTGACATCCTGCTAACACTATTTTAGTCATTAGGAGGCTGTGACTACTTGAGACAGATATAGTGCTGCAACACTGCAGTATCACACCGTAGACATGTGGCATGATACCATATCCAGTCACATTATCCTGACAATGGACCAACCAGTCCTGGAACTATCCTTATATGCTGAGCGCAAGCATGAGAGCTTTACCATTTTTTATGACTTCGGTATGTTGCAGCCAGGGATCAAACCCACAACCTCCTGATTCGCTGGCAGGCACTCTTACCACATGGCCACTTGGACTGGTGTGTGTGTTTTAGAGTTTACACTCACTGAAACCGTATTCTAGCCATATAGTGTTATCATGATAATATCAGATAACCGAAGATACTGAGCGCACAGAAGGACCCTGGGAGAATCACCAACCTATTGCAAGCCAGCTGGAAGACTTCCTGATATGAAATTCTGGGAGACCCGACTGGGACTTGAACCGACAGTGATGAGAGGCGATGTTATAATAATTCAATGACTTTAATCACAAAATAAACAAAATAACAAATGAATGCAGACAGAAAATACACAAATCAGGGAAGTCATTGATTCCTCTTATCTCCATCTCTCACATGAGTCATCATAGATAAAATATTATTAAACAAGTTCTCCAGAGGCCCTTTTTTTTTTTTTCTTAAAAAAAAAAAATTACATTTTAAATTATATAACAACGGATGTCAGATTTTTTTTTATCACATAACTTTAAATGCTGAGATTAAATGAAATAATAATGTTTTGCATTTTGCGCACATTTTTGCACGTTGTTTTTATCCTATGAATTGTATAGGATTAAATGACGTCATGACGTTGTTATATTACACGAGCTGAATATAAAAAAATATGTAATGGTTATATAAACGCCATGTGATAAAACATTATATTCAGTTTGAACTGTATTAAAAAAGCTGTAATAGGTTCCTGTCAGATACTGTAATTCCTTTTAAGTTACACAAGCTATGCATATTATTAAGCTTTGGAGAACATTTAGTCTGGGTATCTGAGCATAGGAGCCCGGCCAGCGTTTTACAATAGATCTCAAACTAAGATTCTCCTCAAATAAACAAGAGGGCCATATAGGCCCTAAATCACTCACCTAAGTATAGGGTTACCCAAGGAACATCTGTACTAAAACATTTTGAAATCTGGCCAGTAGTTTTGAAGGAGATGATTTTTAAAGTTTTCGTAATTCATTTCTTTCTATTGCCAATGCAACTAGAGTACTATATGGATCAAGTTTATTTTAGCAACTTGTGTGAAAATTCACCTAAGGATCATCCCAGCCAAGTTAATTATATTCTGTGCAGCAGTTTCAAAGAAGATGTTGTTTAAAGGTTTCACTATATACATATACGGCAAATTAGCCCCGCCCATGGTGGCCAAGTTTTTTTACAGATCGGAATAATTTTTGCAATATTGGTAGAGGGTAAGCCAAGGATTATCTATACTAAAACATTTCGAAATCTGGCCAGTAGTTTTGAAGGAGATGATTTTCAAAGTGTTCACAGTTTTTTTTTTCTTTCCATTGCCATGGCAACCAGTCCTATATGATTCAAGCTTATTTTAGCATTTTTTGTAAAGGTTCACCCAAGGATCATCCCTGCCAAGTTTAATCAAATTCATTCCAGCAGTTTCAGAGGAGATGTCATTAAAGCAGATTGTTGACGACGGACACAGGGTGATTCTAATAGCTCACAATGAGCACATTGTCCTCAGGTGAGCTAAAAATCTCAACAGTTTTTTTTTTATTTCCATAACAAAATATTTTTATAATTTGATGACTTTATTATTTAAGAACATGCTAGTGATAAAATCTAAAAGGTCATTAACACCAATGTTTAGACATTGAGAATAGAAGCTTTGCATACACGCTATTATTTAACCAGATCCTTCCAGAACATGTTGATTTCTTCACAATTTGAAAACTAAGGTGATATAAATTTGTGATGTTTCATAAAACGCAAGCCTTTTCTTGGACTTTATCACTTAAAATGCAATTAAGACTTTTCAAACTTTTAACAGCGACTCTTACCGACTTGGAATTTAACTGATGTATGATCACTGGTTGGTATGTTTCCCATATTGATCATGTAACCTTGACCTTGTTCATCAAGCACGTGAATCTGATCTTCTGGTGTCGCCTCTTTAATGGACGTCGACACGAGCGGCTGGTCTTCATCGTTCAGGATGACGACAACCGGAGCACTGCCCGTCAAACTTGGTAGCGTCTGAACGGAGGAAGCCTCTGATACTGACAGCCCAGCAGACGCATTCTTTGACGGCCCTGATCCTGCATAATATGACAAAAGATGTGGAAAGTGCACAAAATCTAGATTTTACATATGGAAGTTATGTACCTTTTTTCTTATTTTGAACATCTGAGCTTGACCTTGACCTTTTAGATACAGACCTTGGTCAGTCTAAAATTGCTGAACAATGGTACCAAGTGATTTGAAAACAGCCTAAATGACCACTTTCATTTTTGTTCTTCAACCTCAAGTGTTACCTTGAACTTTGAGTTATGAACCTAAGTCATGCGCCTGCACACTATTTTATCATGCTGAATAATTGTTAAGGGCCACCAACCCAATTACCAATATAAAAATCTGTATACTTTGACCAACCAATCAAATGGCCAGTAACAAAGATTTCAACCAATCAGGTAAAAGTTACCAATAAAACAAGAAATGTTTGTAAAACATACATGCCTCCCTCATATGCCATAATATTTTTATATAGCTTTGTGTATGATGTTTGAATTCATAATGTGGGCATGTCACAAATTGGTCCAGAACTTATCTTGATGAAGGTTTACTACTGACAATTATGAACACTGCTAAAAAGGTGAAACTAAATCTTCACTGAAATAAATGGATATGATTTACGTAAGTGTATGAAATTTTAATTAGAGTAAAATTGTCAGTTATATACAACCAAAAGATTATAAGTGTTTCATGGTTTATTATAGACAAGGTCTGGTCTACAACACACTGACCCACGGACCTACCGATCAACATGTGCAAAGCAATTATGCCCCCCCCCCACCTTTTTCGAAGGGGCGCATAATTATTAGATTTTGAGTTATCAGTCCAACAATACTTACTGCACACAGTTTTTGTTATAATTCAACTTATAACCTTGAGACCGTTACCTTTGAGGTACATATCCGGAAAATCGAAAGGGGTTTCCCATTACTTATAAGCAACAAGTGTGCAATATTTGATACAAAAGAGATACTAAGAGTTAGTTGGACAATGCTTCCTTAACACAATTTTAAAGATAGTTTATTTTATGACTTTGTGACCCCAAAATTAATAGGGTTCTTCTACTAGTCATAAGTAACTATTGTATAATGTTTGAGACCTACAGGCCAATTTGATTTTGAATAATCAGTTGGACAATATTTAATTTACACAGTGTCCATGAGAATTTAACTTATTACCTAATGACCTTGATCTCTGAGGTACAAATCCCAAAATCAGTATGGGTCTATTCGTCATAAGCAACAATCATACCAAGTTTGAGACCAACCATCCGACCGACATGTGAAAGCAATATGCCCCCTCTTCTTCAAGGGGAGGGGGCATAAAAATCTGTATACTATGATCGACCAATCAAATGACCATTAACGAAAATTTCAACCAATCAGGAGACAGTTACCAATATAGAACAGTCCTCCTCCTCCACCTGCATCTCCTGACCCATTTTTCTGGTGTTCTGGTTTTGGATCTGGTTTCTTTTTCGGTATAGTTATAGGTTCGGATATGTGTAACTTCGGCAACCTCAGGGAAGAGTCCACTGTGTCTAGCAACCGTGTAGTTTCCAGATCCTCATCGTCCAAGCTTCCGGAATCTTCAGATTCCTTAAAAAGAAAGGAAGGATTGTATTCAATACTTTTCTTTTGTGCATTATGCAAATTTCATAAATAATCATAGTGTAATTCCACATTAAAGCATTCCGAAAATTAAAACTTTTGTATATTCATTAACATTTAATAATCATATACTAATCCATAATTTATTTATACACTTCTTTCTGTCAGCCATTATATAAATCTGATTCTTTTGGTACTAGGAGGATTGACGAAGCAACATGTTTTTTGTTTTGTTTTTTTTTTTCCCCATGTAATCACATATTGAATAGTTCAATAAGTCCTCATTGATTTCCGCAAACATTTTAACATTTTAAAATCTAAAAAAAATAATTACAAAAAAAAAAATACATATACATAAAACAGTATAAAAATCCTTGAAAACTTGAAAACCATCACAGCACAATTACAGGTTATACTAAAATTTTTATAAAGATGCATGCCACCGTTTCTGTTTAAAAAAAAAAAAAAGTTTTTTTTTTTTTTATGAAATGGGATATTCAAATCCTTTTATTAGAGAAGCAAGAACAAAAAACACTTAAACAATTTAAGTATTTACAAAATACAAAAGTAGTTAAGTTTTACTTTGGGTTGAGTAAGCTTAGTGGAAACTGAGACCTGGCTCAAATTCCATCAACTATACTTAGTGCTAAGTAAAACTTAGGTTCTTAAGTTAGGGAGAAATGCATTTTACAAGAAATTCAAATACATGACTACAGAAATGATAACCTTAATGTAATCCATCCATCATGAATTATAATCATGGTCCATCAAATGCTTTTATAAACTTCAGTGCAGATGCAAGCATCTACTGAATTGGAGTTAAAAGACTCTTTTACTTTAAGTCTATAGAGACTTGCATTTACTGTAGAAATTCCCACAATCACTTGATAGACCATGATCATAATAAAATGATGGATAGATTACCTTAATGACAAACACTATTTGTTAAGAAATGAGATATTCTGGGTATTGTTGTTGTTGTATTGGGGTTTACCGTCACTGCGATAGTATTTCAATCATATAGCGACGTCCAGCTAATTACAGGTGGAGGAAGACCCCGAGTACACAGAGATACCCGATAGAACCACCGACCTACCGCAAGCCAGCTGGAAGGCTTCCTCACATGAAAAATCCGAAGTCCCTACCGGGATTATTCTGGGTATTGAGAAAGGAGAATCATGAACTTTGCCCCTAAGTATTACAATATTACTATATACTGCTTGTGGATTTCAAGCTAGGTCTTGTGTTTTCAAAAATACTAAAAGTATGACCTGTATTTTCAAAACTAATAAAGTGTGACCTGTATTTTCAAAAATACTTAAGTATGACCTGTATTTTCAAAAATACTTAATTATGACCTGTGTTTTCAAAAATACTTAAGTATGATCTCAGGCTAAAGTTCAAATCTACTCAAATCTTCCTTGAATCTAAATGGCCATTTGCTTGAAAATCATATGTTAGTACAGTTCTCATTTTCAAGAACATGGGGCCAAGTCCAAATTCTGCTAACAATACTTAGTACTAAGTTAAATACTTCAAATTTTAAATGAAATAGGAAAAACCTCTACCATTTTTGCTTTATGATACATATTTGTAAATGACAATAAGGAGATGTGAACATGGCCACCAAAAAGTTTTCAAGAAATCAACTATTTAGGTATTTTTATTAGGTTAACAAGAATACAATCCAAAATATTTAAGTATTATCTTTTATTTTCATAAGAAATATTGTTAGTCTGTAGAGTAATTTTTTCATGTCAACTTGGGTATTTATCCTTTTTTTTTTCCTTCAAAAAACAAAAATGGTGTGAGGATGTGTCTCTACTTATTTAAACTTTTATGTACATGATTGTATTACTAAGCGCTAAATCATTTTTTTTTTTTTTTTTTCAAAATTAAGTTTTTCTTTTTTGTTAATTGCTAGAATTTAAACCTGTTCTAATTCCATGTTATAAGATTATGGAATTCATGGAATTCATATGTTTCTTCGCTTCTAGAGTTTGTTATCAAGTTTCAAGGAAACATTCAAATATTTATGAGAACAATATAATGATATACAAATACACAAACATATGTTCAATACAAACAAGGCTGAAGTGACTTCAAGAACAACACAAATTAATAACAATTTCCTGTAATAAACATATATAGCTTATGCATACATTTTATTGTCAGTTATACATGTCTATAATACAAGACACAAAAAGCTAAATAGAAATAAAAGAAAATAGGAAACATAATCTACCGCATTCTTTCTAATATAAACCCATCTCTATTTACACCCCTCCCCCTTATCCCAAACCTGAAAACCTAATGTTTGCTGGTTACCTTTTTTTTTTTATAGCCAAATATATATATTTTTTTTTTTTCAAACTCTGATGAAAATAAAAGGTTAAAACAATGCATCAAAAATGGAAAGTCTCACCCCGCCCCCTATTCCCTGGGGCATATATCAGAGAGTATACGGTAAATAACATCATGCATTGCTGGACTTTAGACCTCACATAAAGCTTTCATGCCTACATGCATATACTCAAGTAAGGCTTTTTTAAATATAAGATTACTGCATATATTCCAGCAAGGATTTTATGGTATATGAAATTACTATATAATCTTAAGCAAAGATTTTTTTTTTTATTTCTTAAAATTATTGCAAAATACTCTAGTAGCAGTGGATTTTTCATATCTGATATTACTACATAATACATACTACTCTAAAAGGTATCTTTTTTTATAAATGACTTTACTGTGAATATTCTAGCAGGGTTTTTACCATTCATAACATTCAAGCATATATTCTATCATTGTTAAATATCAATTAATTCTTACATCAATAGAAACAAGGGGATATCATGTGATCAGTGGTATACCATAGTGTAAACAAATAAGCACTTGACTTTGTTTGTGATACTGAATCTTGGTGGGCAGTTGACTTAATCATGAATTTAAACTATAATCCCTTAATAAAGTGTATCAATTAAGATGGGGGGGGGGGGGTTAACTTTTCAAGGGCAAAATCTGGGAAGGTCCAGTTTTATTACAATACAAAATAACTAATAAATCTATGATATCTTTATATCATTACACATAATAAATGTATAGTTTTACATATCTTGCTGTGTATACTGAATAGCCACTCAGGTTGTTGTTTTTTTGCTATACACATGGTTGTATTGATATACAAACTGCTGTTTATATGCAGTGTTGACAAGTGAATACATAAATGTAAATTTACATAGTTATGTTATTAAATCCTTAAAAGCAATTACGGCCTAAAATATGGCCATATAATCAGAAAATGATTGCTAACGTTGGCAATACAATAGAAGAAGAAGAAGAAATTCTTTCTTTACACAAGAAATCCTGAAAAAATAAACTCATTCAGCCATTTCATTAAAAGCACCATAGGTTGTAGAATCTCTCTCTTTCTCTCTCTTCACTGACTTGATTTTTTAAAAAAAAAATGAATTGTTACAACAATGAATCGTGTTGTTTTGTAATAAACAACAACAACAACAACAGTAAAGCAGCCAGTACAGCAATACAGTGGTTCCTTGCATAGACAAAGATTTCTGGAGAGTTCCAAAAATTTTCTATTTTCTCTTTGAAAATGTCTTGATTTAAAAATTTGGCATATACTTGCAAAATTTCAGGACTAAACCAGCCATAGACCTTGGGGGGTCAAGGTCATTTGAAGGTCAAGGTCACCTGGTGGGTAGAGCTCCTCATTGTGCATGCACCTGTGAAGTTTGGAGGCTGTAGGTGGAGGGACTTCCCTGTAAGTTTTGTAACAAAACTCCCCCCCCACCCAATGGATTCATGGGCATAAAAAAATTAAATAAATCACAAGAAGAAGTCTATGACTGCATTAAGGCACTCAAGGTCACATCCAATTAACCTCTTCCACCTTGTAATTTCTAACCAATCAAATATTAAAGGCCAATCACATTGTACTACTTTCTTATATATTCAAGCAACTAAACGATCAAATTTTACCACTGTCTGATTAACAGCCCATTATTCTCATTCATAGATTTATCATTTGTAAGGATATATTTTTCTATGACCTCTTACAAGGTCAAATATAGGACAAGGTCAAAGATTAAAAAAAACAAAAACTTTTAGGATAGGTGAAAAGAATGTTAATATAAACGAATACTGCACAAGGACAGAATCACAAGACCGAGTAATAAACAGTCTGTGAAAGAAAAAGATATTATATCATGGCACTGAAGAGTGATTTCCATGTAGCCTAAACTAAAATGTCCCATCAACAACATTTCAGTCAATTTTCTGTAGGTATTATAGTGCTGCCTCACTGTGCTAAGCTGTAGGTAAATGGAATGATCATCCAAACACCGGGCTAACCTGTCCTGGAACTGCTCGTAGGTGCTGAGCACCAGCATAAGGGAGGCTAATTATACTTGAAACATGTTTATGACCTTGCAAAACCACAAACAGAAAGTGAACCCCTTACCTCAAGCTTCCAAGGGAGAAATTCTAAACCAATTCAGCTACCAGGACAAGTCAAACAAGTATTTATTTGGAGAGAGACAAAACCGTGCTACTAACAAAGGAAAGTACAATATACACTCATGTATCCTATTCTACTGGCAAACTTAAATGCAGACTGGGATAGAAAAGATGACAGAAAAAAGTGAATCCCAAAATAAGGAAAATGGTGATTTTTTTCTCTCAGCATTTGGGAAAAGGATCAGGTTCCACTATTTGGGAAAAACAAAAACAAAAATTATATAATTGGGAAACATTTGTAGACCGCATGAATAAATCAGGGAATTTGGTTGTATATAAATGTAAGTTGGGTTATCAATGAAAGTGATGATTACCTCTGCTACCTGGAGTCAACAATATGAAAAAAATATTGAACCATAAATTGGGACACAATGGGACAGGACGCAACACAACCAGATAGAACCAAAACTGTATGATTCCTTTATAATATATTATATACACATACATTGTCTGGCTTTATTTGGGCATCCAAATGTTAAAGAATATTTATTACTTGTATTGTTATATTTTATGAGGGGAAAAATTGAAGTTTTATCAAATTTGGGATTTTTTCTCAAACAGAAATAAGTCACTTTTTAAATGGGGCCCAAATTACGAAAGAAAAAGGAACACAGGAGAAGAAAGACAAAAGTGCAATATCGAACTAGAAGATGACATTAAGCAGAGTACAGTCGTATTAGTTCAAGATGAGTTAAAAGGTCAAACATGCCACAATGCACACGGGCACCACCACTGGGGGATTATGGGATATCTGTGAGAGAATACTCTACCGAATAGACAACTAAATTTAATTCGTCAGCAAAGGAAACCACCCTCATCTTCTGTCATTTTTTAAGGAAAAGAAAATGAAGAACAACAGTAAATCAGATGTAATGGAAAAATGATAAAAGTCCCAGGTACCGATGGTTTGTAAAATTTTTAATTGTTTAGTTTTCACTGGGCCATTTCACAGTGTTTCACAGGGTTATCTGCCCTCCTTTTTTAAAAAAAAAAGAAAGAAAGAAACTCAGAAGTACAGGGATATGGAGACATATTGTATCAAAGGTCAAAGTTGCCACTGAAAGTTTAAAAGTCAACTAAACACATCGGTAACTGATGAAACATAAAGGGAGAAATGATTTCTAGCAATTAAACAAACATTTTCAAAATTCCTATATATTTCCTATGCTAAACTACTAAGTACTTGCATACATTCTCAAGCATACAATCAATAAAATGGCTTCATTTCATAACCAAAAAAAAAAAAAAAATCAATGCAAGGCAAATATTTTCTAAAATTCAGCAATAGAATAACTGCAAGCCTTTCCAAATGTATGCATACAATGCATTTTAACACTTACGTATGATTTTGCAAAAAGCTAAAATATTTGTAAAAAAAAAAAGAAAAAAAAAGGGCAGCATGCCATAATCACTGGTGCAAATCTGTTTTGACCCCTTCTAATAATTTGTTTGGTTTTAATGCCTTTTTATTTTTCCTACTGCAAGTAAATGACAAATTTTCTCAATTGATTCATATGTATAAAATGGGACACCAGATGCTAACAATGTCTCTGTACAGTTTGCTAACAATGTCTCTGTACAGTTTGCTAACAATGTCTCTGTACAGTTTGCTAACATTGTCACTGTCTCTGTACAGTTTGATAACAATGTCTCTGTACAGTTTGCTAACAATGTCTCTGTACAGTTTGCTAACATTGTCTCTGTACAGTTTGCAAACATTGTCACTGTACATTTTGCTAACGTTGTCACTGTCTCTGTACAGTTTCCTAACAATGTCTCTGTACAGTTTGCTAACATTGTCTCTGTACAGTTTGCAAACATTGTTACTGTACATTTTGCTAACATTGTCTCTGTACAGTTTGCTAACAATGTCTCTGTACAGTTTGCTAACATTGTCACTATACATTTTGCTAACAATGTCACAGTACAGTTTGCTAACATTGTCACTGTCTCTGTACAGTTTGCTTACATTGTCACTGTACAGTTTGCTAACACTGTCACTGTACAGTTTGCTAACAATGTCTCTGTACAGTTTGCTAACATTGTCACTGTACAGTTTGCTAACAATGTCTCTGTACAGTTTGCGTACATTGTCACTGTACAGTTTGCTAACACTGTCACTGTACAGTTTGCTAACAATGTCTCTGTACAGTTTGCTAACACTGTCACTGTACAGTTTGCTAACAATGTCTCTGTACAGTTTGCTAACATGTCACTGTACAGTTTGCTAACAATGTCTCTGTACAGTTTGCTAACATTGTCTCTGTACAGTTTGCTAACATTGTCTCTGTACAGTTTGATAACATTGTCTCTGTACAGTTTGCTAACATTGTCTCTGTACAGTTTGCTAACAATGTCTCTGTACAGTTTGATAACAATGTCTCTGTACAGTTTGCTAACATTGTCACTGTCTCTGTACAGTTTGCTAACATTGTCTCTGTACAGTTTGCTAACAATGTCTCTGTACAGTTTGCTAACACTGTCACTGTACAGTTTGCTAACATTGTCTCTGTACAGTTTGCTAACATTGTCTCTGTACAGTTTGATAACAATGTCTCTGTACAGTTTGCTAACATTGTCACTGTCTCTGTACAGTTTGCTAACAATGTCTCTGTACAGTTTGCTAACAATGTCTCTGTACAGTTTGCTAACATTGTCACTGTCTCTGTACAGTTTGCTAACACTGTCACTGTACAGTTTGCTAACATTGTCACTGTCTTTGAATAGTTTGCTAACCTTTTTTTTCATTCAGTTTGCTAACATCTTAAGAATATTTCACTAAAAAAAAGAAGAGTTGAAAACAAAAGAAATGGTGGCAGAAAAATAAGGTAAATGATTTTTTTTTTTTTTTTTTTTTTGCGAATACAAGAGATTTTGCCAATCAATAAAAAAGAGAAGCACAGCAAAAAGTAGGCCATTCACAAAACTTTGTGAATCACATCTCCCTCCAAAAACTCTCTGAAAGTCTAATTTGCAAGAAATAAGAAGGAATTGAACATGAATATCATTTGGAATTCAAAGCACCGAAATAAAATATTTATATAAATTGTGTATTTCATACTTTAAATTTTAATTACCACTAAATTGAAAAGGGGAGATCTCGAGAGAATATAAGAGTGTTCTTTGGAACACATGTGTCACCTGAAGCGTGACGGAAGAAGTGTGACAGACAGATGAACGAACAAATAGACAACAGAAAAGTGATCCCTATGTGTCACCTCTGCTTACAGCTGGTGACACATACACACACAAAAAAAAAATTGTGACCAAACCAAAACTTGCACCAGTTTTAAAGATATCCCATCCAAATATATAAACAAATAATGATAACTCAAACATACACACACACAAACCTATACTGCTAAAATATTATGAACCAGTGTTAATATAACAGAAACTTATCAGGTTAATACAACACACAAGGTCCTATAAAATTAAGGCATGTAATCATATTCTTGCACCTAGAGTCATGGAACTACTTACCTCTGACGTTAAGTCCTATAAACAATCAGCACCTCGGTCAATTAAATGTGAGTTACACTTAACATCTTTGCGAGTTACACATAACGTTTCTGAATAAACATCATTCTATCTATTTTTAACCCTTTCCCTCATATAGACTCATTTTGACGCACTCAATAGGTACCACAAAAAGCCTGATCTGCAGAAAACCACAGTTAAACCTTATCAAATTTAATACAAAATCCTCATTTCCAGACCACTGAGGAGCAGCGAACAGCATAAAACCTGATCAGCCTGCGAGTTACTCGCAGGCTGATCTGGATTTTATGCTGTTCGCATAGGTCTTTTCATGGTTTCCTCTATGAGGGAAAGGGTTAACAGCCACTTTGCAGATGTCCAGGGTGGTATATGACTGCTAATTAGCACATGCCTTGAACCTAGCAGCCAATGTTTGTCTGATTTTCCCCTTGTTTGGCTGCTGAAAATTTTCCTAAGATAGCCATCAATTCCATCAATAAACATGCAAGAATAATTTTACAACATAAGCTTAAAGATGTCACAATATGTAAAACCAAGGAACATACTGACAAGATATAAGGCAACTGAGTTTCTTTTATAACCCCTCCACCCACCCTCCACACCACACCCCTGGTATTTTTTTTCATGAGTTATCCCCTCTGAAAACTATGAATTATCCATTATCTCTCCTGAAAACTATGAATTATCTCACCTGAAAACTATGAATTATCTCACCTGAAAACTATGAATTATCTCTCCTGAAAACTATGAGTTATCTCTCCTGAAAACTATTAATTATCTCTCCTGAAAACTATGAGTTATCTCTCCTGAAAACTATGAATTATCTCTCCTGAAAACTATGAATTATCTCTCCTGAAAACTATGAATTATCTCTCCTGAAAACTATGAATTATCTCTCCTGAAAACTATGAATTATCTCTCCTGAAAACTATGAATTATCTTTCCTGAAAACTATGACTTATCTCTCCTGAAAACTATGAATAATCTCTCCTGTAAACTATGAATTATCTTTCCTGAAAACTATGAATTATCTTTTTTGAAAATAATCACAGTGATAATTTTTTTAAATTTTTTTTTGGAAATTGAAGTAATGTGAATTAAATTTTTTAAAAATATAAAATTTTCCATTCGATATGAAATATGGCTATTTTAGATCCAGGGCATGCGCTAATTAGCAGTCATGTACCACAACGGACATCTGCAAAGTTACTGCTAAAAATAGATAGGCCACTTACGGCAGGTGACTGTTACTAAGAGGTTCAAGATACATATTTAGTGTTAATAATTTTGGGAGATTGCTGTAAAACCAGATCAGCCTGAACAGTTTAATCTGTCTGATTGGATTTTACACTGTTAAGATTGGTGTGTTTAACCCTTTACCTCATGAATATTCATGCATAAATTTATGACTTGATGAATGTTAATTTACTTAACCTTTCAAAGGTATATATGAAACAATGATTTTTCATTTTCTAGAAGACTGTGTAAAACAAAGCTGTATTGTATAAGCAGACAGAGGAGACTCTGACCTGCCAATATGGGTCTGCCCATATTGCCACTGTGTCAAAATGCATCTATACCACGTAAAGGGTTAAAACACATAAAAACTTCTTTAAAATAGCTTTATAATCACATCTCATTTGATTGCTGATGTTGTTGTTAAATATTTTCTACACTTACTCTTGTTTAAAAAAAAAAAAATAATAATATCGTAAAATCTATAGCATTCAAATATATTTAGTAAAATCTTTAGCATTCAAATAAATTCAGCCAAAAAAAAACAAACCCCGATTGATCTACTTTTTAAATACACCAGCACCCAAGGCTGTGTGGCAACTACTGCTAGCCAAAATATTAAATTGAAAAAAGGGGTGGTGCACCTCCGATAACATTAAATATATAGCTCTTTGCCACTCAATTCTGTAAATCTTTCATTTTCAATGACATAATATATAACTTAATTTGTATCCAAGATTAAATTTCTGGGGTTAATAATTATGTTCATGTATTTATGTTCAAGAATAAGAGATTCATGTATACAAACCAATCTAAAGGGGAGTAAATTTTCAAAGACATTAGGTCAGTAAATTGATGCAAAGAAATCACATGAATATATAACACACACTTTTGAAGTTTTTCTTACATTATCACCATGTATCTACCAGAAATGCTGACTGCTACTTCTCAGAAATAAATGTTGACAGAATGCTAATTATAACAGAAATATTGAAACGCTGCTCCTTCTATTTGAAATGCTGACAGACTTCTTATTCCCTCAAATCTCTCAAAATGTTGACAGACTGCTAATCTCTCAAATGTTGACAGACTGCTAATTCTAACAGAAATATTACAGATTTCTTACTCTCTCAGAAATGTTGACAGACTGCTAATTCTAACAGAAATATTCACAGATTTCTTACTCTCTCAGAAATGTTGACAGACTGCTAATTCTAACAGAAATATTCACAGATTTCTTACTCTCTCAGAAATGTTGACAGACTGCTAATTCTAACAGAAATATTCACAGATTTCTAACTCTCTCAGAAATGTTGACAGACTGCTAATTCTAACAGAAATATTCACAGATTTCTAACTCTCTCAGAAATGTTGGCAGACTACTGATTCTCTTTTCTCTAAGAAATGTAAAAATTGACAGACCGCTAACTCTCTCAAAAACGTTGACAAACTGAAAATTCTCTCAGAAATATTGATGCCTGGCATCCATCCATCTGTCAATTAGCAATTGCGCTTGGGGAGAACTCCTCATTAATCATTCAAAAAGATGTTTCAAATTTACATGGAGGATTGAAACTGATGAGCAGTTGTGCATGAAAGATGAGATAACTTGGGCTGTGTTATTTATTCTTGAGTTACTTCCCTTTGTGCATTTTCTCAAGTACATGCATGCTTGTGCAGACAACTACTCTCTGCATACTTGCATGGAGGACTAGTACTGATGTGCATTTGTGCATAAAAAGTAAGCATTGTTTCAGTACTTTCTTTCAATCATTTGTTCTAAATTTTTTCCCATACATGTGTAATGCTGTATACTACCAACTTTGTCCTCTGTGTGTTTGTATCATTATTATTGTGAAAATTTGGAATACAAAATATACCATGGGAAAAAATCCTCCACCAAGTTTATTGAAATTTGCCCCCAAGGTTGAAAATAACCCCATCCAAGTGGTCAACTGTTTTAAATAGAGTTTTTACCATTAGTAATACTTTCAGATAGCTTTTTTCATTGTCATTGTAGAAAACTGAAGATAATAATTCTCTGGAATATATGTATTAATTTATCCTTACACACAACTGTATTTTATTCATCTTTAATTCATCTTTAATGAGTACCTTACTATGCCAAAATCTTAAAACATCTTTAACCATATCAAAAAATCTTACACCATATCAGCAATGTAGCCAACATTTCAAATTGTAGCAGCAAAGTCATATTTTATTTTCAACCAACATCAGCAAAGTTGCAATTTATTTCAAACCATATCAGCAAAGTAGCCAATATCTTTAACAAAATCAGCAGAGTTGCCAACATTTTAAACCTTATCAGCAAAGTCACAAACTATTCCTAACATATCAGCCATGTAGCCAACATTTTAAAATTATAAAACTATATTGGCAATGTAGCCAACATTTTGAAACTATATCAGCCATGTAGCCAACATTTTAAAACTATATCAGCAATGTAGCCAACATTTTAAAACTATATAAGAAAAGTATCCATTATTTTAAAGCCATATCAACCAAGGTGTCAACATTTTTCAACATATCTACAAAATAGTAAACATTTTTAAATTCTTATCAACAAAGTTACTTGCAGCCACACTGGTTTTGAAATGGTCCAAGTTTTTGGATAGGTTGACTTTAACCTACAAATCATAGGTATTAACTCAACGGTTTATTAGCATTCTGGACATTTGTTGTGATTTTTTTCTTCCCCGACCATGCTTTGTATCATGAATCTCAATATTCTGATATAATTACAGAATTGTACAAAACAGGGTAAGATATGAAAAATATTGCAACATATAAATGAAAATATCTACAAAAAGTTACCTATAGGGAAAGATAATCGAAAAAATATATATCTTATACATGTATGTTACCATATCTAAAATATATACAGTTAATATTTATTAGAAATACTGGAATTTTAACTGTTCTGTGATTGCAAAGCATACTATTTCCAAAACTGTGGTGACACAAAGAAACTGTGTGGTTAAAATGAGCTTCAAAAAGTTATTAATATAAAGATGGCAAAGAGTTCAATGTTAAATTCAATCTTTTTTTACATAAAAAAGGAAATAAAACCGTCCACTTGTTACAAATACAAACAGTATAAAAATCTATCCCCACAGTTGTATTATAATATGTAAAATCTCTATGTTCAATAAAGATTAATATTTGTGAAAATAATGATCAATATTTGTAAAAAATACATGATTAAAAAAAAATATATCAAAAAGTTATCTCCCCTTACCGAATACTCTTCCCTTTCCACCTCTGGAATTGCTGGAGAAAGCATGGCAGATTTTGAAGGAAAGATGCTGGTTTTTGGCTTTTTGTGCTTCTTCCCATCTTTCTTTTTCTTCTTTCCCCGCTTCTTCTTGCCCTCTCCACTCTTCGGACTTTTCTCATCCTCCAGAAGAGTGGCGAAGTTTTTAGACGAGTGATTGTGGAGTGACTTTAGTGGTACGTGTGCATGTGGGAAAGAAGCGCGTCTGTGACCTACAAATCAAAACAGTCGAGTTGTATGCGTGGTAAAATAATTTCCAACCAATGTTTTTACTTATGTGGGGAGCAGTGGTTTAATGGTAGGCCATATACTTTGGGACTGAGAGGTCCAGGGTTCAGGTCCTGTCAGAGACACTGCTGATTTCTTTGTTCAAGAAATTTACCTTGCATTGTTTCACTTCATCCAGGTGTAGATGGGTACTTGAGGGGGTGGTATAATTCTGTGGTACAATAATATGGGCTGCCATAAGCAGAGTGAAAGACTTCCCAGGGAGTTTGATAGATAGACAGATATAAGTAGCCCAGTGACCAGTCAGTGAGCATGCCCATGGCATGAAACTTAAGACTATAAAATGGATCTACTTTTACTTAAAAACATCACAAGAAGAAGGGGAGCAAAACAAGCAATTTGTTCAAGTTTGGAGGCACATTTCTATCAGAGACATTTATCGTTTACAGAAATGAACGATATCCAACCTATGCCTCTAATCTGCTTTAAATCACATGCCTCTCTGTGGAGATGACCGAAAATAACCCATTTTGTAGCAAGCAAAATTTCAAAGTTTATAGTTTTAGAAATACAAAATTCAACAAGCTATGTTTGAATGAACGCCATGTGAGGGCCTTTGACCCTGGGGGTCAAGGTCATTTGAAGGTCAAGGTCATCTGGTGGGTAGAGCTCTCATTGTGCATGCACCTGTGAAATTTGGAAGCTGTAGGTGGAGGGACTTCTGTGTTATGGTCAAGGTTAAAGTTTTGTGACGAACAGACAGACCAACATAAAATATGCCCCCAGATCTATCGACGTGGGGGGGCATGAAAAGTCATACTGACATTTATCAAGGTAAGACATGAAGATGTTATGCAAAATATGAGAATATCTTATTTGTTCATGCAACCCAAAATAACTCCAGTGTCATACACTGATGGTCCATCAAAATGAGCTTTTGATTTTCTAACAAAACAAACTACATCTAATTTAAAAGTTCTTTCTGCAAGGTGGGAAGAATTATTCATGATCATTCATAATAGTATGGATCTTTTAACGTTTTTTATTTCAGGTTAATTGATAGCACGTAAATTCTGAGGCCACTAAGTGTGACAGCATAAAATGTTAAAGAAAATATTGTCAATCAAAGTGGTTGCTGAAGTTGCCATAAATTTTCTAATTTTGAAATTTAAATTCTACCAAACTCATCTGCATCTGATACACATATCTAATTATACTGAACAAAATATCTGAACATCAACACCTCTTGGACAATTTCTCATCTGATTAACTGCCAAGCATCTGAAGGCACAGAGTTTCAAACACCTCGCTTAAGCGATACAGACAGAAGTCAACCAGTTATCTATATATAGTGTAAGGTTAACAGTACAAATTATCGCATGGTAACGCTATAGATTTCTTCATGATATAAATATTAGAGATTCATGTTCTATAAATGTTTATCACTCTCATCATGATATGAATATTAATCGCCCAACTTCTACTTACTGGTGATGTCGTATTCATCGAAGTACTTGTCCGCCTGCATGGGGGTCTCCGTCTCGTGCCCTCTTTCCGAAGGCACGCATTCTGCACCACTCGATATCAGGTCCCCTAGCGTAAATCTAAAATAAATAGACCATCAAATTCAAAGTTCCAATTTTCGCAACTACATGCAACTCTCACTTTGTGCTTCAACAGGTAAAAGCTACTAGGAAAATTACATCCCTTGACAACATACTGTAAATATTTATATCAGCCACTTGATAAAACTCAAATACTTACCAGCATTCTGTTAACACTTAATAACACCAAAGTACTTACCAGAATTCTGTTTACACTAGATAACATTACAGCACATACCAGCATTTTGTTTACACTTGATAATATTACAGCACTTAGAAGCAATCTGTTAACACTTAATAACATAAAAGCACTCACCAACATTCTATCTACACTTGATAACATTAAAGCACTTACCAGCATTCTGTTTACACTTGATAACATTACAGCACTAACCAACATTCTGTTAACACTTGATAACACTACAGCACTTACCAACATCCTGTTTACACTTGATTACACTACAGCACTAATTGCCAGCATTCTGTTATCACTTGATAACACTACAGCACTTACCAACATTTTATTTAAACTTGACACTACAGCACTTACCAACATTCTATCTACACTTGATAACACTACAACACTAATTGCTAGCAATCTGTTAACACTTGATAACACTACAGCACTTACCAACATTATGTTTACACATGATAACACTACAGCTTTAATTGCCAGCATTCTGTTACAGTGGGGCTTTCGTTCATGTTGGCAAACGAACCGCACGATACACGCACGATAAACGCAAACGAACCGCACGATACACGCACGTTACACGATAAACGAACGAACGAACGATAAATGAACGATGCATATACACGTTTGATGCACGATACACGATGCACGATACACGGACCGCACGAAACGAATGATTGCAGATAGGCACGGTAGCGAGGTTAATCGATTTACTCGTTTTTTTTCGCCCAAGTGAACAAGGCAATTACTCAATTTATAAATAAAACCATCATTAAAACTAACACATACACACACACATGAAAAAAAACAACGAATGTTCTATAATAGGAAGTCACATGTTCTAAATCGTGTCGAAATTACAAATAATTGTTGTTACACATTGAATTTATTAGATCTATAACGATCCTATGCTTTGAACAATTATTTATTCGCGCCAAGCGTCATTGGTAACCGCATAATACGATTTAATTGGCTATCTTACAGCAGGTGAAGTGATCTCCCTTTGTACACAATACAGGGGAGACCACTCTACGTAGTTAACTCATTATTTTTATTAAACATGAATCGATATAAGACTTAAATTGTAACAGACAACGTAAGTAATCTACAGTTAAATGTTGCCATGCGGTGAGTAACCACTTAACTGATTTTGAAAAGCTGAAATTCTAATGCTGGCTTTTAAGGAAGCGTTGAACTCAAAATATATCGTGCGGAACGATTCACACGGAAGGAACGATGCGATAAACGAAACACGTTACACGATACACGAAACACGTTACACGAAACACGTTACACGATACACGTTAGAATCGTGCACGATAAACGCACGCACCATACACGAACGATACACGGAAACGGAACGCACGATACACACACGATAAACGAAAAATATGCCAACATGAACGCAAGCCCCACTGTATCACTTGATAACACTACAGCACTTACCAACATTCTGTTTACACTTGATAACACTACAGCACTTACCAACATTCTGTTTACACTTGATAACACTACAGCACTTACCAACATTCTGTTTACACTTGATAACACTACAGCACTTACCAACATCCTGTTAACACTTGATAACACTACAGCACTTGCCAGCATTCTGTTAACACTTGATAACACTACAGCACTTACCAACATTCTGTTTACACTTGATAACACTACAGCACTTACCAACATTCTGTTTACACTTGATAACACTACAGCACTTACCAACATTCTGTTAACACTTGATAACACTACAGCACTTACCAACATTCTGTTAACACTTGATAACACTACAGCACTTACCAACATTCTGTTAACACTTGATAACACTACAGCACTTACCAACATTCTGTTAACACTTGATAACACTACAGCACTTACCAACATTCTGTTTACACTTGATAACACTACAGCACTTACCAACATTCTGTTAACACTTGATAACACTACAGCACTTACCAACATTCTGTTAACACTTGATAACACTACAGCACTTACCAACATTCTGTTTACACTTGATTACACTACAGCACTTACCAACATTCTGTTAACACTTGATAACACTACAGCACTTGCCAACATTCTGTTTACACTTGATAACACTACAGCACTTACCAACATTCTGTTAACACTTGATAACACTACAGCACTTACCAACATTCTGTTAACACTTGATAACACTACAGCACTTACCAACATTCTGTTAACACTTGATAACACTACAGCACTTACCAACATTCTGTTAACACTTGATAACACTACAGCACTTGCCACCATTCTGTTAACACTTGATAACACTAACTGATAACACTGGAGATCAGAAAAGGAACTTTTTTTTTTTTAAGCCTTACCAGCATACAGTAAAATTCAGAGCAGCCACTTACTGAGGGGACTTGTCAAACATTTTCTCAATGTCATCATGGAGGCTAGTGGAGTATTCGACTGCTTCCTCTTTGTCCATATCCAGAATGAAGGACAGTCCCGTGGTTGTAGGACCAGACGCAAGTGAGATACTCGCGCTTCTTCCATACTTCTTGCCAGACAGTGACTCCGTGGAGCCCAATGCTGGGCTGGACCCACGGGCCTGGCTCGGAGATAAGTCATCATTGTACTGGAAGACATACCAGAGCAGACTGGTTAATTTGTGTAAATTGTATCAATTCACTCCGCAATTACAGTAAAACCTGTGAACATGTGCCACTCAAGGAACTGAAAGCTGGTCTTTGTCTAAAAGCAGCTCAATCACATATAATCGGTAGATTATTTTAAAGAAATAATTTTCTACTCTCCCTCATTAATGTTGGTGAAAACTTTGTTTCCTGACAAATAAACTCGGAAAATGTAGGTCACATTGCACAGACAAACATGATATATTCTTAAACACAACTTTGACAAAATCAGTTAAATATAGAATATGATATCCCCGATGGACATTGTTGTTATTCTGAGGTTAAGTTCTCTAAACATTAGTGCCAGGAATCAACTCACAGGCCTTTGTTCACAGGTTAGCTATTATTCAAAGGTGACTGCTACATTTTTGTACTACAGGCAATGTATCAGTAAGTCTTTATCTCTATTAATAAAAGCAATATGAATTCATGCATATGTATCAAGTTATTTTTATACATTAAATAATTCCATTTTAATCACAATTTTTGTCCACTTCCTTTACTTAATTGATTTTAACTAAAAACATATTCATTAATGGATTGTGTATGGTATGGTGGCATGAAGTGGTTACACAGCTCTGCAGCATATCTCATATATCAATACAGCAGCTGACATCCGTTGTTCATTAAAACAATATAGGTGTGATAAGTACAGTACAAGAAGATTGATTAGTTTCGTGTTAACCCTTTCCCTCATATAGACTCATTTTGACGCACTCAATAGGTACCACATAAAGCCTGATCTGCAGAAAACCAGTTAAACATTACCAAATTTAATTATAAAATCCTCATTTCCAGACCACTGAGGAGCAGCGAACAGCATAAAACCTGATCAGCCTGCGAGTTACTCGCAGGCTGATCTGGTTTTATGCTGTTCGCACAGGTCTTTTCATGGTGTCCTCTATGAGGGAAAGGGTTAAAGACTTTGAGATATCATGCACCAGAAAATGCAAACAGTAATAGATATTTTGGATTCCATAGCTCAAACCTGATAATGCAATGCAATTCATAGATAATCTCTAATACTAACAGTCCTTTTCATACAGTAATTAAACAATTAAATTATAAAATTACATCTTTTATCTGTATTTCAACACATAAATGTCCCTAAAAAATATGAAGGATGTTTCAAATCTGTAACATGGACCATGTCGTCCAGTGGTAACAATTATCAAGGGTGCAGATCCAAAAGTTATGGGTTCGAACCTTGTTGGGGTAGCAAGGATTTTTCATGGCCTTCCCAGGTGCAAAATACTGGTCCAATCCAGGAACCATCAAGAAGGTTTAGTAAAAGTTGTAAGAACTTGTTTCCAAATTGACACAAAATTAGTAAGTAAAACTAAATCTGTAATAATATTCCCTATGCAGAGTATGTATTCAAAAGTACAAATACATATTAGATTCAATCTTCTATCTTTACCAACATTAACTAGGGTATTTCAATGACAAATACTCCCACCCTCATGATGCTTTTCCAAGGTCACACAAAAACCCTTATAAACAATAAGTTAAGATTTCTGTTTTTAGAAACAGTGACCCTGACCCTTGCCATCCCATATTATTTTTAAAGGATGCACATATCGAGGAAAACAAACCAAATGACCAACAGTTACCAGTATACCCCCATAAACATTCAGTGTATGATAATGTATGTTAATGATGAATTAATATTTATGTATGATAATGATGAATGTATGACATTGGTAACTATCACAAGAGTGCATAATTATGATAAAATGATTGTACATGAGTGTATGATAAAAATGATTGTACATGAGTGTATGAATGTACATGAGTGTATGATAAAGATTAATGTACATGAGTGTATAAATGTACATGAGTGTATGATAGAGATGAATGTATGTCACGAGTGTATAAATGTACATGAGTGTATGATAAAGATTAATGTACATGAGTGTATAAATGTACATGAGTGTATGATAAAGATTAATGTACATGAGTGTATGAATGTACATGAGTGTATGATAAAGATTAATGTACATGAGTGTATGATAAAGAGGAATTTACAATTGTGATGATTAAAGGTGAATTAAAAAAAGTGTTATAAAACAGGATGTTCATTTACATTATAATGTTAATAAAGCACAAGCACAAGATGGGAACACAAATTTTTGTTAGCACACAAACTTTTGTTAGCATATGTTAAAATGCTAAATAATAAAAGATAGACACTGTTGCACAAAAACACATGTAAGATGCTAATTAATGCCAACACCTTCTCATCAGGATATTAAATGTGAAACATTCCCCCATCCACCCACTTTTAATGGAGATGTTAATATAGAGGAATAATTTATATTAGAAGAAAGAAAAAACAAACAAATAAGTATTTCATACTGGGATGCAAAAATAAAAAATCACACAATGTATTCTTTTGTGAAAAACAACAAAATAATCCTATATTAAATGCTACAACAAAATTATCCCCAAAACTATACACACAGGAACTCAAAGATATAAATAGATATATTTCACAATGAAAGGCAACAAAATATCACTGATATATTTTACTGTAGTGGACAAAAAAAATCATTTGATATATTAAATAGTGGGACACACCAAAAATATCACTACAGTTCATATATCACATCTAATGACTACATTTTGAATGTGCACACATCTGTGGCTCTTTGTCACCATCTCCCGTCAAAACAGGCATTATATCAAAGAATTCAAAAATCTCATGAGCGAATATACACAGATTTTTGGCATGTGTAATCAATTATCTTTTTCATAAATTATGCATTCCGTAAGAAAGTTGAAATGTAATGTTTGAATTTCAAAAACCTGCAGACTAGTTCAACTAATCTTTAAGCACACTTTAAACACAAAATGTCAAAATAAAAAAAAACATATTTAAATAACATAGCTTAATGAAATATGTTATAAGACATTTGACTGAGACAAGCAGAATAAGTATTAATGTGCTTCAAAGCTGTCTTCCTTTCATTGTCAGACACCCACAGTTAATTTGTTCCATTACTCTCCATTCATCATATGTGGGATTTTCAACTAGCAAATTGATGATTTAACATGTTAAACACGAAAATATTTAAGCCAATATAAATTACTTTAACATTCTGGCTACTCTCCATGAGGAGGTAGGAACATCAATGGTGGGGGTATCTGGAAATTACAAGCATTTGGATTGGTTAACACAAGGCAGGACAAGGCTATCCTGCATCAAAACAGATTACTGTATTGGCATTCAATCTAACTGAAGAACATTTGTGAAAAAAAACATGGGTGATGTATGGAGCATATCATAATAAGCAGCCATGTGTTATCAACGATGTATAACTTTCAGATGCTTGTTAAATTGTAATTTAGAAAAAAAAATCACATCTGAAGAAAATGGGCCCACACCCACCCTTAATATTGCTCTCTGCTGACATAATGCCTTTATTAAGGGGACACTGTGACAAATAGCAACAGGGTCTTTCTACTAGGTAGAATAATACCTTTGAACTCAGGTTACATGCTGTTCGCTTGAAAAGGGGGTAAATAAAAATAATTTGCATATTAATAGGTACAAAACACTGTGATAAGCAACAAGAAATATTGAACAGAAATAAAATGAACACTGTGCCACTGACAAATGACAAAAAAGTTATAGTCCATTGACATACTCATGTAATTGAATCTCTCTTTACTTTTGGCAGCCTTTGGATACAACAACTTGGAATTATTTGGATATGATATCAATATTGTCCTAGGTTACCATAATAATAAAATTAAATAAATTATTTTGTTCAAAACTATTGTAACTCCTGCTTTATGTATGTAGTTACAATAGTTTTGCTTCAAGCCATGCAAACTTTTGATTCAGTTTGAAACCTTTGGATTACACATAAAACATTTGGCTTCAACTTGAGACTTTTGCATCCTTGGGTTCAACTTGAGACCTTTGGGTGCATCCTTGGGTTCAACTTGAGACCTTTGGATTGCAATTTGAGACCTTAAGTATCAATATGTTAACACTGTGAACACAACATCTTAGTATTATTATTCTTTCTTTGTTTATTTCATATGATTAGGCAAATACCTTTCTTCAGGATTTTTATAGGGCATTCGAACCTACGCGATGAGGGGCTGAGTGAATGTGAAAGTCAGCGACTTTACCCTCTCGGCCACGGAGGCCCCTTACATCTAGAAAACAATAGCTGTATGAGATACACCAGTAGAATATTCTCAGTATGACCCCAGGAGATACACTGAGATATTTGAGTATAAAAGAATTCTCAATATGAGAAACATGTATCAATGGAATAATTTCGATATGAGATACAGAGATATTTGAGTATCAATAGAATAATCTCCCGTTGAGATACACTGAGATATTTCTGTAGAATAATCTCAATTTAGGAGATACATGAGATATTTAAACATAATTTTAACATGAGAAAAATTAGATATTACGCGATATCTGAGCTTAAGAAAATGATCTCAGAATGAGATATAGGGAGATTTCTGTGCATCAATAGTACCTCAATACGAGTTAAAATGAGATACTTGATAAAAGCAATTATTCTCAATACCAGAAATGGTAGAGTTAACAATATCCCAAATTCTCAGCAATATGGCAACATACTGCCAAGCCAAAACATCAATTTATACAGATCCATTTTAAGGGCCCCTGCCCAAAACCTTTTTCTTTTCTTTTCATACAAGAATATGATATACCATATGAACCCTGGGAGTATTCTGGGACATTATTGCAAGAGTGTTTATATTTTGCTTAAAATCTCATTGAAATATGCTAAATAAGAGAAAAATCCCTTGTAAAACTACAAACCAGATTTAAATTGGATTTAAACATGATCTCTCTTGACAGGGACAAGTTTTCACTAATGAGTTGGCCAAATGAGATTTTTTTTATTTGATTTTTTTCCTATGATATAATTCATAATCCCTGTTAAACCATTTAACACAGGATAATGGTTTGAGTAACTCTTAGATATAGATTTTCAACTAGAAATTTTGCCTAACTTGTATAAATTATCACGTAGTAAATACATAAAATATATATCACAACTTAAATCCTCTACAAAATAAAAACAACAAATCAATATTTCTACTCTGCATGACATTTAATTGTACATCCCATGATAATATTCTTCTCCTTAATTCTATGCTAAATAGTTTTTTTCCATCCCAATATCATGGAATCTCTGTGTGGCCCATATTTTTTAAAAAAGCATTATCATAATGGATCAGCACCTGCATTTAATTTAATTAACATTATTAGATATTGCAAGCTGAAGCAGGAAACCTGTTAAAAAGCCCCTCTGTTAAAAAGTATTCAGCCCCCCTGAGCAAAAAGACGAGTATCAAAATTAACATTACATGCTGCTACAAGCACACCAGTGAGGATTCAGACAGTAATGTATTATCGAGAAACTACAATGAAAACCATCGCAAAGGAAGAAATAAACAGCAGTTCGGGTGAGCTCACTTACATCTCCGAGATAAATGTCAAGGTCAATTGTCTCAAACGGACCAATATCAGATTCTTCCTCATTGTAAGCATCCTTGTAAGGTCAACAGAATCATGCC
>CM037786.1:15366750-15414833 GCA_021229015.1 Solen grandis | reverse complement strand
TAAATCAAAAGGTTTGGGTATCATGTAAAGATTGTTGTGAAATATCAAGCTGTATGGAAGAGTATTACAGAAGTTATCATATGACTTTTTCAATTTCTGGACGCATACTGATACATGTAACACATTGAAACTCGGTATTGCCATGAAATCTTAATCTTTTCGAATTTGGAAATTTGAATGCCAAGGTGGACATCTACATCCTAAAATACATCTTTTGTAAAAATATCAAGATAATCGGACCAATATTGAAGGCTCTAGAGCGCAAACAAACTTTTGAAGCTGACGTCAAATCTGACGTCATATGACGCCAATTAATATTGAAAATGATTGAATGTATAAAATATACTTTTTTATCGCTGCAATTTCAATTTCATTAAAATTGACTCAAAATGTATGATGCCAGAGCGAGGGAAATCTTTGAAAAAATAGGATTTTGCCCATTAAATGACGTCATAACCACGTGACAATAAAATAAAAATCTTTCAGAGAAAAAAAGTAGATCTCTGGGCCAATAAGCTGTCCAATTTTCATGCTTCTATCTCATCAGTAGCCTTTGTAACATTAAATAATAGTTTTAGGACCAAAGTTCGAAACTCGGTTTTGCCATAAATTCTTACATTTTTGGAATTTAAAAAATTGAAAGACAAGGTGCCATCTACATCATAATATACATCTTCTGTGAAAATATCAGGATAAAATATAAAAAAATAAAGGCTCTAGAGCGCGAACAAACTTTTGAAGCTGACGTCAAATCTGACGTCAATTGACGTCATTGAAAATTAAAAAAATACTGAATTTAAAAATTTATATTTTTTGTCGAGGTAATTTAATTTTCATGTTGCTTAGACACTGACAACTTACCGAAATTAACTCTTAAATTTGGTTGAAAAAAAAAAGGAATAATAATAATAATAACTAGATTTATTGTTAATTTACACTTAAAAGCAAAGAAAGTAAAAGGATATTAAATTCCAGCCTTTAACTTGCTTTTGTATGTCCATAACTTAAATAAACTTTGAAAAATAAACCGTTTAACTTTGAGGATATGGCAAAAGTAACTGAAAATCATTTTTTTATATCAATTTATTTAATTTGGACTATTTTTATGATCTATGTTACATATCAAATTTATTTAAAATGCTTACAATTCGAATTCCATCCTGTAATAATGGCTGTAGACCGCGTACAAGCTTGTGTAGACAACGTCAAGTTTGATGTCATATGACGTCATAGGCATAAGAAATTAATGAAATGAAATATTAAGTATCTTAAATATATCAAGTAATTTTTTCATGCTCCTTGCAACTTTGCAACATATAGAAATTAACGCGTAGATATATTAACATTCTTTTTGACTTTATGACGTCAAATGACGTTAATCCTCACAGAATATAAATAAGGCTTAAAGACTAATATTCAGTCCAAATATCAACTTTCTAAATCATCTGGAAGCGATTTTATATGTATTTGAAATCTGACGTCAATGGTTCGAAACTTGGATTCGCCATAGAACCATTGCCTTTCCGAATTTGTCAAAACGGGACCCGGGATACACAACTAGAGCGTTACATATACATTCTGTGAAATTTTGATGAAAATCGATCCAAAAATAATGGCTGTAAACTGCGTAAAACCTTTTTGTCCTGACGACAAATCTGACGTGATATAACGTCACATTAATATGAGTTACATTGCATTCTAAGGGAAAATTTAAAAAATTATTGACCTTATGACGTCATATGACGTTAAATGACGTTCATCTTCATAGAATTGAAGGGAGACTTTGAGACTTATATACTGTCCAAATATTAGATTTCTAATTCATCTGGAAACGATTTTATACGTATTTGAAATTTGACGTCAATGGTTCGAATCTTGGATCCGCCATAAACCTTTGCATTTTCGAATTTGAAAAAACGGACACCGGAAGGCACAACTAGACTCTAACATACACATTCTGGGAAATTTTGATGCAAATCGGCCCAGAAATAATGGCTGTAGACCGCGTACAAATATGTTTAGACGACGTCAAGTTTGACGTCAAAACACGTCATAGTCAAATGAAAATTATTGAAATGCAAATTGTTCTATCTGAAGCATATGCTATTGAATTTTCAAGGTGCTCGAACGTATACAACATATAAAAATCATCACGTAAAGATTAGAAATTACTTTTCACCTTATGACGTCATATGAGGTCATATGACGTTCATCTTCAGAGAATGTAAAGAAACCCTTGAGATTTATATTCTGTCCAAATATCATCTTTCTAGCTCATTTCTAAGCGATTTTATACGCATTTGAAATTTGATGTCAATGGTTCGAATCTTGGATTCGCCATAGAACTATTGCATTTTCGAATTTTGAAAAACGGATACCGGAAGGCACAACTAGAGCCTAACATACGCATTCTGTGAAATTTTGATAAAAATTGGTCAAGAAATAATGGCTGTAGACCGCGTACAAACTTTTGTAGACAACGTCAAGTGTGACGTCACCTGACGTCATAGGAATATGAAAATCATAGATATCAAAATTTCAGCATCTGAAGTATATGCCATTAAATTTTCATCGCCCTTGGACCATAGCAACATATAGAAATTAAAGCGTAGAAAAGAAGAAAGAATAATAATAATAATAACTAGATTTCGTTTGTCCCGAACAAACGATAGGGCTTTCTGCTCCTATGGCTTAAGTGTCATTATGACCTTAAACTTTGATTTTATTACCTCAAAGTCATAGGTCACAATATATAGGCCGTGGGCAATCTCCCTACCAAGTTTCACAGACATAGGCTTATTTCTTCTCAAGTAACAAATAAAAACGATTTTATATTAAGTGTCACTTTGATCCTGACCTTTGACCAAATGACCTGAAAATTAAAAAAAAGATCGTGAACTGGCCATGGACAATGTCCCTAACAAGTTTAACAACTACGGATTATTCATTCTCAAGGAATTCAGCGGACAAGGATTTTTATATTAAATGTCACCGTGACCTTGACTTTTTTAAAAGGGAAAAATCTATGCTTATTCCTTCTCAATTTATTGTGCGGACAAAGACTCTACACTAAGTGTCAACGTGACCTTGACCTTTGACATAATGACCTCAAAATCAATCGTGATCATTCAATATCCATGTCAACCCCTCATCTAAGTATGAAAACAGCACACATATTAGTTATCAAGTTATTGAGTGTACATTGATATGGCTTACGGACGGACAGATGGACAAGCCTTATCATAATAAGGGCAAATTACTAAACTTGATATTGTAAGAAAGCTCTTACAATATCAATTATTTCACTTTCTTATTATGTTCTCCTATCTATAACGGATTTTTATGTATAGATAACTTAAGAACCACTGCAAAAGTACATGAATGAATCGTCTAAATTCTTCTTTTTTTTTGTTACTTCATAAAATGATTTCCAATTTCAAAAACCTAAGTACCGTTAGAAAGGTCTTCAAATTCCCTAAATTTCACATGCTTTATGTATGGATGTATCTTTAGGCACTTTTAAGATATGGATAGTTTACTTCTAGAAAACTTCAAAAATCGGCAAAAATATGTTCTTCAAATTATATTCACACCCTAATTTACAAAACTCATGTTTCTTTAGATATAAGCAGTTAAAAGCACTTGGGGTAACACTATTTTCGTTTTTCTGCCAAAACTCAACTGATCCAACCCCGATCATCAAAAACTAAACATCATCTGGGATATCTTTCAAAGCTCTACAAATTATACCATAGAATATTCATTGTTTTTGAGATATTTAAGGCCGAAGTATAAAACGATAACTGAAATATGACCTTAAATCAGTGATTTTACAGAAACGGATGCCACCATGTTCGACGGAACACAAGGTTGCACATTTATTGAAAGTTACGTGTAAATCGATCAAAAAATAAAGCCTGCAGGGCCTAAAAACCGCTTATTTCTAATGCAAAATTGCTTATTACGTTCTGACGTTAAATGACGTAATACGACGTCAGTTGTCATGGAATACGAAGAAGATCTCAAGACACATATGCTGTCCAATGTTCATGCTTCTAGCACCTCAGGTGGCTTTGTAATACGAAATTATGATTTTAAGACCAAAGTTCGAATCTCGATTTTGGCATTAAATCTCGAACTTTTGGAATTTTGAAAAGCTAATTAAATACGCACATCAACATCCTAATGTACACTTTCTGTGAAAATATCAAGCCGCCCGGATTAGAAATGTCAGCTGCAGAGCGCGAATCATATTTGGTAGCATTTTTCAACTGTGACAACACATAACATCATAATTATGAAGATGAAAATTGTTGCATTCAAAAGGGCCAAAGTCACTTTGAACCTCAAAAGGAGGACAAATAATAATAAGAAAAAATATAACAAACCCAATAGGACTTTCTGCTTGAGGCAGAAAACCCTAATAAAAGTTTGAAAAAAGGCGTAATTACAAAGGCAATATGCTTATCGGTCCTGGTGTACACCATTGCATCCTAAAATGCACCTCATTCTCTCAAATACGCATCGCAATTAACCTTTCAACATGGGCACTCTTTCCTGCGTAGGAACGTCCGGATCGAGGGTAACCAACCCAATAACCGCCTTCTTTCCTTACTTCAAATTGCTAGATTTTTCTATACAAGCCCTCATCCGAAAAACATAAATATCTGCCATGTTTCTTGACGGAATCACTTGAAAATTTCAGGACTTTTTGCACATTGAAGGCGTCGGCATTCCTACAAATTTCAACTTCATACATCAACTTACCGATTTTATACGAACTTTTTAATAATTCTTGCTTAAAAATGCATATCGTCATAATCACGTGACCAAACAAATATTCCTTGCAGTATACATTACTTCACTTTTAAGTTTGTTTATCCTGAAAAAATCATAATAATTGACTCAAAGTTCATGAAGCTACAGCGTTTCAATTTCGTCAAAAGTCCACTTTTCGTTTTTCTGCCATAACTCTACCGTTTGAACCCCGATCTTCAAAACCTAATATCACCTTAAAGGAATTTCAAAGCACTTCAAATTTTACTCATAGTTTCTAGGTAGATAATATTTCGTTTTTGAGATACTAATGGCCGAATAAAAACACCTAAAACTGACATATAACCTTGACCTTTGCGACTTTCCGGAACGGAGGTCACCATGCATGATGGGACACGAGGTTGCAAATTAATTAAAAGTAACATGCCAATCTGTCAAAAAATCAAGCCTGCAGGTCCTAAAAGCCGTTAATTTCGAAAGCAAAATTTCTTATCACAGTGTGCCGTCATACGACGTCAGTTGTCAAATAATACAAAGAAGACCTCAGGACACATAGGCTATCCAATTTTCACGCTTCTATCTCATCAGAAGCCTTTGAAACACGAAATTATATTTTTATGACCAAATTTCGAATCTCGATTTTGACATAAAAACTCGAACTTTCGGAATTTTGAAACTTCAAGAATGTATGCACATCTACATCCCAACTTTCACATTCTGTTAAAATATCAAGTCAATCGGACCAATATTGACGGCTGCAATGCGCGAACCAAATTTGGTAGCTTATTTGAACTGTGACGTCAAATGACGTCATATGAAGATGAAAAATGTTGCTTTCAAAAGGGCCAAAGTCACTCTGATTACTGTAAAAATTTCATGCTGCTGGCTTATTGGCAACCTGTTTTAATTTGAACCTCAAAAGGAGGACAAATAATAATAAGAAAAAACATAACAAACCCAATAGGACTTTCTGCTTGAGGCAGAAAGCCCTAATAGAAGTTTGAAAAAAAAACGTAATGACAAAGGCAATATGCTTATCGGCCCTGGTGTACACCATTGCATCCTAAAATGCACCTCATTCCCTCAAATACGCATCGCAATTCACCTTTCAACACGGGCACTCTTTCCTGCGTAGGAACGTCCGGATAACCAACCTAATATCCGTTTTCTGTTTTTACTTCAAATTGCTAGATTTCAGTATACAATCCCTAATCCGAAAAACATGTATATCTGCTATGTTTGATGACGTAATCACTTGAAATTTTCAGGACTTATTGCACATCTTTGATTACGACATTGGTGCAAATTTAAACTTTAGACAGGATGACCTTGAGTGAACCTTCACAAACGATGCTAAAATAAACTTGATCCATGTAGAACTCTGGTTGCCATGGCAACGGAAAGAAAATAATTATGAAAATCATCTCCTTCAAAACTACTGGCCAGATTTCAAAATGTTTTGGTACAGATGTTCCTTGCGTTACTATCTACCAAGATTGCTAAAAATATTCCGAACCGTAAGAAAACATGGCCGCCAGGGGCGGGGCTTATTTGCCTTATGTGTACATAGTTAAAAACTTTAAACGACATCTTCTCTGAAACCGACGGACAGAATTTGATTAACTTGGCAAGGATGATCTTTGGGCGAACCTTCACAAAAGTTGCTAAAATAAACTTTTCCATGTAGAAATCTGGTTGCCATGGCAGCGGAAAGAAAGAAAAATGAAATCATCTCGTTTTGAACTACTTTTGTTCAAATCATGATCCTGGGGTCAAAATTGGTCTAGCCCCAGGGGTCACTTGATTTAACATATGCTAATATAGGAAAAACTTGAAAAATCTTCTTCTCAGAAACCACAAGGCCTGGAGTTAATATTTTGTGTGCAGCATTGTCTTGTAGATCACTACCAAGTTTGTTCAAATCATGGCCCTGGGGTCAAATTTGGCCCCGCCATAGAGGTCACCTAATTTTACATAGGTTAATATAGAAAAAGCACTTAAAAAATCTTCTTCTCAGAAACCTCAAGGCCTGGAGTTAAGATATTTGGTATGTAGCATTGTCTAATGGGTCTCTACCAAGTTCGTACAAATAATGACCTTTGGGTCAAATTTGGCCCCGCCAAAGGGGTCCCTGATTTTACGTAGGTTAATATAGGAAAAACTTGAAAAATCTTCTCAGAAACCACAAGGCCTGGAGTTTAGATATTTGGTGTTTAGCATTGTCTAGTAGATCTCTACCAAGTCTGTTTAAATCATGAACCTGGGGTCAAAATTGGCCCCAACTCAGGGGTCACTTCATTTAACATAGACTAATATAGGAAAAACTTGAAAAATCTTCTTATCAGAAACCACAAGGCCTGGAGTTTAGATATTTTTTGTGCAGCATTGTGTAGTGGATCTATACCCAATTTGTTGAAATCATAACCCTGGGGTCAAAATTGGGCCCGTCCCAGGGGTCACTTGAGTTAACATAGGCTAATATAGGAAAAACTTGAAATATTTTCTTCTCAGAAATCACAAGGCCTGGAGTTTAGATATTTGGTTTGTTACATGGGCTAATAGACCGCTACCATGTTTGTTCAAATCATGACCCTGGGATCAAAATTGGCTCTGCCCCAGGGGTCACTTGCTTTTACCTACTGATACCAGGTGAGCGATTCAGGGCCATCATGGCCCTCTTGTTTGCATGTAAAGAGGACTAGTGATACTTTGTTCCCTTGCAGAACACTAAGTTTGAGTATTATCGTAGTTTTTTTAAAAAATGGTTCTCGAAAAGCTAGCATTATGAAACTGTAGATGAAAACAAAGCCATCGATTCCCTTTTGAATGAATTGACTTTAAATTTTATATTATTTCATATGAAGTCACAGATTTTTATCTGCTATTTATGTAAGTTTGCACTCTACAACCGTCAATTCGGGACAGATTTTCTTCATTTTTTTAAGATGGTGTATGTCAGAATAGTAAATGGATATGATCAGTTTTAACATGGTTTGAAGTGCAGAAAGTCCTTTCTTTTGTTCAGAACAAAAGGAGTCTGGTTACAGAATGTGTTTGTACCAACGAATGTCAGTATCACATGCACTGATATATAATTCTTATTCGAATGAATTGCGGCAAGCAAGGACACATACCAACGAATGTCAGTATGTATTGTTAAATTAAATGACTAAAAAGCAAAATTGTAAGTGGCATGTATTCTAAAGTGAACTGATGGTACAACTAGGATTTAATTTTACCAGATTTTTTTAAATAATTTGATAAAATTAGTAGCTTAATCTAAAGCAACATCACTATAGCCATTAACCACTACAGCGAAGTTTTTACAGAATAACTATTACGAAAGATTTGTTTCATTGTAAGATTGGGTCATTACTATCATGCGTGTAATATTCATTTATCCATAATCCATTAAGACGTTACCCTAAGATATATAATTTGAACTGCACTGGAAGTGTACATGAGCATGAAATCAAATTGTGTTGGTTATATTAACTTTACAATTCCTGAATATTTCAACCTCTTTTGGACAGGTATTGCAGCATTGAGACACATCGAAAATTACCCTTAAACGTTTAAGTATTTATCATTTGTAAAATATTCTTTTTGAAAGCGTTTAAAAACCCTTACAAGTATTAATCATTCAGGTAATGTGATAAATTTGTTTTGCAAACGTGCGCCAAATGCTAGGTCAAGGACTGACGATAACTAGAACTATCACTTTAGATAATTAATACCTCCCGCATCTCACCTAGTCTTTAATATATCTGACCACGAAACAAGAGAAAAGAAAACTAGCATGACGGTAGGACACATTTATGACCAAAGAATTCTTACTTTCTTGTTTGATAGAAGAAGAATTTGAAAATTTGATATTGAGAGTATATAGGGGTCTCATTTATCAAGGGATCATTTTTAGCTCACCTGAGCACAAAGTGCTCAAGGTGAGCTTTTGTGATCGCCCTTCGTCCGGCGTCCGTCGTCGTGCGTCGTCCGTCGTCCGTCGTCAACAATTTGCTTTAAACGACATCTCCTCTGAAACCGCTGGACATATTTTAATGAAACTTGGCAGGAATGTTCCTTGGGTAAGGCTCTACAAAAGTTGCTAAAATAAAGTTGATCCATGGAGAACTCTGGTTGCCATGGCAACAAAAAGAAAAATAATTTGAAAACTTTAAAAATCATCTTCTTCAAAACTACTGGCCAGATTTCAAAATAAATTGGTACAGATGTTCCTTGTGTCAACCTCTACCAAAGTTGCTAAAATTATTCCGATCCGTAAAAAAACATGGCCGCCAGGGGCGGGGCTTATTTGCCATATATGTATATAGAGAAACCTTTAAACAACATCTCCTCTGAAACCACTGGACAGAATTTGATTAAACTTGGCAGGGATGATCCTTTGGTCAACCTTCACAAAAGTTGCTAAAATAAACTTGATCCATGTAGAACTCTGGTTGCCATGGCAACAAAAATAAAAATAAAATGAAAACTTTAAAAATCATCTTCTTCAAAACTACTGGCCAGATTTTAAAATAAATTGGTACAGATGTTCCTTGGGTCAACCTCTACCAAAGTTGCTAAAATTATTCCGATCCGTAAAAAAACATGGCCGCCAGGGGCGGGGCTTATTTGCCTTATATGTATATAGGGAAAACTTTAAACAACATCTCCTCTGAAACCACTGGACAGAATTTGATTAAACTTGGCAGGGATGATCCTTGGGTCAACCTCCACAAAAGTTGCTAAAATAAACTTGATCCATATAGAACTCTGGTTGCCATGGCAACAAAAAGAAGAAAAAAATGAAAACTTTAAAAATCATCTTCTTCAAAACTACTGGCCAGATTTTAAAATAAATGGGTACAGGTGTTCCTTGGGTCAACCTCTACCAAAGTTGCTAAAAATTTTCCGATCCGTAAAAAAACATGGCCGCCAGGGGCGGGGCTTATTTGCCTTATATGTATATAGGGAAAACTTTAATCAACATTTCCTCTGAAACCACTGGAAAGAATTTGATTAAGTTTGGCAGGAATGATCCTTGGGTCAACCTTCACAAAAGTTCCTAAAATAAACTTGATCCATATAGAACTCTTGTTGCCATGGCAACAAAAAGAAAAAAAATAAGAAAACTTTAAAAATCATCATCTCCAAAAATACTGGCCAGATTTTAAAATAAATTGGTACAGATGTTCCTTGGGTCAACCTATTTATCTCAGGTGAGCGATTTAGGGCCATCATGGGCCTCTTGTCAAACTGTATGACAATGTTAAAGACCATAATCTCTTGATCAAGTTCATTTATGGCTGAGATCTGCAAATTAGGTCAGGATTTATGCTCCTTTTAATGGCAGCAGAAAGAAAAAAAAAATGAAAATTTTAAAAATCACCTCCTTCAAAACTACAGGCCAGATCTCAAAATTTTTATGCCCCGCCAACATTGGGGGGCATATAGATTTTCGGTCTGTGCGTCCATCTGTCCGTCAGTCACACCTCAGGTTTACCTTTGCGTTTAAGCTTTTTTTCTAAGAAGATGTTTTCACATCTTTATGAAACTAAATACACATGTACATCTTTATGCAAATTAATGGCTGTGACCTATATTTCATGGTTGGATGAACATTGAACAATTGGTCGTTCTGGCTCAGGTTTACCTTTGTGTTTAAGCTTTTTTAGCTCACCTGAGCACGTGTGCTCAGGATGAACTTTTAGGATCTATGAATGTCCGTCGTCTGTCCGTCCGTCCGTTGTCCGTCGTCCACAATTGTTCGTTTGCACTTTAGCATTTTCATTTTATGAGCAATTATCTTCAAACTTTAAAACAATGTTTATAACCAAAAAATCTCGGTCAAGTTCGATTATGGCTGATATCGGAACATTAGGTCAGGAGTTATGCCCCTTTTAAAATTAAAAAAAAGCCAGATTTCACATTGTTTGCACTCTAGCATCTTCATTTCATGAGTAATTATCTTCAAACTTTATATCAATGTTTATAACCATAAAATCACGATTGAGTTCGATTGTGACTGAGATGGGTCATTTAGGTCAGGAGTTATGTCCCTTTTAATACAAAAAATGCAAGATTTCACTTTGTTTATTCTCTACCAACTTCATTTTTTTAACAATCATTTTTAAACTTTAAGACAATGTTTATGCCCATAATCTCACAATCGGGTTCAATTATAACTGATATTGACTTGTAAATTTAGGAGTTATGCCCATTTCACCATAAAAAAAGCCAGATTTCACTTTAACACTCAAGCATCTTTATTTCTTAAGCAATCATCTTTCTCAGGTGAGCGACCAAGGGCCATTTTGGCCCTCTTGTTTAATTTACCAAGTATGGTAGAGCATTATTGTTACCAGCTACCGGGGCTCAGCTCAGTACATATTAAAATAAGTATACTTGAGTCGTTTGATGTATTTAATATTATATAATTAAGTTCATTTCGTATTATTCTGATTACTGTATAACAAATATTTCAGGATACCACAACAATGACGGTTTCCAACCGAAATAAACAAAATACAATATCTGAGAGTTATGTGCTTACATAATTCATATCATAGCAGTTTTTCTAGATCCAATTGGTGATTTATATCGATACAAAGAACAATGACATGGTCACAATACATGTACAAGATATTTAAAAGCAATACAACATTACACTTCACACATGTACATATTTACACAACTCACCAGTATATGGTACTAACTGGACGTCATCCCTCCGCTCATATCATGCTGTTAATTCTGTAAATCAGGCGTAAAAATTGCCTTGTTTCTGGTAACAGGCTGTGAAAAAATGGGTCGGTCGGTCGGCTTTTCTTTTCTTTTTTTGTGCTCTTTTTTTGAAAGCTTAGATCTAATGTGGAAAACGTAACATGCTACATGCCAATATACCTTTTACTGTATTTTGCAATATCAGACAGCTTTACAGAAAAATAAATCTTTCTAGTTTGTACTAAACATCAGTTCATTTAGCTGATATGAGAATTTGGTTGCCGGTACATGTACACAGTATATTACCTAGAAAGCACATGCTGGGTGCAGATGAAAATTCATTACAAATGGCGGAGGCAGTCACCTGTGTCATTCAACACACGTTCTTATGTTTTCTAATTATGAATAAATGCGAAATACTCGGATGGTATCGCTTACGATATCTGTTTACATTTTACACACTCTCTACCGACTTGCGTTTTATCTGCGGTGAGAAACTATTGTTTTCGGTGCAAAAGGGGGAGAAGATTGGGCAAGAAATGTATGATGGACTGATTAATGTCTATTATGAAATCATCTGGTAGCTTGTAAGTATATTTAAAGTATACTGAGGATCTACCAAATTGACTGTTGTTACGACCCACTTAAAAAAAACTTGTTCGCAAAGTTTCAGACGTAGTTTATCTTTGATTACGAGTATTTACGAAAGATAGTTCGAAACGAATCCGTAACCTCAAAATGGCTGACTCCTAAGTTATCGTTAGTAACTTGTTTAAACGAAAAAAAAATCGATATAAAATCTTAGAATAAAATGGATATTAGTAGTGTAAAAGTAGGATTCTCGCGGCTATTTTGTTTTAGGAGGAATATACAGTTATATAGAGGGGGCGTGTCTAGTCGCCATCTTATTTGGAGGAATATACAGTTATACAGAGGGGGCGTGTCAAGTCGCCATTTTTGGAGGTATATAGAGTTATATAGTGGGGGCGTGTCTGACCACCATATGCACGACTGCGTAAAGAGCAGTGGACATGTCAGTAATTAAGCTGTTTATTAACAATGTTGTCATTGAAGTCATCATGTAGTGGACATGTAGTAGGCGTGTCGGCATTCAATATTCTAATTAAAAAAAAGTTTATATGAAAGGGTGAGAGCTGTGTTAGCAATAGAAGTCGCATGTCTCAGAATATAAAGAAGAAATCACGGAGTATACGTGGTGTCAATTTTAGTTTTACAGCTCACATAGGACCTACAAAATACTTAAATATATTTTAAGGTCCAAAGTTCGGAACTTTGTTTAACCACAGAACCTTGGTCTTTTTGAATCTGGGAAAACGTATATAATAATGCACATCTAGAACGTAATATATACATTTTGTGAAAATAACTAGTAAATCCGCCGAGAAATGAAGGCTGTAGAGTACGAAAAAAACTTTTGTAGTAAATGTCAAACTTGACGTCATGTGACGTCATAGGAATGTAAAATTCATAGATTCTAAAATTTCATCGCGTCAGATACGGGCTCTAATTCTTTCGTGATTCTAGACCGCCAGCAACCTATTGAAATAAGAACCTCTTTTGGAAGGAAAAAAAAATAAACAGCACAGAAAAAAGGGTCTAATAAAAACCACTTTCCTTTTTTTTAACTTCAAATTGCTAGACTTCCATATACAAGCTCTTATCCGAGAAACATTTCTGCCATGTTTGATGACGTAATCACTTGAAACTTTCACGACTTTTTGCACATCTTAGGTTGTATCATTCCTGCAAATTTAGACTTCATACATCAACTTGCTGATTTTATATGATTTTTTAAAAATTTTTAATATTCATGATGTCACAATCACGTGACAAAACAAATAATCTTTGCAGTATACATCACTTCACATTACAGAGTGTTAATCCTGAAAAAATTATAATGTTTGACTCAAAGTTCATGAAACTACAGCGTTTCAATTTCGTTAAAAGTACACTTTTCGTCTTTCTGCCATAACTCAACCAATTCAACCCCGATCTTCAAAAACTAAATATCACCTGAAAGGCATTTCAAAGCACTACAGATTTTACCACAGTGTCCAGGTAGGATTTTTTTCGTTTTTGAGATAAACCTTGCCGAATAAAACCACCGATAACTGACATATGACCTTGACCTTTACGACTTTCCGGAAACGGAAGTGACAAAGGAAAATGAGATGCTTTGTTGCACATTCAGTGAAAATTTTATGCAAATCGGTCAAAAGTTAAGGCATGTCGGGCTTAAAAACCCTACATTTTGGATTAAAAGTTTTACGTCATACGACGTCAGTCTTTCCAGAGCTGTAAGAAATTGATAAGACACATGGTTTGTCCAAATTTTAAGTTTCTAGCTTATCTGAAAGCTTCGTAATACTTAAATACATTTTCAGGTCCAAAGTTCGAAACTTGGTTCAGCCATAGATCCTTGGTCTTTTTTAATGTTGCAAAATGTATATAATCCTGCACAACTAAGTAGCAATCCATACATTCTGTGAAAAAATCAGGTCAATTGGTCAAGAAATGACAGCTGTAGAGCGCGTACAAGCTTTGGTAGCTTTTTTCCACCCTAAATTTGCTGCAATCAAAAGCGCCAAAGTCATTGTGCATACTGTTAAAATTTCATGCAACTGCCTTGTCGGTAACCTGTTTTAATTTGAACCTCAAAAGGAAGAAAAAGGTAGAATAATAATAATAAAAAACATAACAAACCCAATAGGTCTTTCTACTTGAGGCAGAAAGCCCTAATAAAAAAACAGTACAAACCCAATAGGACTTTCTGCCGAAAAAGTTAACAACTGGTACTGATAAATAGAATAAGATAATACATGCTAGATTTTTAAAGGAAAGGGAATTTGAATTGTTCTACAGTTTTGTATCCTATACCACACAGTTTACAAATGTAAAATCGGGTAAAGTTCGGGTTCATTTCTGTGATAAAGTTTGCATTATCATCTTCTAATTTTAGCTGCTATTTAAACTTTAAAGTCTTTTTGGACTGAATAAAAAAGAATGGGTATCTCAAGGCAAAGTTTAGTTACTTTAATAGATAATGAAACTGGTTGAAATTCTTAATTTGCTTTATTGTGAGTCATCAAAAACAACAATTTCATCCCCCCACTCCTCTGAAAAAAAAAAACACAAGCAAATATCAAATTGAATAATAATGAATGTCCAATGACCATTGAAACAGCCAGTGAATGGTGACGATTCTGGACAACAGCTGAATTTATAAAATAGGTTGTCTTCAAGCAAACTAAAAATAAATTGATCTATATTTATCTATTTTTCTATTCTTTCAGATAATTATACTCGGATTATTAACTAATTGTATAAAGTAAAAGAGTTAATAACAGAAGTATCAAATTTTGGGGCATTTATGTATTTTGACCATGCATGAGATGACCTTGAACATGACTGTTAATTGGCCATTGAAATCTGTAATTACACATACAGGCTAAAATTAATACAATCCATTTTGTTATTTATCATTTTAGCCTTACCTGTAACATTTATCAACAAAAATTTCAGTGATCAGTTGAAACATATATTGATATATTGCTGCCATCATGGACAGAATCTATTTGTTAAACCATACATATAGATGCATAATCTTAATAACATTGTATAGAAAAGACTTTTTTAGTTGAAAAGGTATGCATAAAGCAATATTTCTGTAGCAAATGTGATCAATTTCAGCATATAAATGCTTAAAAAGAGATATTAGAGAGAAAATAACAAATATTTGAGTATTTCATGTGTTTTGACCTTGAAATGACCTTGAACTTGACTTAGAAAGGTCAATCAAATTTGTAAGTTTTGCATACATGCTAAAATAAAGTTATTTCTTTTAAACACTTATGATTGACCTTTACATATGGTATTTATCAATGAAACATCCAATGATCATTGATACAGCAACTGAATGGCGGCCATCTTGGATAATGTGTATGTGTGTAAATTGCCAAAGTTTATACATAATCTAAACAGAGTTATCATACAAAACAGTTTTAAATGAAAGAATACACACATAACAATATTTCTATCACTAAAAGTAATCCATTTGAGTATACAAAATGCATAAAATGAGAAAAAGTAGTTAGGAGATATCAAATTTTGGAGTATTTTTTGTACTTTGACCCTGAAATGACCTTGACCTTGACCTTGAATTTGCTATTGTTGTATATGAATTTGATGTACATTATGGAAGGAGTAATAATCATGCAAATATTTTGAACTACATCTGTAAATAAATCTGTAACAAACAGATAAAATAATTTCACTGAACTTGCGATTTATGGCGGCCATCTTGGACGCCATCTTGGATTTCCGAGTCCGCACCAGGCGTTGGCAATTTATGCCGGCAGTTTCATATAGTACAGACATTGGCAAACATTTTGGTATATAGCATTGCTTGTTCTACTTTTATGGCCACCCCAACTCCCAAAACCCACTGATTGTCACCCTACTATATATGTAACGTGTTAGATAGAGAAAATATGTAATGGGTATACGAAACCGGAAACAACTGTTTTAGTACAATGTCATATGATAAAAAAAATACATTTCATGAAGTTTAAATGTGAAATATTCACAATACCTTTATGCAAATTCATAATAGTTTTCGGAAATGAGATTTGGATAAATCAATGTTGGCTCCAGCTTAGGCCATCAAATAGTTTTGTTGACCCGGGCGCCTCTGTGCAATCAGGTCTTCCTCCACCTACGTCGCTGTATATATGTCTGTGATATTGTCGCTATATGACTGAATACTGTCGTCTCGATATGACTGAAATACTGTCTCTATTTGACTGAAATACAGTCGCCATATGACTGAAAAACTGTCGCTATATAACTGATATATTGTGTCTGTATGACTTAAATACTGTCGCTATATGACTTAAATACTGTGTCTGTATAAATGAAATACTGTCCCTATATGATTGATTTACTATGTCTGTATGACTGAAAAATTGTCGTTATATGACTAAAATACTGTCACTGTATAATGGAAACCTGTCGCTATATGACTGAATAACTGTCGTTATAAGACTGAAATACTGTCACTGTATAACGGAAATACTGTCGCTATATGACTGAAATAATGTCACTGTATAATGGAAACACTGTCACTATATGACTGAATAACTGTCCCTATATGACTGAAATACTGTCACTGTATAATGGAAATACTGTCGCTATATGACTGAAATACTGTCACTGTATAATGGAAATACTGTCGCTAATATGACTGAAATACTGTCACTGTATAACAGAAATACTGTCGCTATATGACTGAAGTACTGTCGCTATATGACTGAAATACTGTCTTTGTATACTGTTGCTATATGACTGAAATATTGTCGCTATATGACTGAAATACTGTGTCTATATGGCTGAAATACTCTTGCTATATGACTGAAATACTGACACTATATGACTGAAATACTGTCGCCATATAACTGAAATACTGTCGATACATTTCCGAAATACTGTCGCTATATGACCGAAATACTGTCGCTGTATGACTGAAACACTATCGTTATTTGACTGAAATACTGTCATTATATAACGGAAATACTGTCGCTATATGACTGAAATACTGTCTCTGTATGACTGAAATACTGTCGCCATATAACTGAAATACTTTTCGCTATATGTCTGAAATATTGTCACTATATGTCTGAAATATTGTCTCTGTATGACTGGTATACTATCTACAATATATGAATGAAATACAGTTAAAGTAACTGTCTTCATATAACTGCAATACAATCGCACATTAAATATCAATAAATAACTGATATGTCAATAAGAAATAGCGACGTTCAATGTTTTCTTCTTTGACCATGAGTCAAGGATAAGTTTTATTCTGTTTTATATTAAAATGCTATAACTTTCTCCGGAAAACCGCGATGTCTTATAGAATTAACCAGCCTCTGGTTCATAAATGGCTGGGGAATTTTTTAAAACGATAATTACTTCAGGATATTGGTTAAGAAATGGATATTTATATGTACATCTCATACTAGCAGATATGCTTTTTTTCCATTTATTTATTATTTCCATTTCAGTTACATACATAGTTCAATATATCCTGAAGATGTTACAAAACATATATAGAAAAGTTCAGTATACATGTAATGCAATTTCATGGAAAATTTAGAGAGAAAGAAAGCAGAATGATAATAGAGAAAATAGGAAAGGTTTACAATAATAGAAAAGGGATAGAAAAAAATAATAATAAGATGGATGAAATCAGAGAAAGTAAAATGGTTAAAGGTGATGCTGTTAATATCTTCAATATATTTCTCTCGGCATATATTTAAAAGAGAAATACAGATATGCTTTTGAAGTTTGATTTTAAAAAAAAAGCAAGAAAAATTTTAGCTCACCTGAACACATGTGTTCAGGATGAGCTATTTTGGTCGTTTATAGCCATAAAGCCTTGGCTATGTTCGATTATGAATGATATCGGCAAATTACGTCAGGAGTTATGCCCCTTTTAATATAAAAGGCCAGATATCGCACTGTTTACACTCTAGCATCTACATTTCTTCAGCAGTCATCTTCATACTTCATGACAATGTTTATAGCCATAAAGTCTCGGCCAAGTTCGATTATGATTGATATTGACTTATTAGGTGAGGAGCAATAGACCTTTTAATAATAAAAAAAATGACATATTTCACTTTGTTTACACTATAGCATCTTTATTTAAGCATTTATCTTCAAACTTTATGACAATGTTTATGGCCATAATCTCCCAGCCAAGTTTGATTATGACTGTTAAAGGCCAATTCCGTCAGGAGTTATGCTCCTTGAATAAAATGTCAGATTTTGACTTAGTTACACTCTAGCGTCTGCAATTTGTAAACAATCATCCTTTAATTTATACACAATCATAATGGCAACAATATCTCATTTGAGTTCGATTATTGCTGATGTCTGACTGATAGAGCTACAGTTTAGACGCTTGAAATATCAGAACATCACACATACGTATTTGCCGTTTTTACGCTCCAACATCTTCATTTCTTAACCCTTTCCCTCATAGAGGAAACCATGAAAAGACCTATGCGAACAACATAAAACCAGAGTCACTCGCAGGCTGATCAGGTTTTATGCTGTTCGCTGCTCCTCAGTGGTCTGGAAATGAGGACTTTATAATTAAATTTGGTAAGGTTTACTGTGGTTTTCTGCAGATCAGGCTTTATGTGGTACCTATTGAGTGCGTCAAAATGAGTCTATATGAGGGAAAGGGTTAAGCAGTGAAGGCAAGGTTTCTCAACTGAGCGACGTCAGGGCAATCTTGGCCCTCTTGTTAAAAAAGAAGGATTTTTATCCAGTGAGAACATCCCGTATGAAATCTTCTGTTTAAACTTTTATTAGGTTCCTGTTACACTAGATATATGAGGCGTTTTAAGTCGAAAAATATGGTACTGGCACTGCTTGACGCACAACATATAAGGAGTTTCGTAAATTATATTCTAGGGTCCTGCGGAAAAAGGTTTTGTCACAAATGGGTATCCGTAGTTTTATCCCAGATAACATCCGCTTCACAGCACTTCAGTCCTACTTTCAGTAACAAACTATACATGTCCGTCGTGTTTATATCTTCTTCCGTCTCCTCGGTATGAATTCATGAATTAGTAAACAATTTGGTCCCAGCTCGACATAAATGTAGCAATAGCGAAGTTTTGACTGTGTTCGATTGTTGCCTTGAACAAGTAACGTCTTTTATCTTTACACAACATCTGGCGACGTTAAGTACATTAAGTTTATCAATTTCCTACCAACTATAGGGTATCTAGCCCTGGACATTCATTCAAAATCGGTCTCAAATGTGTTGAACCCGAGAAAACATAGGAACTAGGTCTATTTGCATTTGGATGTTGAAGTTATAGACACTTGTTTTGGGGCGGTTGGGCGAGAACCTTCGCAGGTTATAGGTTCCGTGTAAAAAAGTAAAATAATTATAGTTATTTGTGTATCGTTTAATATTATACACTTTTATACTGTAATAAGTTGCTATTTTCAATTTTATTTGCATTTAAGGCTGCAGAAATATTGCTAATCAGTGATAAGTGCATGTGGCAAATGTTGTGACAATGGTAGTCCGCAAATGAACATCGCATGTTACTAGGAGATTTAGTGAAATCAATCACGTGTGTAACGCCGTTATACGTCGCAACGCCGTTAAACGTCGCAATTGCCGCTAAACGTCGCAGCACTAACGCTAAACGTCGCAACCACCGCTAAACGTCGCAACTGCCCTGCCGCCAAACGTCGCAACGTTAACGCTAAACGTCGCAAAAAAATCGACTGCCCCTAAACGTCGCACAACTTTAACGCTAAACGTCGCACTTAGTAGGGAGGTTCAGTATCGAACCTAAACATCACACATAAGTTCAGAGTAACTACTCATGGTTCTATAGCAACCACCAACATGTCCCTAGCAACCATCATTAAGTCCTTAGCAATCAATCTCGTGCCCTTAGCAACTGCATAAAAGTCCGAAGCAACCACTCCTGTGTCCATAGCAACCACTATCGGGCCCTAAACATCATCTTTAAGTTAATAGCAACCACTCTTGGAGCTTACGCAGCCTACTCATGGTCCCTTACAACCAGTATCTTGCCCTTACCAACCGCCTAAGTGTCCATGGCCACCATTCACACGAATCCCTTGCAACATACTAACGCACTGAGTATAGGATATAGTCTAGATACCCAGGGTATTATCTAGGATTTTTCCCTTGGGGTGGGGGTATCCAAGATCAGCTCGAAATTCCAATACTGGGGGTCCAATTCTTTAGTGCGGAGGGGGTGATCGAAATAAAAATAATTCTCTATGAAAATTCTAGGTGTGGGGTCCGGACCCTCCTGAATCCTCCTCTTAGAGACAGGAGGCATCCGGGTAGAACCATCGACCTACCGCAAGCCAGCTGGAAGGCTTCCTCACTTGAAAAACGGACTTACCGGGTTTCGATCCCACAGCGGTGAAGGTCTACGTATATGTTATTATAATTTATTGTAATATATATATGGGGCCTCCGTGGCCGAGAGGGTGAAGTCGCTAAATTACAATAACATATATATATATATATATATATATATATATATATATATATATATATGTGACCGTGACTGGAAAAATGGGGCCAAATGAGGAAAGATGACATTTTCAGATTTTTCCACATTTTTAAAGCTGTATATCAGGAGCATATACACACACAATTTTGGAGTTCTATCTTAATTGGTTCTAGGTGAATATTGCGTTTTTGTAACATAGGGGTTGTCGTATTTAAAACAAACAAATATGTCCATAAAACAGAATTTTAATAGTTCTTGTCAGCAATGAATTTTATTCAGTTATTTTAAGAAATATTAACATGTAAAAATTTTTTTTTTAAAAAAAAATAAAATTAAAATGGTTACCATGGTAACGGTAGTTTAGACTGAAATAAGGAATCAAGTAGGCTTTTGCTTTAAATAAAAGATAAGCCAAACCATTTAGTAATTTTTGTTCTAATTATGGAAATAAGAGTCAAGATGAAATAAATTGCAAAAAAGAAATATTCTGAAAATCTAGCCATTACACAGTAAAGCATATATTACTGGTCTTGAAGAAATGCAAGATTATAGCAATTTTATTCCATTTAAATATCACCGGTACATTCCTTTTGTAGTCCAGTTAAACAACAAATTTTCAAATATAACCCAAACATCGTCAAATGCACTCTGAATAAGACATACATACAGTCAAATCTGTCTTAAGCAGTCAGTCAAGTGAAAAGGATCGCTTAACAGAGATGGTCACTAAATTAAGGTAAAAGACATACAAAAATGCTAGTTTTGTAATATTTAAACTGACCGCTAAATGCAGATTGACTACTTAATGCAGGTGACCGCCAATACAGGTTCAATTGTATTCAGTGAGCATTAATATATTTTATAAAAAGCAAACTTGCAATAAGATAATATTTGATTAATAAAAGAGGAAAATTTCCTCTAACTGAATAGTTAGAGTGTCTGCCTTATGATTGAGGGGGCTTCGGTTCATTCCCCAGCAGCACCATACCAGTCAATAAAAAACGGGATTACTTTATCTCCCTTACTTAAGTGCATAGTTCCAGGACTAGTTGGTCTGGTTTCAGGATATGAATGGTGTGATATCATGATAGTGAGTATGCACTCTGTTTGTCTCATGTATACAGGGTCTCGAAATGAGCGAAATATTTTCTATGGGAAGTTTTAACCAATCAAACAACAATAGAAGAGAAGACCTCAGGGCTAAATCAACTCAAGTGATATAATAACATATTTGTTCCTTCTGCCATGAACAACTCCCCCAACTATTTAGTGATAATCAATTCAATATTTCATGCTGACATGCAGACAATCTGAGGGGACACACTATGTTTGAATATGTTATTTAGAATAAATATAGACTGCTAATTGTCACCATTATCAAATATGGGTGATGATAATGCAGTTGAAAGCAAAAACATAGCCACCTGCTATCCTTATTCTTATCCTTATTCACAGGAGCTAAAGACAACAAAAAAAAGAAGTCAATTACTTTTCGGTTCAGAAATAATGTTATTTTTGGCACACAACAGAAAAGTATTAGAAATACTATTTAATATCATTTTATCTCAAACTATATATAATAAAACTTTTAACCCTCATTCTAATCTAAAATGTTTTTTGTTTGTTCAAACTTCTGATCTAATTTAGAAAGTGAAATTCCATCATTAAAAAAAAAAACTGTATCAAATCTTAAATATATTTATTTGTATTCATTCTATAACCAAAACCATGAGTTAGTAAAAGTTGTATGCCTTAACATAGTATCTCTGACTGATCACAACCTGATTAATAGACAAAACATTATTATAAAGATGTTTATATCAGTGTTTGCATTGATTTTGGTAAGTTTGTGTTTCTCATAACATAGCTACTTTAAGTTCATGAATATTATGTCCTGTATTGAATGATATTTAAAACCAACAAGAATCATTATATAGTATTTGACATACACAATGGAATCTCTGGACACAACAGTTTTCTTTATGTATCTCTCTTATGGACCATGACCTTTGTAATTCTAAATTTTGTAATTCATAAATAAATATAACTCTCCTGAAACAACAATTTCTCTACATGATATTTTAAAAGGAGGCATTTCATACTTTTTTATTATGTGCAGCTGGTTTGCACAACATAAGTGCTCAGATGAGATGTGAATATTTGCAATTGTCTATGACCTGGTCATCCTCATTACTGATACTGCTGTCTCTATGGATCCAGATTTGGCAGCACCATTAGGTAAAAAACAGTCCAATTGTAATAGACTGCATCTTCTTAAATGTTTTACATCTGCTGCAGTGGGATCAGTATTGATTCTATTCCTCACTTCAATTAGTTGAGTGATTTGGCCCCAATTTTCAGTTGGATACCACATAGCTATTCCTTTCGGAGGGACTGACTTTGCAGCAGTGGTGTGCCACCTGAAATAAATGGGTATTTTAAAACTTTCAAATACACATGTCTAAGTCATGTAAAGACGTTCATATTGTAAATGTTTTATTTTAGAATATAAAGTAACATACTCTGCTTTAAATAGAAAAAAAAACACATTGTATTAGTGTGTGTGTGTGTTCACTTACAGGTGTTTATTGAAATTGCACACATTGATAGCAAGCAATTATCTATTATTAATGTAAAGAAGAAAAAACATCTACAATAATACTTTTTGGGTATTGCTCTAATAAAAAAAAGTTTGAACCATCTTTCTTACTTGCATTTCAAATTCAAAGTGACTTTTTTACCTTGAATTTTGTGTGTCCAAAAGTCATAACAGCAGCATTAGCCTGTTCCGTTTGTTGATTGGATGCATACCTGAAACGATAATTCAATAATTAACTTGTCCTGGTACCTATGATTTCCAAAGAAAAACAAAACACAAACTATTTTACTACAAAACCACAAATAGTTTATTGTGATGCAATGCTATTTTGGTAGGTAATTTTAAAATGTTGTGACAAGTAACATCATAAATTCATCGTTTTCATTGAATATGCTTCACCAAATATCGAAAAACTCTTATGCTGTCATAACTACATAAAAAGTATGTTCTTAGCTATGAACAATATTTTAAGGCATGTAAAAACCCAATCATTACATTTGATGGTACATGATGATAAACTTTGACTTTACATCTGAATTCAAGAAACACTGTGACAACAGATAATTCCTGATAATTCAATAATTATAAATTGAATAACTTACCTAGATCACAGACTTATAAGATATTTTAATTTTCAAACATTACTACTTGGATAGTTAAAGCCATATCTCACAGCACACTGTTCACAATTTCAGTTTGAATTGATAGTATAATACAACGGTAATAATTAGTTGTCAACACCGGCTAAATGTTGTTTAAATTGATCATACTGATAATAATTAAAGGTAACGAATTTCACTGACTGAATGTGTTCAATGTAAGACGTGCTTAAACAAAACCGCCTGCTCTCATACATAAATGCTAAAATAAAGAACATCACTTCCGGGTTAAGAAAAACGATTTGGCGGTTGAAAAATAAAATCGTTTGTCCTTATGTAAATATCAAAATATCGAATATCGTAAATACTCACCGCAAACTCATGGAGTGTATATCCAATCATCACAAACTGCATCAATCTCATGATTTTTTTTTATTATCAAGCAAAACTCAAAGCAGGATCAACAGACCGATTGCCGGAAGTATGCAAGGGAAATAACTATATTGAACCAGGAAAAGTCGTCATTCTATTAAAATATTTAGGGTCTCACAAGACTATTGTTTCCAAAATATACCCGAAGAATCAGTATTGATTATTAGCATGATTTAAGTTAGTGACAAAGTAGTTTACACACGAAAATAATTGTATGCACGCGTCCGTATTTATTAATTGTGAACGTCAAGTAAAAATGCCGGATTACTCAAAATAACGTCGACCGCATTTGGCCCCATTTCTCCAGACGACGTCACATATATATATGTAGACCTTCACCGCTGTGGGATCGAATCCCGGTATGGTCGTTCGGATTTTTCAAGTGAGGAATATATATAAAGATCTTTATATATTGAAAAAAGAAGTAATTCAAGAAGGTCAATGACCCGCTTGAGGTACATGTTTTGCAAGATACAATCAGAAGTTAATTGTAAACAAAAAACATTCAAACTAGGAATTAAATATCTAATAACATCATTTAATTTTTATTGTGTATATCATTTTTTAATTCTTGATAAAAGACATATATCGGCTTGCTAATTAGCAGCGTGCATTTAAAAGTTTAAATTTAAAGGAGATAGACAATTATACAAGAAAAACATACTTTATTAGGTTATTTTTTTCATATATGAAAGAATCGTATGATGCTTTGATTACTGTATTTTTGTTCATGTTAGGAAATGGATATTTTTCTTTTTCATAGATTAGTTTTCATTAAAAAAACAAAGAGGAAATTTGTGTCATGTAAAAATTTTTATATTTTTTTTATTTTTATTTTATCAATTATTCAACAGTTTAATCAAAGTATACAAACTTTGTAATTTTACATACTATGATTCCTCTTTCAATATTTTTACAAAATATACTCGTTCTTATATTGGTTTGCTCAATTTGAAACTTGTTTTAAATAAATTTTGTAAGAAATTAAATACTCTGTTCTGGTTTTGTATGTTTTTACTATTTCTTTACAATAGATAAATACAGAAATTTTCTTCCATACTGGGTGTAAAATTTGAAGGTTGTTTTCTTCGAAAGACTAGCTTCATATGATAAAAGTTAGCCACATGATCAGGTTCAAATTATCAATTTTTATTTTTAAGTGGTTGAATTTTGAAAGTTGAAACTTCAAAATAAATCTTTCACTTTATTTTGTCTTACATGGCCTAGTTTCAAGCATGGTTTGCTGTTCAGCTTAATAAATTTGAAGTATGGTACAAGAATGATAACAACGTGCATTATTGTTTTACCTAATAGTCAAGTTTTTACCCACGATGAAACAGTTTGTAACTTTGCCTGAAGATGATCAAAATAAATTTGAAATTACATCAACAGTGTACCAAACAGTTTTGTTTATATCGACCTGTATTCGGTAGAACATAAAATTATAGGTTGAGATATGTTTGAAACACCTTGGTAGAACAACTAACCTACCACATGCCGGCTTGAAGGCTTAGTCCAATTCAAATCCAAATTTACGGCGCAACCGGGATTCAAACCCATAATATTAGTCAGCATATATAAATATACATGTAAATCTTGATGCTCAATATTGAACTTGAAAATGTTATTAAAAGTACATTTTGGATAATAATGTTCATAACGCATGAAAACTAAAATTAAATATAATCTGAAAAGTCAAAATTCCCCATGAAAAAATTGCTTAAATGATCTCCATTTAAATGCAAAATACCCCCTACAAATTAAAAGTTGCTGACTTGCAATCAAACAGCCCCTCGCCGTGGGTTCGAATCCATGCTGGATCAATAGGATTTTTCATGAGAGAAAACCTTCCAGCTGGCTTGCTGTAGGTCGGTGGCTCTACCCGGTTGCCTCCGTACATTCGGGGTCTTCCCCCGTGACCTGGAATTAGCCAGACGTCGCTATATAACTGAGATAAACTTAAAATAGTCAGAAATAAGTCTATAAGTCTAAACACATACTAATAACACACTTAATACCGTACTCGTGGTCTGGTGTTAAATGTATCCACCCAATGATAATATCTAAATACATGTGTAGAGTTCAACTATTTCTAAATTGTCGATGGCAGATCTTACATATAAAGTCGCTGACTTTAACACTCAGCCCCTTACCTCTGTAGGTTCGAATCTCGACAGGGTCAAGGTTTGTCATGTAACTAAGGAAGCTTTCCAGCTGACTTGCGGAAGGTCGGTTGCATACCCGGATGTCTCTGCGCATTCGGGGTCTTACTCAACCTGTAGTAAGCTGGACGTCGCTATATGAATGAAATACTGTCGCAGCGACGGTAAATCCAAACACACACACACACTCAATAATGAAGTACTGTTGCAGCGACGATGAATTCTAACAGCCATATCCATAACGAGTGGATGTGCAAGTATATCGAATTTTTTTTATGCAATTTCGATCTCATCGATATGACAAAATTTTGAACGGCATTTTATAGAGTACCCTTATTGACACTTGGCTTTAACAATCTACTTGAGATATAATATATAGTGCATTTAAACATGTAGTACCACGCCATAGAGATGTGACGGAGTACCTTTTAAAGTCACATTATCCTTACAACAGGCAACCAGCCCCGCAACTCCCCTTACATACCGATCACCAAGCAAAAGCAACTGACCCAAACCACGTTGTTCTGTTATATTTTTTTTTCAAAACCGAGTTTATGTAACAGGTGGTGAAAAAATCATGGCTCGACCGGGACTCGAACCCAAGGTCTCAGGAATAGCGTTCCTGCACTAAATCAACTGGGCTATCGGGCCATATGTAGATATGCATATAGATGATTCACCATGACCTGCAAGTACAGACCGTGACATACTTCCCCTTCCCCTCCAGGACGAAATTCGTCCTCGAATTTCCAACTTGGAAATATGGAGAGTAAATGAAGTATTAAATAGTTAATGGTAGAGCTGTTAAGCATCGTACCAGCCACGGTCCCACGTTGGGCGCCAAATGTAACAAGTAGTGAAAAAATCATGGCTCGACCGGACTCGAACCCAGGATCTCAGGAATACTGTTCCTGCACTCTACCGACTGGGCTATCGGGCCACAGGTCGATATGCACATTGATTATTCACCATGATCTGTAAGTTCAGACCGTGACATATAAACATTTAAAAACAATAGCATCGAAGGTAATAACGACAAATAAGGATTTAATATGTAAAACAATTTTATTTTTTTTAAAGGTTTTAAATTCATATAAAAACTTAGATAAAGTAAAAAAACTAACAAATTATTTGTTACTAAAGTTGATTTTTCTAAAGGAACAATTTTATCTGACATCATTGACAATATATATATACATTTATGTTTATATATAATATTATTTAACAAGATAACATGTTTGCATATTAAACCAAAAAAAAAAACGTAATTTAATATAAAAATGACCCTAGGACGTGTATTATTCAAATACACAGGAAATAAAGCCCGAAATACTCCCTGATCCGACCAAGCATTCTCCCGGTTTGGTTTGTTTGGATAACCTATAATTCTTGAATTACGCCACTGTTTTCTATCAAAAGTACATGAATAAACATGTATAGACTTGGTCTGTTTTGGTATATGAATTGAATAAAAACATACACACGAACACTATATTAAATAATTATAGCATTTTATCTTTGTCTACTAAACATGCATATTTAAAATAACTCATTTCTTATTTTTTGTACCTGACATTTAAATTTCATAAATAAATATATATATGAGTATTTCGTGTCAAATTGTTGTTTTTTATAGTTGATATTGTACTATTCAAATGACTAAAGGGATTTTGATGGAATATTTAGGCAACTTATTCGATCATACACATATACATAACTATTTTACCATTTCTTATATCTTTTCAAAAAAAATATATCCTATTCACAGTCATTGTGCTCTAAGCAATCAATCTCGTGCTTTACAATGTAAAACAAGGTTTTCTTTTGAAAAAATATTGTTTTTTCCTTCTACAATCTTTTTTGTTGAAGAAGCTGTTTCGGCCAATTTCGTGATAGTTGTTGCTATGGACCCAGGAGTGGTTGCTATGGACTTTTATGCAGTTGCTAAGGGCACGAGATTGATTGCTAAGGACTTAATGATGGTTGCTAGGGATATGTGGGTGGTTGCTATAGAACCATGAGTAGTTACTCTGAACTTATGTGTGATGTTTAGGTTCGATACTGAACCTCCCTACTAAGTGCGACGTTTAGCGTTAAAGTTGTGCGACGTTTAGGGGCAGTCGATTTTTTTGCGACGTTTAGCGTTAACGTTGCGACGTTTGGCGGCAGGGCAGTTGCGACGTTTAGCGGTGGTTGCGACGTTTAGCGTTAGTGCTGCGACGTTTAGCGGCAATTGCGACGTTTAACGGCGTTGCGACGTATAACGGCGTTACACACGTGTTTTGGACACACTAGTTAGGATATGTGTCTCAGTGTGTGTTTTACTGCTTTTGGTGGTCGAGCGGTCAGATCGTCCGCCCCATGGTCGTGCGGTCGGATCGTCCGCCCCATTGTCGAGTTGTCAGAGCGTCAACCCCGTGGTCGAGTTGTCAGAGCGTTCGCCCCGTAATCTGTAGGTCGTGAATTCGATCGTGACTGGGTGTCGATATGTTGTTTGTTTGTTTGTTTGTTTGTTTTGTTGGGTTAAACGTCCCACCGACAGTTGGTATCGTTATTTAATCAATGGCATATTTTGTTTATTTGTATATGCACATATACATTTTTTCATGTATTGTTGTGACACAGTGACATTTTTACCTACCGTTTGCCTTTCAATGTCATACAGATGGAGAGTAAACGTAAAGACATGTTAAAAGAAAAGATGGATGATGAGTCGACCGTTCCAGATGAGGAGCCAGCAGATTACACCAACAAACGCCAGACCTGGTCCTCTCAGCTGGACTTTATTATGACCTCGATAGGGACGGCCGTTGGACTGGGAAACATTTGGCGGTTCCCGTACCTTTGTTACAAAAATGGTGGAGGTATTTCATCTTCAATATTTTTTTCTACTTAAATAGAGATGTTGATGACATAGTTTAAACAGCGACTGGAAAACAAGTTCTTAAAAGATAATAAATGGCCGCAAGCTACACAAGTAGTTTGCACCTTTGAAAGTCATGGGAGAATATTGGTCCTAATGGAGCTCGAACAGTCAACCTTCAGATGTGTAGTCAATGCTCACCACAATACGACCATGGTGTCAATGTTTTTTGTTGTAGTTTGACGCTTCATGTTAGACAGCAAGTCCCCATTGTAGCTCAGCGGCATAAACATTGAAATTTTGAAAACAAAATAACGTATGTATTTCCGTTATGTATATCAAAGACGTTTCATTGATTTGACTATTTGAGTTTACCGTCGCTTCGACAGTATTTCAGTCATATAGCGACGTCCAGCTAATTACAGGTGGAGGGAGACCCCGAATGCACGGAGGCATCCGGGTAGAACCACCGACCTACCGCAAGCCAGCTGGAAGGCTTCCTCACAAGAAAATCCGAATTACCCTGCCAGGATTTGAACCCACGCGGTAAGGGGGTTGAGTGAGTGTTAAAGCCAGCGACTTCACCCTCTCGGCCACGGATTTTAATCAGATTGATATAACCATTACGTATTTTTATATCAACACGTATAATATAGCAGCGTCATGACGTCATTTAACCCTATACAATTCATAGGACAAACAAGAAATATCTTTAAAAAAGATATTCGGCGTAGGATGAAAGAAAAACGAGATTTCCAGTCTTCTGGAACATTCCCAGGAAAAGCGCGCGAAAGACCGACGCACAACAAATTTAGTACGCTCTAGAAATAGTTCAGTATTTTTTCTATGAAATATACGGTAATACAAAAAATTATATCTGTAAATAGGCTTGTTTGATATTTGTTCATATCATTATTGCATATGACAATTATGATATAAAAGCGTTATTAGTTGTTTTGGTTTTGGCGAATTAATTTTCAATGAGAGCATCTCGGCAGGCTGGAAGAATTCAATATACATAGTAATTAAGGGGTTTCATGTCATAACACGGTGGATTCTTTTTTGTTGTTTTAAATCATTTTCACAAAGTAGCATTCCTCAATTGATGGAAAAGGATTGTATTTAACTTACTGAAATCACTTTCATGTTTACATCAAAAAGAAAAGTAATAACACCAAGCTGAATGATATATACAAGCTACACCCCTTATTTACAGTAATGTTATAGTCCATAACGATGCGTTAACCAATAACAGGAGTCCTTTTATTCAGCTTAGAATTTTTTACCGCTGTTAGCGTACATTTGATTGGTTTAAGATGCGAGTTGAAATCGAAATTATACAGCTACGCCGAAAAAACGTGCAAAACGCGCGCGAAATGTCAAAACATTATTATTCCGTTTAATCTCAACATTTAAATGAAAAGTCATGTATTTGATATGAACCTAATTTTGCTCATATTTGCCGTTTTATCGAGGTAAACCCGTCTATTAAGGTTCTGGGATTCTGATGCATGGTGTTAAAATCACAAAAAAATACAATATACCGTAAGTATGATATATAAGACAAACAATGGTTTTTACCAGCTGTAACTGAAGTTGTTGTTGTTGTTGTTGTTGTTGTTGCTGCTGCTGCTGCTGTTGTTGTTGTTGTTGTTGTTGTTGTTGTTGTTGTTTTTTAACCGCTATATCCAGCTTTACGCAGAAAATAAATAGGACTGAAAGTACAAATAAACATTTTATAATGAAATGTGTGAATCATGTACCAAAACTTGGTCAAACAATCCTAAGGTGGAAGCGTAGACATTAAGAATATATGTTACCTCTGCATTCGTACCCATACGTAGTTGCAAATGTATGATGATAAAGAAGTAATATGTAGCAGGTAATGTTAATGTAATATTTGGAATTAATTTGTTTTTATTGTTGTTGTTTGTTTGTTTGTTTGTTTTTTTGTTTGGGGGGTGGGGGTGTTTTTGTTTGTTGTTGTTGTTTTGTGGGTTTTTTTTGGTTTTTTTAGTAAGAATAGAAAAAAAAAAAAAATCGTCACTTTCATCTATGGAATTTAAATTTGCAATAATGTCGGGTCCTGAGATGTCCATATGGAATGGTGAATTGTGATCCGTACTTGAAGGAATGGCCTGTATTACTTGGTCTTTAATAGAGCGGAAAATTTATACAATTCGCTTTCTCGATTTCTTGTGACTTGTTTATTTCACGGAACAGGCGAAAGCTGTTTTGGTCAACCACTCTGCTCTAATCCTGAGATGGGAATGAATCTAGAATAAGATGACACCTGGTTTTAGAAATTTTAACGCTAAATACATTTTTAAATGAAAGGGCGCCGTTGTCCATTGGTAACATACCCGACTGTGGATCCGAAGGTTTTGGGTTCGAACACTGTTAAGGTTGTTTTATGACCTTCCCAGGCGCCAAGTACTGGTCTAACCCAGGAACCGTCGAGAGAGATTAGTATAAATTGTGAGAACTTGTTTCCCAGTCGGCGTAAAATAAATAAGTAAATATAAAGAAATACCTTCATTAACATGCAAGTGCATACGAAAATAACAAGCACCTACAGTTTCAGCGTTTCTCATGAATCCTTGCTTTTGCATCAAATGTCTTGTTTCGATATCGAGTATTAATTCTATGAAAGATGTGAATTGAAAGTTTCATGTAACACTCTAAACATAACGTAAAGAAGGAGTATCTACAGAGGCACAAGAAAAATAGCATACATTTCTCTTTTAGTTGTCAAATTTTAACATGAAAAATAAAGGTAAGCTTTCATACACAGTCTTACCTAGCCGTAAATCAAAAGTAGGAATTGCTGATTTGCATAATTACCACAGTCAAATTCACTGTTTTGCATCGCTCTTCGCTCAGTAGCGTATCAGTGCAATGCGATTTGCAAGATCATGACCTCCTCAGGTTATTATGGTGTCACACCACTACTTTTTGTCCCTATATAATCTATAGTAACTTGGCCGACTTTCGAGGCCTGTTCCTACTTTCCAAATGTTCGTTGGAATATTTCTGGTCTAGTTTCATGTAGACCATTCTTAAATCAACAGATTTAGGCACAAAAAAATATATCATTAAGGAATTGACGTTTCATAAATTTCACATTTCCCGGCTACCTGTCAAAATTTCCAAAACAAACATGACCTCTGAGCCGCATTACCTCTGCAGCTCTCCCAACATCCTGTAGGAAAGTAATCCCTTAATACAACTATTAAATGCAAGTTGTTGGTCAAAAATATATGTATCTCACCACACAGGCTAAATGTGTTGCAAAAATTCAGTGTTTTCTGGGGAAAATATGACTTTGATGTCCTCCCTTTCATTTTTCATAAGGTACTACTTCAGCACCCTACGACCCGGACGTACTTTGATAGTGGTGTGAAATCAAAGCGCTCGAGGCACTGAGAGACTGCCGGGTTTATCATGAAACAAAGAGCGAGTTCAGCTGACTTACTACTAGTAACTAGAGTTGCAGGAAAACATGTCATATAGCGTCACATGACCGTTGCCTCTATTTATATCAACCCTGCTGAAACGCTTGAGTTAGAATTACATGTAAAGCTATCCTGGCGACAGTCTTTCAGAAACTTGTGCACTTTGATATGACCATATACGTGCATGTTATATTTTCCTCTAATATGTACTTGATTATGAACTTCAGAAACACATATTTTTATATCATTAAGAATGACATAGACGTGGCACTATAAATGTACCACTCGGGAACCGGATTTTTTTCTAGAAAGCATGTCAATTTAACTGTCATCATAAGCCGCATTGCACGCGTTCGCATTAACTTGCCTTTACATATGGCTGACTGTGTTTGTATACGTATTATATATTTGCATACATCTGTCGTAGAGTCAAAGGGGACTTACAATTTAAATACATAAATTACTTTTTTCATTCCGTCTGCACCTGTACTATGCAGTCCAAATGACGGGGATACCCTAGAAAGGCCGTGTAAGAAGACAGGTCAGTGCTACACCAAAGACTGCTTCTGGCAGAACAAAGGTCCCGTAAGTGGCGAGTTCAGAACTTCATAACTAGGAGTTAAAACAAGTAGGCAGGTGAAGTTTCGGAAACTGAGGAACTCAAGGGCAAATACCGGCTTTCTCCTACTCATTGCTCTGTCAGACAAATTTACTTCTAAGAAGCTCAATATACATGCGTGATGTAATAAGTTACAAATCTTTTCGCGTTCAATCAATAAATGTGTGCCAAATAACCTTCGCTTGCCGGTCAGTTGGGTTGGAGCATTGACTCTACTAGAGCCCCCGGTAACTCCGCCACTACCGATTGTACCAGTATGGCCTGTTAAAAGACCTTGAAGATCAATTTGGCGACTGATTCGATTTCAGAAGAGGAGTCGCTGGTTGACTTGATTATAATTAACAGATTACTGTTACTACTGTACAATATTCCATTGTATACATATTCCAGGTGACTTTCAGAAGAGAGAGATGTTTTGATTGGCTGTTTCTTCCTCTACAACCAATTGCATTTCATAGTTACATGATGGTCACGTGATTCGCTAAATGGCTCTGAATTGAAAGAAATTAGGCCAACGGTTGAAATTAATCATATATACTGAACTGCCTGCTGCCGAGGAAAGAATATACATGCCGATGTGAGCAATAAATTTGTTTTATGGAATTATTGCATCGGTTTACCTCGTCCTTTCGCAGAAACGACTGTTTATACTGGAACTAGTGTCAATATTTTGGAAAGTAAGGGTAAGTTTCGCAAAGCGGGTTTCGTTGCATGATAATTGCGTTTGCATGGGTGAAAAAGTTTTTACTGTTACATACATGTATACGCTTGCCATAGGTGCAAAGTATTTATAGATAGCTTCATAATGACTGAGAAATTAGCTTTTTCCAAGGAAAGTATGAATCCAGGACAATCTGAAGTAGTATCCCTTGTATTATATATAGTGATTTTTGACTGCCCACCCACCCCCTTCGTGTCAAACCTCCTTAACAAAAACGGCTAACTCCCGGTCACGAGACAGACTTTATGCACTCTTACACATAAACATGTCAAAGGTTATGTATATCTTGTAGGCGCCTTCCTGATTCCCTATGCAGTGTCCTTCTTCCTAATCGCCATGCCCACCTACCTCTTGGAGATAAGCCTGGGACAGTACATGAGTTCCGGCTGTATCCGCGCCTGGAACATCGTGCCTCTCCTGCAAGGTAGGTTGCTCGTTTGTGTGGTATTACGAGTATTTACGTTGGCATGAAGGGGACATGGAAGATATTATTTTATATCACGTGTCCCCTGAGTATAATGACTCGTTTGATGAAGTTTGCAACTGAGTAAAATCACTCTTTGGATGAAGTTTGCAACTGAGTATAATCACTCGTTGGATGAAGTTTGCAACTGAGTATATAACTATTTGGATTAAATTTGCAGCTAAGTATAATTATTTAGATGAAGTTTACTCCTAAGTATAAAAAGTATTTGGGTTAGGTTTGCAACTGAGTATAATGACTCGTTGGATGAAGTTTGCAACTGAGTATAATGACTCGTTGGTTGAAGATTCTATTGTGTTTAGTAATCAGTGTTTTATAAAACATATCCATCTCTAATTTTTCACTAGGACTTGGATATGCCCAGCAGGTTATTGTCTTTTTCCAAACCATTTACTACATTGTGGTGATCGCGTGGGGACTCTACTATTTGGCAATGTCCCTGACGTCACAGCTTCCTTGGGCAACGTGCGATAACGAATGGAACAGCAGGAAGTAAATAATTACAATCATCATGTATATATTTAAAGATTGGATAGTTATGTTACGAACCCCAAACGTAGCATGACAAACATTTATTTCTTCTGCGTTGCATTCGTACTACTTTATTCATACAAAAAAAAACACGAAATATTCAATAACTATCAACCTTATATTTACCGTATTCATACGAAATAATAATTCATTTTTATTAAATTATCTCGTGAGTAAGAACTTTAAAGGGCCCCTATTTTTGCTCTAGAGCTTTCGCACAATCTTATCTTCAATTCGGTGTTATATGATAGTCTAGCAAATGTATGGGATCTTTTTTCTTTCATTTTTTATATACATCTATCAAATGTGAGTATTTTTCATTAATATTATCAATAATTTCTCGAAAATGCAATTCCTCTATGTCTTTTATAGAAATATTGTACCATTTATCAACATTTTTGTCCAAAACATCAGAAATAAATCAAATCACCATTGATTATTTCGTTAAGATTTCTCAGTACAATGTGTATGTATAAAAAATATGTTCTGAAATGAAGAATGAATTTGATTGTGTAATATTGTACCAGATTGTGGTGAACTAATTCTGTGATATTTTACTTTGTTCACAAGGTAATGATGAATTACTTAATTGTGTAATGTTTTACTTGTATACCAGGTGATGATGAATTAATTTATTAATTGTGTAATATTTTACTTGTGTACTAGGTGATTGTGAACTTATTATGTAATATTTTTACTTTGTCCACAAGGTTTTGATGAATTACTTAATTGTGTAATGTTTTACTTGTGTTCCAGATGATGGTTAATTAATTAATTACATGTAATTAATTAATTAATTGTGTAATATTTACTTTGTTCACCAGTTGTTTCGTGACGGGGATGGTGCGGAACAGCTCAGTTGCCAACTGTACCAATGCTACAATGGACGTGAATTGTTCTACTATTGACATTCCCGACAAAAACGTGGACGCCGTCGTGGAATTCTGGGAGTAAAGAATTGCTGGCATTTTGAAACCTTTAGAAATCCTAGAACTTTCTATAACTTTTGTGAAAACTTGATTAAAACCTAAATTGCGTTCCATAACCGGAGGCAATATTTTCGATCAATACATGATTATTTTTGAACAGATTTTTCGGGTAATTGGTACAGTTTTTGCCAATACTCGATTTATTTTTGGAGGGGTGGGGGTGGGAGAGAGACACTAAATGCATCACAATCACGACAGGCACGATTTCTGAATTTGGAAAATATTAATAATTCACGGATCGAATGGTCACCCTAATGTAGCAATATAACTAAAAATTGTTACAAACTAAACCAAATGAACACGAATATATATGGCAATGTTTGTAAAAACTGAAGGATAAAATAAAGCAATTTTTATGTTATTATAGAATGTTTACACTAACAAAGTGCTTTTCTCTGTATGTGTGTTTTTGTTATAAGTAAAACTTATATATTCTCAGGAAAGGTGTTCTGCACATCTCGTCTGGTCTTGACGAACAGGGGCGTCTTGTACCCGGCCTTGTGGTAGCGCTGTTGGTTGCCTGGATACTGGTGTTTGTCTGTATCTGTGGAGGGGTCAAATGGACAGGCAAGGTACCATCTTATATGACGTACATATAAAGAACAATATTTTACTTTATACATGTATTTGGATATTATCTTAATCCTCACTATGGGCACGTGTGACTGCATTTGCGACCAGTGCAGACCAAGGTCAGCCTGCACACCCGTTCAGTCTAAGTATAGTCTGCACTGTTCGTTATTCCGTCCATAAATTTTCAGTAAGCAACCCCATAATCAACAAATAGTACAGTCGAAGATGATAAAAGGACAAGTCCGATTAAGAAATTTAGCATGGTAAGAGTTAATTACGGAAAGTAAGTAATAATTTACTATGATGTCATAGGTAGGTAGTTTGATCACTGACTGTTGTAACAATGGTTTAGGATAAGTCTCAGTTTAATCATCTAGTGTCACACTCTTAAATCTGGAAGATGGAAGACTATTTAGAGTTTTTCCGAATACCAACTACGGTTCACATTCGGATTATCTCTCCTTTACGGGAAAGAGTTTGACCAGAGTAGCTTGCCCATAGATGAAATATAATGGGTTTTATCAATGACTATAGTTTCTATAGATCGAACTGCCTCAAGGGGATCTTTACTTGAGGTATCTGTTTTTAGACTGTTGTTGTTGTTGTATTGGGGTTTACCGTCGCTTCGATAGTATTTCAATCATATAGCGACGTCCAGCTAATTGCAGGTGGAGGAAGACCCCGAGTACACAGAGGTAACCGGGTAGAACCACCGTCCTACCGCAAGCCAGCTGGAAGGCTTCCTCACATGAAAAATCCGAAGGCCCTACCGGGATTCGAACCCACAGCGGTGAGGGGCTGAGAGATTTGTAGTCCACGACTGTAACCGCTCGGCCACGGCGGCCCCTTTTTAGACTAGTACATATTTAAACATCAGACATAATGTATAGTCCGCCAGTATGTAAGTTACTGGTTGGAAACTTTATGTTCTATAAATTGAACAGTTCAAATTTGAATGAAGCTGCATTTAAATGTTTGTTGTTTTTCTTTTGTTTGTTTGTTGCTGCTGCTGTTGTTGATGATATTGTTCTTTTGTTCTGTTTTATTTTATGGAGAGGGTTAACCTATCTAAAACTTATAAAAGTTAATGAATTTGGCGATTTAATCTAATATTTTTAACTTAAAAGCGGAATGCTGAATAGAATACACTATTGACTAGTTCCAAATACACTATTGACTAGTTCCGAATACACTTTTGACTAGTTCCGAATACACTATTGAGTAGCTCCATGTATACTATATTTCGTTCCGATCTTCATAATGTTCATTTTAAATTCTTACTTTTAAAAAAATGGAATCTTACTTTAATACAGAGTCATAATATGTTGGAATTTTGACCACGGATTTTTCAGGACACAAGTTCATTTCCCAGGTTCATCCAGGAACTGCAACAAAGGATATGTACAATTTGTGTTAATTGTGTTCTATATAGCTAAATTACGTAAGCCCGATGCATAACCCACGCCCTCCCACCAACAGATTGTTTACGTGACGGTCTTATTTCCCTACGTTCTTCTGACGATCATCTTGATACGGGGCCTGACGCTAGATGGCGCTGTAGAGGGGATTATTTTCTACCTGAAGCCGGACTTGTCTCGCCTTGCAGACGGACAAGTGTGGATAGATGGCGGTACTCAGGTCATCTTCTCCTGCGGACTGGCGCAAGGATACATGATAGCTCTTGGTAGTTACAATAAATTCCACAGCAAAAGTGTCAGGTACAACTATAATGTTTTCTTTTCTATGGAATAGTTTGGTTGTTGTGTGTTACAAAGGGGTAGATTCACACTTAGAGCAATATCCCCCGTGGAACTGAAGGATATTGGTTTGACGTTTTCTGTCCGTCATTCCGTTACATTTTACCACATACAGCGCTATAATTAAATCAAAGCGCTGAGGGCACTGAAGTTGTGTGTGTCTCAAGTGTAAGAGGGTTTGACGAGCTGCAGATATGCACGGTAAAACTTATATTAAAATAATGAGCGATTGTTGTTATAGATTTGTTTCCTTTTAATTTATATTTGATATAGCTCTTATTAACAGTAGGCTATAGAAATAGGGAGGCGGTAAGTGTGGCGACGTGCTAATTGAAACAAATGGTGCATTCATCTGTAATTTCTTGTGATGACCTTGTTAACGCAAAGTTACGGCGGGTTTATTAGCATTGTGCGAAAATTTGACCCCCGTTTATTAAATTTACTTTTATAAACAAAAGAAATGCGACAATACTATTCTCTTGGCACTATCAGCGCTTTGATTTGTACTCATGATATCTTATATAACCGAGCGACAGCACAGTTGCTATTTTTAGATGCAGTGGCTCCTAACTTACATCAAGGAGCAGATATACAGGTATCTTCCATTCTATAATACAACAAATAAACACAGGAGATATCTGAGATAGCTTGATGTGATTATAAGTAAATTACACGGATTTGTCTCGGAATTAAAGCTTTCTATATGGGTCATTATAACACCACTAAATAACCGAAACCTGCACATCCACCATCCAAATTCACCCACGAGCCACCTTCGCATTCGAAAGAAAATATATTCTTCCGCATGACAGAGTGAAAGTTACGCAACATCATAGAGAAATTAGTCCTTTTGTGTTTTCATGCCACATACAATTATTGTATCCCGTAAATATTTATCTTTTACTCAATATTGAGTTTCAACACTTTAGCTGAATCTAAGCATACCTGTGTTGAAGAATTGTGTTCAATCGTTCGACCAGTCATACAAAATTTAGAGGTTATTCGGTTTTAAATGTAGAAAGATGGACCCTCATGTGGTACTGTAGTTCTGAGTGACTACGTCACACACTATAGTTGTAAGTGACAACGTCACACACAACTAAAAATTGTATGAGCCAAAAGTCATTAAACTTAATAGGAATAGCATTCGAGATTGAATACCTAGGGAAATTTAATTGTTGCTTGCCCAATAGGTGCAGGGCCATATCCCTCGAGAAACTTAAAAGCAGTTGTGTTGCTGCTGTGTATGATGTAAAAGTATGAGCACCAAAACTTACAGTAGATTCAACACGTGTGTTAATTCATGTCACCTTACCTTAGCCAGTGGCGTAGCTACTATTAGACCCTGATTACCCGGGCCTACAAGAAAATGACATTTATAAAAGTCCCAAAAATGCAATAAAAACTTAAAGGGAAGAGGTCAAGCTTTATGCATGATTTACTGTTAATTTTTCATCGAATCAAAGTCATATTTTAAAAAGGTTCTGTTAAACGGATTGCTTTGATTGTATATTTTCTCTGAAAATACTTTGGAACGCGCATTTTGCTCTTTTTAATCTACGCTTGTTTCCGGCTTCTGCGGGGGCGAGGTCCCCCATACTCCCTTACCAAAGGGCATCCGCCCTTTTATGGGTCTACATGTTGCAAAAAAGTAAGCTACGCATCTGTTAACCATAACCATCCGACAGATTTTTGGGAAAAGATTAAAAAAATTAGGCCCTCGGAAAGACACTTTGATCCCGGAAGAGGTGATTGATGAGTATGGGAACGTGACGAGAGAGAAGGCGCCGATTTATGATAGGTGGTCCCGTGATTTTGAGAACTTATATAATGGATCTGACAATAGTGAATTTGATGGTGATTTTTACCACAGGACAAGAATACACAAACAGTTAATGGAAATGAATATAGCTGATCCATTGTATTCGGCCAACGTTACGCTTAACCGGGATTTATCTATAGAAGAGGTAGCGAGTATTGTCATGGCAACAAAATCAAAATCTGCGTGCGGTATAGACAATATTCCCTATGTGGTACTTAAAAACCCAGTAGTTATCGCAGTTCTTCATAAACTTTTCAATTGATATTTGACACAAACATTATACCATGTGACTGGAGAAAGGCTGTGATATTTCCAATATTAAAGGACAGTAACTCTGATAAACGTGTTCCGCTGAATTACCGTGGTATTAGCCTGCTTCCGTGTATCAGTAAAGTTTAACATATCATTCTGGCAGATGAGCAAAATGGCTTCAGGAGAGACCGTTCATGTGAGGACCATGTTTTTACCCTAAATAGTGTAATACAAAACAATGATAAAGTATTTACGGCTTATATTGACTTGAAAAAGGCCTTTGACTTTGTGGATAGGAAATGATGCTCTCAAAATTACTATCATATGGTATAGACGGAAAAGTATACCAGAACATCAAGGCAATGTATGAGAGAACTATAGCTACAATAAAACTGAATGGCAAACTCACCAACTGGTTTGACTGCAGAACTGGTGTAGCTCAGGGAAATAATTTATCACCAACTATCTTTGCCCTGTTTATTAATGATATTACCCGTGAAATAAATGACCTTGACATTGGAATTAAGATGGGCAATACACCAATAACTATGCTGCTATACGCGGATGACATCGCTCTAGTTGCGGACAGTGAGGAAAAATTACAAACTATGCTAAGTACTCTTTACCAGTGGTGCAAGAAATGGCGTGTTTTAATAAATACAGATAAGAGTAAATGTATGCACTTCAGAAAAGGTAGAGCTAGACGAACGGAATATAACTTTCATATTGGAAATAATAAACTTGAACTCGTATCGGAGTACAAGTACCTGGGCGTACTTTTTTCTGAAAAGTGTGACTTCATTGTAACGTGTTGAGTAAAGGTGCTGGAAGGGCTCTGGATGGAATAATCAACAAAATTAATAGTCTAAAGGAATTCGGTTTCAAGTCGTACGATAAACTTTATCATAGCTGTGTGGTGCCTGTGCTAGACTATTGTTCGAGTATGTGAGGTTTTAAACAGTACCAGTCAGCGGACAATGTTCAAAACCGGGCAATTCGTTACTTTTTAGGGGTGCACCGATTCGCACCAGTAACTGCTATTGTAGGCGACATCGGTTGGTTACCATGCAGATATAGACGTTGGTTGAATATGTTGCGATATTGGAACAGACTTAACTCCCTTGACGACGAAAGGCTTACTAAAAAGGTGTTTGAAACGGACTATAACTTATGTAATGATAACTGGGGCAGTGAATTGAAATCTATTATGACTTCGCTGCACCTCGAACAATGTTTCACGAGTAAGTTACTAGTGGATTTACAGTTAGCTAAAACAAGGATCATTGACTATTATAAGAACATTTGGCATACTTCTTTACAAGCATCTTCTAAACTGAGAACTTACAGACTGTTTAAGGATGATTTTGAGGTAGAACAATATGTGTGTCTTAATCTTCTTAAATACGAACGATCATTATTGGCTCAATTTCGAAGTGGTATATTGCCTCTTCGCAATGAAACTGGCCGTTACATTAATGAATCAGTACATGAAAGAAGGTGTTCACAATGTGACCTCCGGGAGATTGAATCTGAAACACATTTCTTATTGAATTGTCCTAAATACGAAGGTGTGAGAGAAGAGTTATTTGGTAATCTGTTGCTTGGTAATAATTTTATGTCAATTACTTCTAATGAAAAGGTACGGGCATATTAATAGATTATCCACGAAAGACAGCGAAATTTCTCGTGAAAGCAATGCTTATCAGACAAAGACATGCATATGTATAATGCTTTTATTAATATGTATAATGATATTGTTTTATCAGTCATTAATGATTTTTTTTTAGGTGACATATAGGCCCATGGGGCCGGGTGTTGATCTTGTACTGTATGTATGTATGTATGTATAAATATATAAATTGTATAACACATGTCACTATAATAAACAATTTACTTACTTACTTACTTACTTACTTACTTACTTAACGTGAACATTATTTTAATTATGTCCCCGATTTTTATAAATCAGGAACAAATTAATGTCTTTTTAAACTCAGCATACTTTGCACAGCTCAGTTCTAATGGTAATCAATAGACTGAGAGTCCTAATGTTGCGTTAACCATTAACTGAAACAGAAAAGGAAAAAAATAAAGTGGCTTGTCATTTTGAAATCCTTCATTAATTTCCACATCAAACGGATCTTGTAACAAATATATCATTTTGCTGTGAAGGGCCGAACATTTTTCAATAAACAACTTAAACAATTTTATTTGCCCTATACTAGACATATTCAATGCCAGAGGTGCGTGAACTGCTGCATTTCATATGAAGCGCTTTTGGTTTACGTCACACAATTTAATTAATAATATTTTCATTGATAATTATCGTTGCAGAGTTATCGTTCGTTGTAAAACAGCCGCCCGCTAGATGCACTGAAATGGATGTCCGATAAAAGCAAAAGAGCTGTTAAAACCGATAGAGAACCAAATATTTATTTTTGTGGGTAAACTACATGCTGTTAAATCATTAATTTCCATTGGCACCAAATTTCGTGGAATCTGTAATAATGTCAATTTCGATGGTTCAGATTCGTGAAAACGTGAGATATATTAATATTTTTCGTGGGGATTAATAATCGTGGATAAAGCCGTCCACGAAATAGATGAAAATTAGTTCCCCACGAAAATTTACGATTCTACAGTACCTCTTTTGGACCGATAGCTAGTTTATACTATTTACAGGAATGGATTAGTTGTACTAGTGGTGAACAGTTTGACAAGCCTGTACGGTGGTTTTGTTGTTTTTGCCATCCTGGGTTTCATGGCCAAGGAAGCTGGTGTCCCAATTGATTCCGTTGTAGATTCTGGTAAGTGTCTAAGTACTCAGTGGATATTTGTTTATTTGTTTGCTAAGATTAAAATCTCAAATCGACTTGTGTTAATCATTTGGCGACTTCTTGCCTACCTAAGAATCTTACTGCGACGGGTTACATGCTAATAGTATCCAAGCATTGTCCATCATCCTGACAATATCTCCATCATCCTGACAATATCTCCATCATCCTGACAATATCTCCATCTACCCTTTTTCGTTGAGCTTCAAACACAGTACCATTGTGGCGACTTCGCTATTTTACGGCTGGGTACCAAATCCATGACTACCCAATTACGGATCGGACGCTCTAACCTAAAAATATGATACTGCTGTTGTTATCTCCCCTATTTCTGTGATTTCTGTTTGTTTGTTTGTTTGTTTGTTTGTTTGTTTGTTTGTTTGTTTGTTTGTTTGGTTGGTTGGTTTAACGTCCCACCGATAGTATTTCAGTGAGTTGGAGACGATGTCTACTTGAGACAGATTTTGTGCTGCCACACTGCAGCATCACGTCGTAGACCTGTGGCAAGATACCACACCCAGTCGCATTATCCTGACACCGGGCCAACCAGTCCAAGAACTACCCTGTATGTATGCTGAGCGTCAGGCAGGGAACTACGAGTACCATTTAATGATTTTTGTATGTTGTGGTCCTGATCGAATCCCAAGAAGTCCCGCTTTCGAGGCGGACGGATATTCATATTACAAAAAGTCACTACAGTCATGTTTTAAATACGTCAGGCAACTTTACAATTCACCAATCATTCCTTTATTCATTCACATGACACCACTTTGACAAAATCGGAGACAATTCGATTGTTATACGCTAGAATTAAGGCTAAGTGGACATTATGATGAAATTATATCGAGAAACTGAGAGGAACAGAATGTTAACATAAATAATAGTAATAATTTTACTGTATATGATGGCATCATTATATTACTACTACATGTACCACGTCAAAGAGTAGTAAGTAATAAGCATTGCTGATAACACGGTGCTAATTAAATATCAACAATCTTTCTATAGTGAAAATATTCATGTACAACTCCTTGAACTTTAATTGATAAATGAGACAATGACTCACCCGTATAGACTGTGTAGAATCTGAACAGCTCTATTGTGAGAGCAAACAAAAGAGACCCGGGCCATGGAGTTGTCCGGCATGAGTCTGCTTTGTTAAAGCATTAGCCCTCGTGCTCGCGAAAATAAAAATGGTACTAAAGTTTGATTTTCCAACTCAAACTATGGTCATTGGTTTCAATAAGGATTTGAGTAGATACTCATATTTGAGCCTGAGATTGTATTTAAGTATTTTCGAGAACACGGGGACAGAAAAAGGTAAAGGGTTAATATCATGGTTTTCAGGCCCAGGCCTGATATTCATGGCATATCCCAAGGCCGTGACACAAATGCCCATGTCTCCGGTTTGGGCGACCTTGTTCTTCATTATGGTCCTCTTTGTTGGTCTGGACAGTGAGGTAGGTACATGTTGAATTTTGTATTTAGATAAGTTTAATTAAAATGTTGTATCAGTAAAAGAAAATAGTTCGCTGTATGTGATAGTATGGGTCGTGTTCAAGTCTGAGATTGAATTCGATATGCTTATCGTATATATCAGGTTTTAGACGGCGACGCGCATACATGGAGCCGGCTTTGAGAACCGGAACTAAAAACAGTTATTGAAGTCTTCGCGTATCATTTTCAACAATGAAATATTGCTACGCAGGTGTGGTTGACAGGTTTAATTTACAAATAAAACTACAATACAAACCTGCGAATTTACAAGTTGCTGATAAAGAATTTATTTACCATGCGTTGAACAAAAGTTTTTATGTGCTGTTTCTTTTATCAGTAAACAGCCTACATATGTATAAAGTAAAGAACAGTTACTCCTGATGACATCATCATATGATGCCTAGATATTGTAGTGATAACGCTTTTAACTTCTCACCAATGCACACTGGATTCGATTCCTGGTCACGTATATGAGAGGGTACAGTAGTCGCCCGTCTAGGTACGTGGGTTTTCTCCGGGTTCTCCGGTTTCCAACTACATTAATGGCCACATACGCCGCCACCAGAGCCATCGAGAGTGATTAATATAAGTTTTTTTTAATTTGTTCATATATTTCGATGCGGTTACTTCCCCTGGTTAAACCTAACGATTTTGTAGGCGCCGATTTGATTGGCTTACACAAAAGTCAATCTGTGACGAGCTTCTACACGATGTGGTCAGATTCAGTTAGCGAAATACGAGCAAATATACTGAATCTGATTTTAATGAGATTGATTTCTTTATCAGTTTAAATGGTATATAAGGTATATACCGGAAAATTGTGCCCTACACATACGTTCCAATGATTCTTTTGTCAGATGTCCAGTTTTTTCCTAACATTCGGAAAAACCTTCCGAGTTTGTGAAATTGCATTTGCTAGCACGAAAAGCACATCTCTAATAATGTTATCCAGAATGTTAGGAAATACTTTTCATTTGACAAAGAATCATTAAGAATAGTGTGTAATGCACTATTTTCTGTTTCGCATGCGCTGTATCCCATTAAAATTGGTGAAGAAATAAGTTAGTTACTGTAACAGCAGTTTTCTGTTTCAAATCGAGGCAAATTAAGCTGATTGTGATAATTATAATAATGTATATACCACGTGATAAGGGTAGATCAATGTGTACATGGTAAGGAGAAAAAAGGCGTTATATTGAAATAAATCGCTGACAAATTTCAATTTTCAGAACTTCAGGTTGGCCAGAAATTTATGGTGATTTCTATCTTATCAATATATATTTTGTATATTGTACAGTTGTATAGGCGTATTGTACAACTGTATGAGTGTATTGTACATTCGTATGAGTGTATTGCTGGTTCCAGTTCGGAGCAGTAGAGGGACTCATCACGCCCGTGTTGGACAGTTTCCCGCGTGTCTTGTACAAGATAAGAAACCGGATGATCTGTGTGGGCTGCTACTGTTTTGTCGGCTTCCTGCTTGGATTGACCATGGTCACCGAGGTATGGAGTACCTTCCCCTTATTACTATCATAGGAAGTCTTGAACTAGACTAACGGAGTTCAAAACCTGAATTCTTTTCAACTTGAGTATTGTGAATTGTCACAACTTCTCTTTGCAATGCAATGATTTCATCTCATCTAAACCTTTTTCATCGTTATCAGAAAGTTAAACAGCGTAATAAAAAGAATTTCATACTTATTGGAAAAGGAAAAATGTCGTACAGTATTACTTAACTTTATTGTCATGTCTCTTATATGTACTGGTATTGTTAATTCTAGAATTGGTAATAAAAACGAAATATATTTTAAAATCAACTTTTTCTGTGAATCGACAAATCAAGACATCGACCACTGTTGTCTTTTAAAACAGTTATAGCTAATGCGTTAAGTTTTAAGTTTTAAGTCTCGATTCTCCACGTTTCTCGTTCTCTCCACCACAGGGAGGTGTGTTTTGTTCCGGCTGATGGACTATTATAGTAGCAGCGGGATTGTTCTTCTCGTTGTCACGTTCGGCGAGGTTGTGGCCATCGGGTGGATATTCGGTGAGTCTGCTCACTCCTCTATACCGGTCTGGCAGTTGTTGATGTTGTTGTTTTAGTCGTATTTCATTCATATAGCAACGAAGAGCTAATCTCAGGTGGGTACTAAGAGGTACGCAGGCAGATCCACCCCCATGATAGTGCAAAACTCCTCGCAGTGATCTGCAGACACGTAGCAAAAATAATCACACAGCTGTAAGGGGAGGTGGGGTTTGGATAAGTGCAAGTAACCAGACCCGTGATTCGAACCAAATGCGCCTAGGGATAGAATGATAGTACCGGTTTGAACGTTGATTCACGTTTCAATAACTTTCTCACCGATTTTTTTATATTTTTTTTTTTCATTTTCATAACTGAAAATGTTCATTCTTGACTCTTTGTTTTCGACTCTGGAAAGGGAAATGCTGACTTTATTAGCGACTATTCGAAGAGTAAGGAGGCCTATTCTAATCACTCGAGCGTCGGCGCCGCCGTAGCGGTTAAGTTTTTCGTACCACCAAACCTTTTTACTGAACTCTTCAAGGTATTGCTTTGAAACTTGAATACTTGTTTATCACCTACACACACACTCACAACTGTAGGCAATATGGATTTTGAATCTTTTCGTACTAGCTCACTTTTTCACTGAACCCTTTGAGATATTGCTTTGAAAAATGGAGTACATGTTTTCATGTTTATTGTCCTTGTCGACTTTTTGATCGTGGGGAGATTCTTATTTTTTCCTTTTTTGCAATATTTTTTCTTTATTGACAACACAAGTCGAGCGCGCTGTTATACGGACAGTACTTTTATAAATGATATTACAACTAGACTCAAACATCTCGAAAATTAAGCTTTTAATTCTATGTAAAAGCTTCATTCTATACTTCATTTCTATCCACTCTTTCATTAAACAGTACATGTATATGTTTACTTACCGGATGTCAGGTATCGTTAACTGGTTTGTTCCGGTTCATACAGGTGCAGACCGGTTCTGTGACGTACTGGAACTGATGAACCGCCGCAGGTACAGCATCTGTTCAAGTTCTGCTGGAAATTCGGCACGCCTATAGTCGTCACGGTACGACCCCATAGAAACGAGCACACACAAATAATCATAATTTTTGCAGTTTCGCGTGGCGCATTAGCGATGACACAATAAAACAATGTTTCGCTTACATCATGATGGTTTGACTTTTCACCTGGCAACCCACTATGGGAATGGCAACATATCAAACTTTTTCTTCGCGAGGCAAAATCTGTAACGA
>CM037786.1:15316650-15366650 GCA_021229015.1 Solen grandis | reverse complement strand
TATGGATTAAATCATATGTGATTTTGAAAGTTGTTTGTTTATGAAAAATGTTAGCAGTGCCTTTACCCGCCTCGGGAGCGGGAGGTCGTGCGATCGATCCCCGGCCGCGACATATCAAAGTCGTAAAATGGTACTGTTATAGCTCCCTTGCTTGGCGCTCAGCATATATGGATAGTTGCAGGACTGGTTGACCCAGCGTCGGGATAATGTGAATGGATGTGGTATCATGCCACATGTCTATGGCTTGATACTGCAGTTTGGCTGCACTATATCTGTCTCAAGCAGACATTGTCTTCACATGACTAAAATACTGTTGGTGGGACGTTAAACCTAACAAACTAACAAACAAACAAACAGCGCCTTTACATATGCAACATGTTTTAGTAACATTGACTTCATTTGTATTGCAGGTTTTGTGACTGGAAAACTATGCACGAGCGGTTTGGCACTGTTTGTTCTACTGTTGATGGTGTTTGTAGTGATTGCTGAGATAGGTGCCTTCGTGCTTATAATTATCCTTTTGAAAGAAACCAAAGATGGAGTTATAGAGCTGGAGAAGCGCTCTCTTGCTGCTGGCAGATGGAACAAGTTACTGGCCACTGCGATGGTCACAAAGTTTAAAATGCCAGCCAATTTGAAAGTAAACAAGCAGTAAAACATAAGGAGTATAGAACTAGAATGACTACTAAGTTGTGTATATATTTTTGCACAAACGTGAGGTATCCATGCATGAGAATCTTAGTATTTGGGTTTCAGATTAGATTAATAAATGACTGTTGTTGTTGTTTGTGAATAAAATGCATTGAATTTTTAGCAGTGAACGAATCTGATAAGCTATTTTCCATTTTATATATTAAAGGACACTGCACAGATCATATAACTTACGTTTATCTTTTTCACCATCGATTTCTCGGAATCCCAGACCACCACTTAGAACATAGTTTCCATTAGAATCTGTAAAATATGTACATGTTTGCAAATAATCAAATCCATAAAATTTGTTGTGGATCGTCATTGAACACGGGTTAATTGCAAATATTTACTCGTACATTTTAAACACTTGTTAACGTTATACATTACTGTTAAATTAATGTGCGCAATGCGCACGCGTGCATTTGGTACATTCATTTTTAGTAATTACTCCCTGTGTTTCCGAGAATTGCATAGGAAATTTGTTCAGGAGCAGGAACATAAACCTCAATAATTCCATTTCAAATAAAGAACATAATATGAGATTTATACCGGGAACTCTCATAAGACTCCGTACTAGACCCCGTACTGACGTCATGTGACGGTGCGTGACAACCAGGGGACATAACGTCTTGAAGTCTACGATACCAATATGGCCGCTGTGGGTGCCCAACCAGATGGCCATGTTATCCACCATTAGAGCTGTGACACGTGCTTCCGGTCGGGATGTTCTGCGATATTAGATGAGTTTCATTTAACAATTCGCCATAGTCTTGAACTTTTATTAAACATTTACATGATATAAGTATAATCTGATGAAAAGACAGGGGTCAAAATACCAGGAATATTTTATTATGAAGATTTTCTTAAGGAAATCATGTTAACGAAATGCTGGTAATTAATTCTATAAAATTGGAACAAAAAATGAAGGTTGCCCTTAAGAAATGCGAAAAGGACATATAACGTACAGAAAATGGGGAGTTGTTGAGTATAAAATAAATGATGATAATAAAAACCATGATAATGCTCTCTTTACCCCTAAAACCATGATGATAATGCACATTATTTACCCTAAAACCATGATGATAATGTACATTATTTACCCTAAAACCATGATGATAATGTACATTATTTACCCTAAAACCATGATGATAATGTACACTATTTACCCTAAAACCATGATGATAATGTAAACTTTTTACCCCAAAATCGTATCTGCACTGAATGACCTCTCGACCTTCTCTTTTGTTGCATCCCATATTTCAACTTGAGTGGTGTTTTTCTTGGAGAAAATGATAGAACCCCTCAAGACGGCCATAGCGTAGATAGGATAGGGAGATTTGTCACTGAAGGTGAGAAATAAAAGTAGAGCATTCTACAGTGACAGTCGTGATAATCATATTAAATGTATTTACAAACCCTTAAAAGGCATTGAAGATTCAACACATTTTCAGCACAAAGGGGTTATATATATATATATTGCAACATCGTGTCAAGTTTAATATGATATACTATAGGTCTGGTAGTTTATTTGTATACTATTCATTTACATAGTAAACTCTATTTTAAAGCGATTTTTCTTGTTTTGATAATAACCTGTGGTGTTAACTATTAGCCTTACTCTGAGTTCAGCTAGAACTATCGCTGAATAATATTCAATGTCAAGCAGTTCACACTATTTCTTTTATCAAAATTTAAGTATAAAAATGTATATCCAAACATATAGAGTATCAAACAATTTGTTACTTGGGGCATATATTTGTTTATATATTTTCAAATAATTACAAATGACGAAAAACATAACTAATATAAAACAACAACAATACCTGCTCTCTTCGGTTTCCACAAGTTTCTCTATTTTGACTCCGTTGTATTTCTCTGCATTAAGGACAACGATGGAAGAACCGCAGGACAAGAACAGCCTCTTCCTCAATCGTGCCATACACAACACAGGTTCGTTTTCACCGGGGTACAAACAGATCGGGTCATAGTTGGGCTCCTAAAAGTAGAATGAAAGCAACGCATTTGTGTGATAATAGCATTGCATTATACACATCGGATCGTAGTTCGGTTCCTAGGGATAAGTATCTGAGTTATACTAACACTGTGTAATGTTTATTTCAACATCAACAGACTGGGTCTAATATATTTGGGTCCCTTTGGTAGAATAAAAATCTATGTTAACATTATGTCATGAACACAAACAGACCGAGTCGATTATGGTTGGGTTCCTTGGGGTAGAATGGAACCAAGGACTATTCGAGTTATGCTAACGTTTTCATATTTATTTTAACAGACTGGACAGAGGTCTGACTTTCTGGCGTGACAGGAACTAAAAGACTGGTTATTATAATGACATATCGTTTGTATACTGGGCGAAAGTATGGCTCTTTGGTATGGGACAGAACTCTTAGCAACATATGTAACTCAAAACCATTTAATGCCAGAACTGGTGTTCTTTCTACATAGCATGTAAATCGAATATTACTATGATGAGCCGAATGAAAATACGATATGGAAAAATAACGTTCATATATCATTAACACAGAATGTCAATACTTAAAACATACATAGTTTTGTTAAATGAAAAGACTCTATGAAATATAAGCGAAAAAAGTGCATATGTATCTGTACATATGATCAAATTATTGTTTTTTTTATATGAAATTAGAGATGTTTGATATTGTAAATTTGATTACATCTGAATGATTACCCATTTCTGGAAGTTTAATGATGGTTTAGTGTCATATGATAAATATACGTACGACTAGAAAATCCGACACCACAAAAATTGCAACTTTTCCATTTGCTAGACCCACCATCAAAAGAGAGTCTTCCTTCTGCCTGTAATCATATTTTAATCGAACCTTGATTCGAAAGGCTATTTAAATATGATGCTTAAGTTTTGAAACGTTTCATGAACCCTATAATGCAACATGTGCATATGTATAATTGAAACAATGAACCTCTCTTTATTTTAAACATGTTTAAGACCATATTTTATTTAGACCTTTCATCCAACACGTAAATGAAAGGCCTATCATGCGCATATAAGGGTATATAAAATGATTACGATAATTATTACTTTAACGTTTAATATAAAACAAATGATGAAAGAAAAAAAAACCATCTAATCAATTAATCGCACACTAACTTTTCTAGCATTTCCATGCAAAGCACAGAATCTTGCAAGTCTGCGGAAGAGTGAAGCAACGTGAAGTTTGACGTATTGAAGATCCAAACCGTTCCAGTTTGTGTACCGACTGCCAGATAATCCTTTGCCAGGAGTTGCATGCACATGATCCGCCCATGGTTGAAATAATAACCCTTCAACAGAACAGAAGACGGAAACGACAATGTACTCGTTTTATTATTGGCGGTGGATCTATTTTGGCGATATTGACGATCTTAGTCGGATCCGCCAAATTAAACACATTGTCACTAAAGTAAAGAACATAACTGGCATCTCTGCACAACATCTTGATTTAGGCGGTCTAGTGTAAATCACCGCAAATACACATTAAAACAACAACAACAACAACAACAACAACAAAAAAAGCGCTATATGAAGACACCCCACCCCCTAATAATAAGATGTGTACACTTTTTTTTCAGAATTTATACGACCCTAATTATGAAAACATCAGAGAAATAAAAGCCCATTGTATTTCACAATGATTCAATTTTCATAACAAAGAAATAGAATAACATTGACATATTGTAGACTAACACAAATGATACGTTATGTACAAATATCTGCTGTAAAATAACAGTTCAACGTATTGAAAATGTTGATCAAGTAACGCAATTTAGTATTTTGAATGGATGTCAAAATACTCTCATTGTTTAAATTTGCAATGACTTCGTATTCCCGATTACAGTCAGTAATCGGAAATAATTTGAATTTGAAAAACCGTCGTCAAATCACAATTTGTTTATCTACTACGTCATCAATTAATGCACTAGTTCTTCGTTGACGGAGACATACGGAATGTCTACGGAAAATTGAAGAAGACTTGCGGATTATACAAATTACTAGTAGTTATGTTTGTAAACAACTGAATGATCTTAAGTAAAATATTCTTTCTTATTTATGTAGTGTAGTCAACGATGTCATCCATGAGTATATACAGATTGCATCTCGTAACAAATCTGTAGCATACACTTTGCTTTTCTGTCCGAAGGATATGCATTGCTTTTGTAAGCATAATGAGCCTTAATTGATATATGCATTATATTTTTGTATAATCTATACGTACTGGGTAGTTTAAAAAATGTAAACAAAGTATAAAAGTTTTAAATCGGATGTTCAAGCTATGATATGTTACCTGAAATATATTGTAAAAATAAGCAATACCGTATAACGGGTTATTTCTGCGGGTAATTTATTTCTGCTATTCTGTGGATGAACATAAATCCGCAGAAACAGAGTCCGTAAAAATTAACTAACAGTAGAAAAATATGTTTTTTTTTTTTTTTTTTTTTTTTTTTTTCATTTGGCACATACGGGTGCTTATGATGTCTACCTTCCTTTCGTTAAAAAATCTTAGAATCTAACAGTGTAATTTTTACATATTATATTTTTTGTTATTTGGCGTCTCAAGGTCAGTTACCATCTAAATATCTAAGATAATCCTTACATACGTTATCATTTTGAATATGAAACAAAGTCACATTAATAATTATGTCATGCGGAATCTTAATGTAATAACTCTTGGATACTATATCAGAACACATGTATTTCCTCATACATGTACAATTAAGTTTAAATAGCATATCTGCGTAAAATAAAAATTGATTATATTTATATACCTAACAGACACTAGGGATTGAATAGTAAGCAATGTCAGCATTTTAGAATTATTCAATCAATATTTTATAAATCAAATGTTAAAATTAGCAAGAAAAAAGCACTATTTTGTCTGTGAGTTAATGTATCTTAGTAATTTTCGTACTCTACCTTAATTTTGCTTTTCGGGTCACTTAGGTAGATATACGATATCTGGAAACTAGCACTGTCACCACTAGCGATCCACAGCCGTGTGTCCCTTTTCTTTTCTGTGGTGAATACTTCCTAAAAATAAGTGTTTCTATGGTTTTATTTTTTTCCATTCAGTTAAATTTTCATTTTTTTTCTATAATAAAATTATTTACGAAATAAGATTCAGTAACAGAATGAAGCTGTAGTTCAGTTATCCACAACCCTAACCCCACTTAAGAAAAAGGACTAATGATGTAAGGTGCTTTGAATAGTTAAGAAAAAAAATGTTATTAAAACCTTATAATAATAATTTATGCATATAAATATGTCAATATACATCAGAAACTTGTACACACTGCATTATTTAATTTCTTTTTAACAATTCATTCATGCCCCATACAGCACGCATTGACTCAATACTAGGCCACTGTTGATTCTTAAATTTATCAACTACAGGAATGGGACTTGATAATAGTGAGGATAGAGTATTGGATGATTTTCTTCCTGTTTGTATACCTCCATGGCGAAACATTCCACCGTGCAGGATTTGGATACTGGGATACTTTTCTGCAAAGCGTATACTTCCGGTCGTCGTAACATGCTGACAATAGTTTTGGCCTGGTAAAAAACGGCACACATGTATCTAAATTTTAAAGGGGTTATTCAAGTATATATTAAACTGTTTATTATCATGAAATTGTTTGGAGGCGATTTGACAGAAATAAAAGAATTGTTCGTGGAAGACCCTAAAATGTAACGGTATCACTGATATACTCAGGCATAGGGCATTAGATCTATTGTTGGAACATACTTAATGACTATCTGAAACCTGATATCAAAATCAGGAATGATTTTCCATTAACCTTTTATTTGTTTGTTTCAGTTCCTTTTACTTCCTGACTGATTGGACTCTGAATATTTGAGTAAAAATATCTGGGTATCAAGTCTACCCGAACATGATTATTTAAAATACTTACATCCGGTCTTTCACTAGGGGAGTATTGAAGACATCGTGTGATCACGTGCTGCATGTCAGGCCATGCGCCCCACGCGACTGACTTAAATGGTGGGAAACGCGTGCCCTAGATTAAAAAGAAAGATAAACATATGATACATTCAGTTATTACTGGAACATATCGCCCTGCTCTTCGTGACCTTAATACTTTAATTGTTGCATTTTTTTGTACAATCAAAACATATGAGTATTCTGATTTAAAAAATGTAGTTTTTAACAGTTATTGAATTAATGTTACAAAATATAGTTTTTGAATATTTCATCAATACATTTCATCTGAATATGCATACAAGCAAAGTAATGGATACCGTATTCATATATGTTCCACAAGAGAGAGAGAGAGAGAGAGAGAGAGTAATATTCATGCATGAAGGTCAATGCAATGTTCATATACTAGCGCACTGATGTGATAAATCACTTCAAATACACTGTATTAGACGATTTATACTGTTAAATCAGTTCTTAAAATAAACGTATAAAGATAACAGTCATATTAAATAGATAACAATTATATGAAATAAACATGTCAATCAAAATTAACTTAATTATGACGATTGTGTCAATATTAATAGATGTATTTTATATAATGTTACTGACATAAATCTGTATGTACCTCTGCTATGGCTCTATCCATTTCTCCCTTTGATTCTAAATAATCAAAAGGATGTCTCTTCGTTAGCATAACGTATAACGTTAGCCCAAACGAGAATATATCCGCCTACAGGAGATAAAAAAAAATCACAGAAAAGAATGCATACAATATTTAAATTTACAACCAAACTCTAATATCATTTCTTATATTGAACATTTTTAAGCTCCTTGATAATCAATATTATGTAATACATTTTATATGCTATAGGAATCTTGACATTTTTTTCTTCTGAAAGTTCCTATGGTCGAGGTTGCAGACTGACTTACTCATGAATTAAAACTTTTTAATTACATGTATTACTATTTCAAGAAAATCATATTTAGGTCTACACTGACGAAAACCAGGATGTTGTATGAAACATATTTGTTACCGGAAATAAATAGTTCTCTTTCTTGATAACTTCCGGTGCCCTGTACGCCAGGGTGCCTTCCTGTGCCTTCAGGCCTTGAAGAGAGGTAAACCTTGAGATCCCGTAATCCGAGATTTTGGCGTTTATCTTAAAATATATTAAATACATTTAAACATGTGCAAGTGACCGCTGCATTATGTATTATGGTGTGTCTATACTTTATGTGGATTCCAGATTAACTGCTTAAATATTAATATAAAAAGTCAAAAGTAATAATTTGAAACATAAGATTTGTAGATACAAACAAAAACGACAAACGTAAGACAAATTGGAAATTAAAAGTTAGTCTTGCTGATATTATTAATCATACTGGAATTCGATCCATCATCATACTATATTTTTAAACTTAAAATGACTGTATATTGTTACACAATTATATCAGATTTTCATTAACTGTAGTTGTTATGCATATTCTTTTTCGTATTTCTAATAATTTCTTACCGTTTCTTCAAGTGACGTGTTAAAGATAAGGACATTATCCGGTTTCATATCCCTGTACACGATCATCTTGCTGTGAAGGTACAACAAACCCTCTGCAATCTGCAACAAACATGATAAGGTCTGCAGATAATTTAGTTACATTGGCATTTACATTATTTATCGTGAAAGTCAGTAATCAAGACTGATAAGAAAAATGTGAAAATCGATGGATTGCGATAATTGCATTTAATGAATGCATATTTACTGATACAGGTGCATTCTCTAAACAAGCAAATTTTAATATAATAATGCACATTATTGAAAATATTGATACGATTCCATAAATATACTTGAAGTCAATTGAGAAACAAGCTTTGACACTTATTTCAAATGTATACTTATTCTTCGAGACAGTTCCTGGGTTGTACCAGTACTTAAGCCTGAGATGGTCTTGAAACTTTCGCGTCCTCTGTCGGGTTCGAGTTTGCAACTTTTGGAGCCGTTTTCAATGAATACTACCACATGGCTACGGCATCCACAATGTATCGTATTAATACTTTTATACACACCTGCAATGCTATCCTTAGCTGAAGGGCCTTGGGGACCATGCGGTTTCCTTTGATCAGTGTGCCAAGATTTCCATGTGGAGCGAATTCCATTAAAATCACGCACGGACGGACACCAACGGCTTCCATGGACACTACGCTGACGTGATTGAGACACCGCAATATCGTGGCCTGCTCATGGAGAGGTAGTTTGATAATTAACATTTTTATTAACATAAATCATTGTCGTAAGGAATTAGGTGTAGGCTAGGTATGATGAAGTCAGCGAGTCAACATAAATGCAATAAGACCCTTTGTTTGTAGTATAGACGTTAGTACCAAACAGTACACAGTTCTTTTTACTGAAAACACAATTTAGTAACCACGTGCAATAATTTGTCCAAAAGATCTTTCCCGTATTGCGACCACGACGGACCGGCTGAGCCCTGGTTTAACCCTTTATTTAGATTCATATTCGTAGTTTTCGGAATGATTTCGTGGAAATTCGTGACTTAAATTTTACTTAAGTAGTTTAATTTGTATGTATTTAATATTGTAAAATAATAAAATTATGTCTCAGTCAATGTATTTCATTATATAAATTAAATATAATCACTTGCCGTAATTTGAATACGCTTTCTTGTCTATTAACAACTTAAACAAATGCTTTATTCAAGCATTGAATCGGTAATAAATCCATAAAAGGTACTTGTCGTTTATGCACTACACGTGTTCACGGAAATATGCGCTTGATTATTGCTCGATGTTATAAAACTGATAAAAATCAAAGTGATAATACAAATTATCAGTATATTACCTCCTTTCTAAGCATTGTCAATGTGTTAATGTAAGCTATTTCCTTGAAGCATTTGACTGCAACGTCCTAGAAAAGATATCAAAATTAACTGTCAAGTGTCATCTTGTAACTAATATGTTGATGTAATAAGAAAAAATTTAATTTAAAAATTGATTAACTAGACTATCACATTATCAGTAAATATTGAATTATAATTTTAATTTTTATGTATATTGGGTTCTAAAGAATGTACGAGAAACGTTCATTTAATTTTGTTCCAAATGTGCCACCGTACCATGTGGCTGTAAAAAGCGCGCAAAAATTGCGGTTGTTTTATGGGAAAGTGATGATATACACTGGCACAAAATATTGTTCAAATCCGTTCAATCTTAAAAGTTCAAGCATATTCAGACATATATACTTACTAAGGTCGAATTTGTCTAAACATTTCAGTTTCGCAGATATATGGTGAATTATGTCCGATACACGGGGCATCTGCAATGTCTATAAGTCAGTTTTCATGTGCACAAAAAATTCACAGATGATTAATTACTTCGTCCTGGTCAGAACAGAATGTTGCTGCGGTGGAAGATCAGATTAAAAAAAGTCAGACTTAGAGTGAAAACAATTATTGTTGGCATGTCAATGAGAACAGCTTTTTTGTTTTGAAACAAGATAAAAAAAATCCAGAAGGATTTGTGCTTGATGGACCTGAAGGGCAAAGGGCTTCGAGTTTAAAAACGGCTCATCATTTTTCAAAGAGCGTAAAAATTGTACCAATCGTAGAAATTCCAATAATGAAAATTTCAGTAATAGGTTATGATTTAATACTTTGAACCCAGTAACGATTTAATAATAAAACAGTGGATGCGCATAAACCAAGCCAGGCAGGCCATCACCAAGAGAATAAAAATTCCGGTACCAAATGGCCGCAAAGTTACAGGTTAATTTTAAAATGACAGTGAAGAAATATTTAAAAAAAAAGATTTGCAACCGAACTTATTCACGACAATGCAGCTGCTAACAGTTGTTTCGGGATTTCCAAGAAACGGAATAAGTGGTTCAGTTTCTTCGCCCGCCTTTTTCACTAGACCATAGATCCTGCGACCCCGTCCCCCGTTTCCTTCATTTATGAAAACCCTCTTTGGTCGTCGTAATGACTCTCGATATGAGCTGGACAGTGCCATTTCAACTGGCTGCATGGTCTGCCCCTTCTTTTCTGTCTTCACAGACAAAAATGTATTTCTATCAAAAGAGGATACCATGAATGGTAAAAGTGAAAGGATTATGGGCCAGTCTCATAGTGCGCCTTATAAAATTAAGTAAACGTCCCTCGTATATACCTGTACCTACCTTGTTCCCATGACTTAAGATGTCTATTTTAAGATCTATATCTGATTATTTGTATATACCTGTACATACTTGTTCCCGTAACTTCAGATGTCTATATTATTTCTAATTAATTGTATAAACCTGTACCTACCTTGTTCCCATGACTTCAGATGTCTATTTTAAGATCTATATCTGATTAATTGTATAAACCTGTATCTACCTTGTTCCCATAACGAGCTTTGTAAACATCACCAAAGCTTCCGTCACCTAACCGGTTTTCTGGCCTAAAATATAGTATGACGTTATTAAAAAATCTTAAAAAATAAGTAAATAAGTAAAAGAAGGATAATAATGATAATCAACATTAACCGTAAAGAAAAAAACTGCTTGCCACATATTGTGAGCACCTTCGTTTGATTTGGAATATTATATAAGGTATTTGTAGACATTTACTTTATACTGTATATTAATATATATAAGTAAACAAAAAAATAAACAAATAAAATGAAAATATATAAAAAGCAACAGTAACAATCTATCACTTACTTTTCCTCAAAATGCAGTTTGTTTTCATCAAGGTGAAATTCCTCCTCAATGTCTCCGAGCACTAAATCTGGGGTCTTAAGAGGGGAAAATGGATATAAACATCAAAGACATGGAACGGTTATCTGCTATCAATTGATTTCTCTAGAATATATCTGAGATAATCAATTTTATATTATTCTTTTAAGGTTATGGCACCCTAAAGGAAACATTTCATTCATAAAAATAATGCCTTACTTCTTTAGCAGATATAAAAGATAAACATCATTAAACTTAGATTATTAAAGACACAATTGGCATAGGAACAAAGATCTCCTAAGAGAATATTGTTTCAACACAATACTGTACTCCGTAGAAAAAGAAAGTGTGCACTTAGGATTTCGTTAATTCGAGAAAATGAATTCTTTTGGAAATATGGTACGTTTGGACTGCAAGAAATCCACAAGATATCAATACCTTCGAAACATAAGAAAATATACAAAATGTACATCCAACTGGTTTTACACGAATGTCTGAATGCACTTTTCTTTCTGTAGCTGAGAGTCGGAAGTGACACAACTCTATGGTGTTAATCGATTCTGCAAAGCCCGAAAGGCCGGTACAATTAAGGACATCAGGAAGATGGGGCATAGATTAATGTGTTTTTCATTGATCGTATGCGGATAGAAATAGATGATATTATTTTGATGTTATCAAAAATATTCAAAAAGTGTGAACGTAGTTTCATTAATCAAAATGTATTACCAACTCGGATAAAAGAATATCTCCGTTATGATTTGGACAATGAATACAGTTCTGTTTCGCGGCCATGGATGAGAGCTCCGAAATAGTGAACATGTGAACGTTCTTATCTGGAAACAAAATTGTCGTGTGCAAACATTTTGGTACATGCATTTCGTACATCACAACGGCGATAATTTTTGAAAGCAAAAACTACTCTACAATTTTATTTTATCTTATGCACTGTTGACTTAAATGACATATAATGAAATGAAACCAGTTACTGCAGTTAACACATGGTCAAGTTAAACTATAATCAACCACATGTCAGTTTAACCTAATTTACTTATATTTAAATCTATCAAAAAAGCATCTTGTATAATATGTTTTATCATATTTATTATAATACTTGTTTCATCTTAAATAATACATGTTTAATCGAATGTAGTCATACGTGTAATTATAAATTTGATAATAAATTGACTAATTCTTCGATTCGAATAACGTAAAATTTTAATTTGAATAAAAAAGTAACCTTGACAATGGCTGCAAGGGGCGAGTATTTCCAGTATTTCATGGCCCATCAACGGATCAATGCAGGTCAGTCCAGGGTACCACTCATCAATCAGGCCATCAAGAATGTCGACGATTTGGCCTAATAGCCTGATGAGTATCAACGAATGAGATGTGATTTACCAGCAGTATATGTGGAACGAATAACGATAGCCAATTATATTTTGATGAAATAAAAGTAATAAGAGTACTGTGTTCTATCAGTGAGATCAAATTCATATACCACAGTTTGAGTGATATAGAACTACTTTTTAGTACTTAAAAAGGGTATTATATGGGTATGTTGCAGTAAGCATAAAATAACAAAAAATGTTTTGAGTGAATATGGAAGATATCTCATATAAAAGTAATACAAATTCCTCAATTTAACTCACGCTTTGCGCTCGTGAATATATTAAAATTGTACCACGTCTCGAGTAAATATATTCCTTATCCACTCAAAACAAATAAATTTCCTCTATATATATGAAACGCCCAGTCTGGGTGGCTGAGTTGTTTGAGCGACCACATTCGGAGTAGGAGGTTGCAGGTTTGCATGGCTACTACATACCAGTCACCAACAACTAGTGCTAGTAAGAGGGATTAGCGCTCAGCATTTGAGAACAGTCTTCTGTGGATGTGTTTACCATTTGTAGGAAAACGAGGCTGTGTACGATAATAGTGTTGCAAGAAAATCAAAACCACTACACGAGGCTTTTCAAAAGCATTGTTATAGTGCATATATCCCAATATAATATTTTGGATTATATATTGACAATACCGATATACATATATTAACAATGGATTTTTATTAACATTAGGCAATTTGAGATATGTGTCTTAATAGGGGCCCCCTACCTGGATCCTTGACGCGACTTTGGAACCAATATCCTAATAGACTCGCTCTGATTTTTATCGTCATGTTCTGAATCAAGCATGACATACGCCATCTAAAATATAACCATTTTACAACACTATAAAACGCTATTGCTCCAAACTATATTCACTATGTATTTTCTTCATCCATTGCATATTCTACTTGGTTATATTTGCAATAGAAACTAAGCGACTGCCTTAACATAAAAGTACATTTACAATTAGATACACAATGCACTACATGGGCTCACATTCTTCCTTAAAAAGAAAATTAATACATGATGTACATGTTTTCTCATGACATTAAAATAAAAAAGAATGTGTTTAATGATGAACAAAATAGAATAAAATATATTTGTATGTCGAATTTCTGAAAATGTCTCACCGTTGACCAGTACACGTACAAGCCCTGTCTCCAGCACTGCTTATTTGGAGACCTGTCAAGGTCCATCAGTAACTGAAGTGCCACGGTGGAAATAAATAGAAACTCAATAAAATGAGATGGTCGATTTATTTAATTCACATGAGAAACATGGCTCTTATTGACAAATAATAATTACAGGTTTTAATTATATTTTGTTATAACTGCAAACAGTAAAAAAATGTATAAATGACTAGACACTGATTTTGTCTTAATTCCGATGGCGTAAAAAGGCAAAAGGTGTCAGCTAAGTAACAAAAAACAAATAAAATCTGACAAAAAATTCAAAGATTACAATTTCACATCTAAATGTTTAATAGCATTGCTTCTAAGTTTGTTTCAAAACTGCTACGGAAATGAATTATCGTCAACATAAACCAGTAATAAACGACGGACATTCAACACTTTGCCCATCATGAGCAGTTCGTGATAAGGTCACTTACAGTGCTTTCCAGCATACTCATAATTTAACAATTCAAACGAAAAACCGCCATGTGATTCTTTATAAAGAAATGAGTACATGTAGAAGAAACCTACATTAAATCCCTTTTGAGTGACGAGGGACAATATTCTTGAGATAAGTCTGTACCAGAGTCCGACTGGAACGTACGGCATCCGGTAGATTCTGGTAATTCTTCCTGGTCAATATATGATAGCAACGGTTTCATTTCAAATTGAATGCTACATAGATTCATTTAATATCTGATCATCTGCAACAAACAGATTCACAACAACATTGATTTCATTCCATAATTATATACATGTAAATCTAATTTTCTGAAAGTTCTTAAGATGCTAGTATTCTAGTAGTTCCAAACAATTTCGATGCTTGGTGAGAAGAGCGTGATATAGTTTGTTGCATGCAAAACTATTTTCTTTGGAATACATAATTCTTACGAAACTTAAAACCGATATTTTGGTAAATATACTGCAAATAAATGTAAAAATTATGAACATTTGAAAAATAAACACACACCAGATCATTCTATAAAAAACATGTTTCATAAGATAAATAAATTTCTAACCATGTGGGCTGTCCAGTGGAATATGGATGTTCGGTTTATCCCTTGGGAGTTTACTTGGTATGAGAAGTTCCTTATCTGACTGAGGCAGGGCTATCTCAAACCTGGTACATTTTAATGGTAAAATATTGGATAGTTATACATGATGCATTATACATGAATTTTCCAATGTTAAATTAAAATAATGTCTGTGTTATTATATTAAATCATGCATTAACAAATTCCAAGAGCTGATTTATCACAGTACCAATAAAATATCTAATGATTTGAACTGAAGATATGACAGGATTTCGAAAAAGGTGTGGTTTCGAATAAACCAAAACATGACGGTCGTTCAGAGAAGAGCCACCCTCCTTCCTTTAAGGCAGTGCCTTTAATATGCATTTCATTAAAAAAAACTGATGTACACATATCTTGTACAAATGGAAAATTCAAAGGCATATCGACACCCTTATTATATTTGGATAATTTAAGTACAATATCAAGGATTTCAATGCCAGTGTTGTAATTTACTGGTAATGAAGGCACGCACGGGTCTCATTTGAGTTCTGAAACACAGGGCAAATAAAGAGATTGAAGTTAGGAACAACAACAATAAGATGACGTGGCTGTCGCCTTGACTCTTAATAATAAAGTGTGTATATGCTAAGTGGCTAACCAATAATTAAGGCCCGTCTAATATAGTGAGTGAATTAGTTTCACAGGCATGAATAATTGAGTGACTGGCTTCATGAATGAATAACTTGATATATGAATATGGGAAAGAATAGTGCGAATGTGGGTAGAATGAAATGAAACTAAGACAATAGATCTATAGACGTTGTATATATTATAAATTATACAGTTTTTGAAAGAGTACATGACTATTTATTCCCAGCTGTAGAACGTCATGTCTCGCCTAGCGGCTCGGGTGACATAATTTTTCTCAGCCGGAAATAGATAGTATTGTACCCTGCCAGGAAACTGTATAACGGATTTATTATATTGCAAATTCATTCTTGTTTTTACGTTAATGAATACTGATAACGCGAAATACATATACCCAGTGTACATGGCGTTATGTACACGGATTATTGACCAATCAGAAGAGATAATTTTACGTTATAGTCTAATAATAACTTAAGTAAAATATACATGTGCACGGGTACATATAAAGACTGACCTGCAATATCAATATCAACGTAAAAACTACGAATATGTTATCTTACAGGACGTCAAAGGAAAAGAAAACGAAAAGAAAAAAATGCATACTTTTCAAGAAGTTTGATGTATTGCGGTATGAGATCGCTCGGGTAATTTGAGTCCTTCGTTCTGAACAAAAGAGCGATATCTGATTTCTGCATAATCTGCAAGATAAACAAACTACGATATAATTTCAGAATCAATAAACAGATAAATAATATGCATTGGGAAAATGTAATTGAAAAAAAACAAACTCAATGAATAAGGTCTTGTTGAAAAGTCATCATTATATTATTCATCAATTATTTTTTTCCATGAATAGATAAAATGTAAAAAGCTTCTGAAATTGAATTGAAGATCTTAAAGGAAACGCCAAATGATAAAAATACTTATGTCTTAAGAGATGCAACATATTGTCTGGTATGTTTTCGTTATTACATGTTATCATATATACTGCAGTACCAACCCCATCTTTGACAAAAGGGTTGATTTGTCTCACAGTGATGACCTGTGCCATCATGCGACACAGCCAGCCAGGGTCTATGAAGTAAAGGTCCCTCAACTGTAGTGAGGAATCCTCGTAGTGCAAGATGACCCCCGATTCATGAAGGAACCGCACAGCCTGCAGAACCAATAATTCTACTTGATTCAATTGAATCGTTCATCATCTTAATAAAATTACTGATTCGTAAACGAAATAATATAACGTGCTGTCCATACACGATATCAAACCTGTTTTTATTTTGATTATTGACTTCTCCAATATTACTTATATTACCTCTTTTACGAGTGTATAGGGATATTCAGCTGTTTAACTTGACATTTATGTATTGCTGACATGAATAATAGTAATAATAATGATGATGGTAATGTTAATGAAAAATTAACTTGAATGTACACTTGTACTTATTTAGACAAAATATCACATGACCTGTTGTAGTTCGTCCTCATCCAGGTCTAGATTCTCCTCTGCTACCATATCCATCAAGTCCTTGTGTTTTATCACGGGGTAGGGGATCTCACAGCTTCGTGCCTTTTTTGTCAGAAGTTCAGACAGTTTCTGGCGATCATATAACATTGAATTGTGTTCAATTTAAAAATACATTTATATCTGTATATATACATGGTAAATTCGTGTTGCTAAAATCATGTTGATAACAAGAAACAGCTTAACTATTTTATTTTATAATAATTAGATATTAAAATTACAACTGTTAAGAACAAGCATCAAGTAATAATTGAAGAACCCATTTGTGAGAAAGGATAATTCTCATTTACTTACCACATAACTTGCCGGTATTTTTTCTCCCATCACTCTTTTACCTCGTACTTCAAATCTGAATAAAAATGAAAAAGCATTTAAGAAAAGAACTATTCTTATGTAATTTGATGCACTAATCATAATTCAATTCTGCATTAACAACTGTGTAAGAAGAATTAAACAAATGTGTAAATGTGTAAGCTGTACTTACGAATGGACAACTTGCTGAATTGCATGTCTCAAAATACGTATCCTCTCATTCTCACAAGATGCATCTACAAAGTGCACAGCGTTTATCGTCGGGAAACCTGGAAAAGCACTTATATTTTAGAAGTATTACCTTAGCTGTCACAAAGATGCGAAATAAAAATATTTATGAGAAATAGTGTCAGAAAAATGATACTTACATATGTCTTTGATTGCCTTAACGTCCATGTACAAGGTATGTATAAAAGAAAAAAAAAACTATAACTGGCCATTTTTCATCTTTATCACAAAAACTGGTTTAAACAATGTTACAGTATCATTGTAAAATTATAAATTTCTAAACTACAGAAACTCATAATCGACAGAACGGACTCCAGAGAAAGTGCGAATGGCAGGGGCTCAAGTGAAGACAGGGAGAAAATGGTCAGCCAGTAAACCAGTTGATAAAGCTGAAAATAGGCTGAAGCATAGGGAGATTGTTGGTGCAGTGTGCAAAGGACATGAGGGGCTTGGTACATGAAGCAGATGCTTCAGGAAAGGTGCCAGTGCTGCAGAGAGGAGAAGCCTCATACAGCAGGCGATAAGGGCAGAAGAGGAGAAACAGAAGAGAACAAAAGCAGTAGAGCAGGGCTGCCAGGGAGCCTGGACCAGATGGGAAACTGAGGACAGAAATCTCACTTGGGCTGAGATATGGAGATATCAAACATACCAGCTCAGTTTTCTTTTACGGGCAGTATACAACACTCTTTCATCACCTGCCAACCTCCACCGGTGGAATCTCAGTTATACCCCCGAATGCACTCTATGTGGAAAACGAGGAACCCTTGAGCATGTGCTCTCTTCATGCCAAGTTGCACTCACACAAGGGAGATACACATGGAGGCACGACCAAGTTCTAAGCGAGTTTGCTGATCTTCTTGAGCAGGAACGCAAATCTCGCCCAAAGAAGAAGAAGAAGAAGAAGAAGAAGGGAATGTCCATCCAATTCGTAAAAGAAGGAGAGAAGCCAAGCAAAGCCAGGCAAGCAGACAGAGTTGGAATTCTGGACCAGGCAGATGACTGGTCAATGGCAGTTGACCTTGATAAAAGGCTCACTTTCCCAAAGATTGTACCCACAACTCTCAGGCCTGATATTGTTCTGTGGTTCCGGGGAACGAGGAAGGTCATCGCCATTCAACTGACTGTACCATGGGAGGAGAGATGTGCTGAGGCCCACGAGAGGAAAAGGGTGAAGTATGAGGACCTTCTCGCAGAGTGCAGGCAGCAGGGATGGTCCACCTGGAACTTCCCCGTTGAAGGTGGAGTAAGAGGATTTCCCGCCCAATCAGTGTGGCGGATGTTCAGTGCTCTCGGAGTGATAGAACGAAGCAGAAAGGCTTCAGTCCGGAAAGTTGCTCAGGCAGCTGAGAGAGCATCTTGTTTGGTGTGGACAAGACGAGACGCTAGTAGCACGAAACCCTCCACTACCACACAGAGTGTTCCGAGTTAGGGGTCAAAACACTTGTTGACGGTTGGGCTTGTCTGAATATGGAAGTGGTGTTGTAGCTTTATATGCTGTATATTTGCTCACTATGCACATTTAAAGGACTCTAAGTAAAAATTGCATATGCAATTTTTGAAAAAAAAATAAAGTATAAAGTCGAACAAACCTGGTTTTATGTTTAACTCCCTTATTTTTTCCTCAATATTTTTCTTTTCCTGTACAAATTTTTCGTGATCTGGAATAGAAAGTCACTGATAGTTATCGTCTTCGATGAAAAATTAAAACGAAAAACCCTTCAAAACAGAAAATTTCTTTCATTTGGAGTTGCTTCGATTATAACGTATCGTTGTATATTAATTTCATGTAAAACACCTGCTTAAGTAAAGAGATAATAATTGTTTTCTTACCACGTGACAACCTATCCAGGTGTGTACCCACCACGATCACCGGACAACCGGGGGCACGAGATCTGATACTAGCTAGCCAAGACTTTAGATTTTCAACATCTCCAACTTTCTTGCTGAGATCAAATACGACCTACCAAGTAAGGTAAGGCTTAGTCAAATAAATGTTAATTGAATCAATAGTTCGTGTAATATATAACACAATGTCCTTCAACCTCTGTGAATATATTAAGTGGGTATCTTGCATTTGTTTTAATTTGGCAAAATTGTTTCGTTAAACTAGTTCAACTAAGTTTATTTTATTATTTTTTTACTTGTATGAAAGTAGTTCAAAAACAATGCAAAAGAAAACCTTGCATATATTTCTGAAGAAATGCTATAAAAAGGGGCACTAAAACAAAAACACGCAACGACAGACTTACCAAATACACAGCTCTGTTTGACAGATAACAATTGTGTGTACTATAAAATTCTTCTTGGCCTGCAAAGTCCCAGGTGTTCAACGTACACTCGATTTTCCTGCTGGAAAACAGCAGTGACGTAGGTCGGTCTTCATTGGACCTCTTCTCGTAACGAATGTAACTGTTAATAGACAGAAAACAAAGGTTGGTGAGATACAGTTTGTGCGAAACAATCCCATAACTGTTGGTGTTTTGCTACTAAGGAATTTTCGACAGGGAGATTATATTACAAAATAACTCTTAATGCAATTGATTTCACTGAATTAACATAAGAGTAACTTCTATATTTTCAAATGAGTTCATGAATGAAACAAAAAAGTTTTGCTCGTTTAAATAAATTTAATTTTAATGAGTTATCTACTAGAGACAATCAACAGCATCAAATAGATTTAGTTGTAACGTGTTGTCTACTAGAGACAACCAACAGCATCAAATAGATTTCTGGCATAGTATATCAACTACACAAACACAGAGCTGATTGTCAAACGAAAGTTGAAAACAATAATAAAGTAAATGATATTAGTCAATAAATCAAAAAGTAAACACAGTATAATATCGGTACATCATACTTACGACCAGTCACGGACTACAACACCAACGGTTGGTCCATTTTTGTCTTTCTTGCTGATGTTTGTTTTCATCAAGGTGTTAAGTAAAGTTGTCTTCCCTCTTCCTCCAAAACCAACGACCATCAGCTTCATACGGTAGTACCTCTGGGCCTTATCACATAGGAAAATTGGGGATAAATCTATCTGTATTTCTTGTGCGATTAAAAAATAATGTGCCAGAAAAAATAATAACTGAATAAAGGAACAAAATAGTCAGGATTGTGGGTTTAAAACTTGATATTTCTCCTAACTATTCATTGTTTTGTAAATTAAAACACATTAAACTACGACTAGACAAATTTTATCGTACACAAAAATCTTACTTGCATCTGCATAGTCCTCGATGCGATATGCAAGGAAAACCCGTTTTCAAATCGGTGATAATACCCTTGCCCAAGACTAGGATTGAACCCGGGTTATAAAAACGGTGTACTACCCACTACGATATTTGAACACACACAGGTAATTTATTGTTGTTGTTTAGATAAATTCGGAAAAATAAGAAACATGTAAAATATATATTGAATACCGAAATATAGATACACGTATATTGAAACCATTTATCTTTTAACTTATATACTGACATACGTTTAGTAAAAAATGAGAATACCTTTTTCAACCTATTGTGGAGATAACTTATGATGTCCTTCACTCGACGCTTCTGTAGTCCTCGATCCAAGTCTAGATCAAGGCCATCGATTGGCATCTAATCATCATTATATAATATAAAAATGTGAACGGACATGAGATCTTATTCTAAAACTGAAAATGAAAAACTTGAAATATGATATATCAGAGGTAAAACGCATCGCGAAACTACATTATGAATAATGCCATAATGGAATTAAAAATGTTAAACAAATATTGCTTTGCATAAAGCAATCAAATAAATAATCTTCACCCTAATGAAAGCCATGGTGATCAGTATAGAAATAATGGCAATCGTAGATAATTGATGTCACTTTACCGTATTAATAACGACATATCATCTGACATAAATATTTTGAACTTAACTTTTATTAGCAATCGTATTAACGATACAGTTTAAATGTCTACAGTCATGAATAAACATATTGATACATCTGTACTGTATTTGATGAAAATTTATGAAATATCAACTTGATAAACATAGTGAGGTAAGTAAATTACTTCGTAGATATTGCTGCATCGACCGAGTTCATCGGGAAGAGTTGTGATACCTTTGTTGTGGCTGAAGTCAAGGGACCGTAAGCAAGTCATACCTCCAATCTCCTTTGGTATCTGTGCAAAAAATAGTATAAAAAGTAGATGATATTTTTTTATTTAATATGAACTATCACTGACAGCGATTCATATTCCCACCACAACCCTCTTACTTGATTAAATATGCAGTTGATCCACTGTCATGGTTATACAGCGAAGCTAAGTAACTAATCAATTAAATATGAAAATATTGTTTAACTTTGTTAAATGCAAATGTTTAACAATGAAATCACAAATAGGAGGTAGAAAAAAGTAATACGTATTTTTACACACACAAAAAAAATAATTCATGCAAAAGAAACGACAAAATGTATCTTACCAAACATGGCAATCACAGTAATATCAAAGTCCAAAATCTATGTATAGCATCTTCCTCCTCATTAAAAATATATGTGTGTGTGTGTGTGTGTTTCGACGACTTACGGTATTAAGTTAATCATGTAATGCCCTATGAAACAGTCATTATATTGAGATTGCTTTTTTTATATAGAAAACAAAACAGATAATAAAAGAAACACATGTTCATTATATGATACATTTTATTTTTAAACAATGGTTGGTGCACTCACTTCTTTTAAATTGTTATGAGCAAGATGTAGCTTCTCAAGTTTACTCCAAACCTTTGGTGGGTTGAGATTCAGCTAAAATAAATTAAGATTAAATATATAATTAAATAGGTTAAATGTATGTTACAATTTGTGCAGCAAGAGAATGATTTTTATATTTTAATTCTTTTATATTAAAATAAATATTGGGCTTCTCTTACGTTTTCAGTCGCTCACAGTTATATCACAGACTAATAATAAGCCTGGCAGTACTCATATTTTAGTGAATTTTAATCAAAGGTTTAGCCTAAATATATCCCTGTGCTGGAAAATTCAATATTACGATGATAATAGTTTTTATTGTCGGAGTCTCCAATATGTTAGTTGATGTATATGCGTCTCACTTTTTCATTGACATAACTAACGAGGGCGATAATAATGCGCTAACGAATGATTAATGGTAAAGAATATACAAGAATATTTCTGTCAGCAATTATGTTTTAGATTTTTAAGGTCTTGAAATAAAGTTCGATCAAATTCAATAATTTTGTTTTTACTGATTTTCATAAATATCGGTACTCACTTTATAAGTACACACACATTTTGTAGTCATTTATAATGGAACAAAATAATGAAATACAAGTTTATATATGATCTAGTAAAACTATGATAATTGAAATAAAATATTAGATCTACCATCATGTGCAATGCGTAAACCTTTTTTTTTTTTTTGCAAAAGAAAAAATTACACCCCTTAGTTGAAGAGTAAACATTGGAGAGCAAGTCCAAGAAACAGAACATCGTTCTAACCTTTTCTATTCTATTTTTTGAAGCGTAGAAATCTTTTAAAACATGTGACGACCAGTCAGACAAAGGCGGCAGACCACATAGATCATTGTCACTGATATCAACAGTTCTTAAACTGAAACGATAAGTAATTAAAACCATAAAATATCTCTGCCATTTGCATATAATCAAAAAGTCAAAAAAGTTTCATAAACAGGAACCGTGAAAACGGTTACATAGGACAATATAGCTGCATTTACAATTTCATGTAGAATCTGATATGGAGCTGCTTAAAATAAGATTAAATGACTGATCTAAACGAAAATAAATGACGTTAAGTTCTGTATGACAATCTATATATCTCTCCACTTTTTGTTTTTACATACAACGTGGAATACAAACAGGTCATTTTGAAATCGATTTTTTCCGCTGCATTTGAGGTATGAATATATATCAAATATACTTCTATAAACCGGTATAAAGAAAATGTATTTCACGTACCTGTTTGATTTTTATACAAAGTACTGGAATGCTGGAATGAAATACAAACAATATACATCCTGGATTTTTCAAATATATGAACATTAGAAAAGCTCATGACAACTTAATAAATAATAATCATATATTAATACAAATTATAAAGAACTACAGTCCGTACCCTGGTAGCTGTAAGATGAACTTTGGGATATAAAAAGGCGCTTTATCAGTTAGAATATTGCTGCGCAACTTCAGCTTTGACAAGTTGGGGAGTTGTGGCGCTAACCCTTCATCTGGAAGACGCCCTAAAATATAATGCTTGAAATTCAAATTACTGTTATTATTTTGCAATTACTGTTAAGCTATTTTGAGATGTGAACTTTTTCCCTAATTAACTAGAAACAACATAGAAAAAAAAAGATAATGTATTTGACATCTTTTACATAACATGTAAAAATATAGACCTTTAAATCATATCCCAAAGTGTTAACAAAGCAATAAAAGAATAACTTGGTTTTTGTCCATTTATACTTCCTTAATTGACTGTAAAATCTGTCAAGTGTACCCATATATCTAAAAGTGTCCACAATGCAATAATAACTGTTGCTTTTTTGTCAATTTATACTTACTTACTTGATTGTAAGATATGTCAAGTGTACCCATATATCTCAAAGTGTTCACAAAGCAATAATAACGGTTGATTTTTGTCAATTCATACTTATTTGATTGTAAGATAAATCAAGTGTACCTATGTATCGCAAAGTGCTCCAATGCAATAATAACTGTTGGTTTTTGTCAATTTATACTTACTTAATTGATTGTAAGATATGTCAAGTGTTTCCAAATCATGACAGAGTTGAAGGAATCCATCTGATACTTCTTCTATACAGTTTCGTGAGATGTCAAGTGTTTTCAACTTTTTCAAACCGATGGAGGTTTTGGGAAGCTTATTCAGATCATTGCTGTATACAGATAATAAAATGTAAAACGATTTATGGAGGATTAATGACTCTGGAATCAGGGAGCAAAAAATATGTGTAGGTCTATTATGTAAATAGTGTATTAATCACCTATAACACAAAAACTTGTACAATACGGCTTCTTCATCATTAGATAAGATTATGTAATATAGGCTTAAAATGATAAAATCCCGAATACATACAATTTTAATCAGACTGAATTTTATTTTAAAGTAAGTATTTTTTTCAATTAATAATTATAAATACTGACAGCTTTATATATTAACAATTTTTGTTTTCATTTTTTTTCAACATTTTTTTTTCGGGGTGGGTGGGTGAACGTCCCACCGATAGTATTTCAGTCATTTGGTTTTCAACAGTGATCGGAGTATTTGCTAAAAGAGGCTACTCTAAACAGTAACATCTTTAATTATCTAAAGACCTATCCAATAAAAGTTCCTCAAGATTGTGAAGGTAATTCCCGAGACCAGTCGGCAATGCCGTCAGTAGGTTGTGTGACAGGTACAGACTCTTCAACGACATGCTGAAATGTTTCAGCTTAATTTTGGTTATCTGAAAAACAAATGTTACAAGATTAATTGGGTTTAAACTACCAGGATTAAAATCCACTTATGTTTCTATAGGTAAAACACTTGATATAAACCGCGTTAAGTTATGTATACAGAAACGTTTATTGTGACAATATGATTTTACTAAACAAAATGTACAAGGTAACTGATTATGAACATATAGAAAAAATGAATTTCTACGAATTATTTTCAAGAATATTTAGATGTCTGAATAGTTTATTCTGTCACTTTGTTAAGTAAATTGCATCTTTACAAGGTTGTTAATACTTTATGAAATGAAATAAAAAATATGTCAAACGATGATTGAATCAGTATGTCTGTGTATCTTTAGAGAATTCTTCTGTAAAGATCACGATGAAATTTAATAAAGACAGGAATATACTTTTATGAGAAAAAATATACACCAAACCATAAACTTAACATATCAAACCAGAACACAAAATTGCCTCCGTGCATTCGGGGTCTTCCTCCACCTGTAACTAGCTGGACGTCGCTATATGACTGAAATACAGTCGAAGCGACGATAAACTCAAATAGTCTAGTCAAATCATTTTTATGTTGTTATTTTTGCCTTTTTCAATTTCACGTTATTTTGTTATGACTCGATAAAGGGATATTTTGATAAAAAAATAATTTGTGTACCTTATTGTTAGAAAGTCTGAGTTCTCTTAGATGTTTGCACTGAACAATTGCCTCTGGAAAAACTTCTAACATGTTACTTGTTGCATCAAGTACCTCCAGATTTGGTAGGTTCTGTAATCAATGAAAACATACTAAGACTGAGTTTGATATTAAATATTTCTAAATTAAACATATATTATGAAATATATTAAGTGTTTGGTAAACGCGAGCACAATGTTTTAGATTAGGTTTAGATATCAATACTCATATCTTGTTAATACAGCGGCATTATTAACATACATAAAATTGATTTATCACAGCTGAAATAATATGTATAAGTAAACATATAAAGGTTCCAAGAAATACAGTTTTGTGTGCGCATTAATGAATAAAAGTATATCAAAGTCTGTGATCTTGTTTACATTTACGAGTCACGAAATTATTTCATTACCTAGATACCATGTAAAATATATTTCTATCAATAAAATATTTCATTATAACTCACTTGATGTATGTCAGGTGGAAGTTCGGTTATTTTGTTGCCATGAATATCCAGAAATTTAAGACATCTAAGATGGAAAGCTAGTGTAGTATTCACAATTGCATCAAAGTTAGTGATCAAGTTCTCTGAGACATCTAGTGTCTCGAGATGGACGCCTCCAAAAGAACTCTTCTCAGATTTCGCATCTGAAGATTCCAAACCCATAAAGAAAAAATAATATTTCTTTTCAGTTACATATTTAATTTCAATTAAACAACAGTTACTTCAAGATGGTTTCAAAAGCCAAGCCAAAAAGCCAAGGAGAGTATAATTATTTGAAGAAATCATTTCAATGGTTTAAAGTACCAAAAGAACATTTTATAATCAATGTAAATACTTTATACATTAGGATATATAATATTCCTAATATTTCAGTGGTATGTGTACCTAACATATATTCGCATTTTAGCCAATGAATGAATATATTATGCAATAGGTACAAACACTTAAGATTACCCGTTAAATCACCGTAACTGAAGTGTCTTTGCATATGCAAACCAGACAATCCAAGGACAGGAGCAGACATCTGTAATTAAATAAATAATATTTTGCTAGACTTCCTCCTATTTATTTAATAAAATGCTTCAAGCTTCAAAAGATGTTCAATTTTGAAATTAGGCATGGAAGTATTTTGAAGTTTGAAGTGTGAGCTTATGACAAGGAGTCAGTTTAACAGATTCTTAAACAATTCTGGTTCAAAAGTGAAATTTATGTATTTGTGATTTTATATAATTATTTAACATTGTTGAAATTATCCACCCATCTTTTCATACAGAACGGACAACTGACAATACTAATTTTGAAAAAAAAAATCAGTAATAAAAGAGACCGTAATAGAGGCACTTGAATACCAAAGAAGATACTGCCGATATAAACTTCTAAAACCTCGACAGTTAAGATATGTAAAATACAACCTATATTGGACAATTAGATTGGATATGCAGTATATTAGGCCCGAACATATTTTGCTATAACTTAGATATGATTTGACATTTGCTTCTTTTCACATATTCTAGACCATGACATAAGAGCAGATTCAATAATTAATTAAATTGTCCAAAGTAAGCAAACACTACCTTTCGATCTATTCGAGGCACCAGATTCTCGTCACTCGATGACCAGCTTAACCGCTGCACTTGAGCGCTCTTTCGCATCCATGGACCTTTATTAAATTAATTTAATTAACTTATCAATCCCCAATTGAGAAAATTAAAATAACTGAAAACTGATTGATGAAAATACAGAAATCAAATAATCTTATGTATCTCGGCACGCGGAATGTACAAGGACACAAATATACTTTTATATCCCAAGTTAATTAAATTACCATTCATTAACGCCTTCATATAACTTATCATAACATTTTAAAGTATAGGTTATTTGCTTACTTAATCTGCCTTCCGCCGAACCTTTCCTTAATGGGACCGGAGATTGGCGGGGATCGTTGATGCTGTATGTGATGTTAGCGCCCGTCAAGGTTGTTTGTTTCCATTCATGTTCCTCCGTCGGCGAAATATTGAACACTGGTAAATCTACAATAAATCTGTCATGTCAACTTTTTTGTTTGTGTATGACTTCCATTACAATGATGACGGTAAACAAAACAGCGGTGAGGTAATCTTGTATTGATGTATTAAAAAAACTGCCTTTTATACAATATAATTGTATTATGCTTTTCCTAGCTTTTCTTAATATAGACCTCTGCTTTTTATTTGAGAATGAACCTAAATGTAGAGAGACCAAAGCGATATACGAGTACACGTCAGCTGGGTCCATTATTAGTGGGATGACTGTTTTATATTAGCAAGGAAAATGTACCCATAACTTGTACAATATTAAAAAACTACATAGATAGACAGATAGATTTTCGCAGTATGCAAACCACATAATGGTCACAAAAGGCAAAGTAAGATACAAACAAAATGCATTTAACTTATACAATAATATGAGAAGCAAGATGAGAAGTATGACGTGCTTCACATAAAAACTTTTCATTGTGGTCCTTAGTATTGGCCAACAGATTAATAAACAGCTATCAATGTGAATAAAATCAATAGAACTAACAATTCAATATCAATACTAATGAATACATTCTCTTTCTTTACTAAAGAATTATTAAATGAAAAAATGTTTTATTGGACGTTCTGTGTAAACATTTCCTTTACCTGCCTCGCCCGTAAATTCTAATCCCGTTGGTTTTAATGCGACAATTGTCGGTAATGTTGGCGATTCTCTAGAAACCGAAGGTATTGGTTTTCTTTCATCAAAACTCTGAGATCTTTTAAGAATTTTCCTGGTAACACTATCTTGACGCTGGCCAATCGTTGCTAAGAGAAACGATAAAAAACAAATTAATTTAAATGAAAATGAAACATACATTTTAAAGATTAATACTAAAAGGTAGTCTTACATTTTTACTAATACATTTGTATAGTGGACGTATGTGTGTATAAAGGTGACACAGTAATTGGATCAGGTCCCATGTAAGATAAAAGCATAAAGCCTCGCTGTAACACATCTGACGAAGATTAATCAATGCCGGTTTTTTATCCAAATGTTATAAGACCATCAAGGATATTGGTGCTTAAAATGAGACGCATATAAAGCCAAACTTACTTGTACACTGCCTTTAAAAAAATACCAATAACATCGTGAGGGCCTCGCAAAACCTATGTATTTTTAAAGTATTAGAGAAGAAGTGAAAACGCACCTGGTGCTGGCGTCGAGCTTTTTGTTAGAGGCTCTTCAAACATTTCTTTGACCTCTGCATTTTCTTGTGATTGGTGACGGATTCGAACCCTTCTGACCCTCGTGGACGAGTCACTATGAGAATATTCTAAGGTCCGTCTTCTTCCTTTTCGTTTATTTTCGCCGATCCTGATTTTCTCGGTGTAGTTCTTACCTGTGTCTTTAATTGTACAAAATATTGTTTAGAAGTAATTATGTTTTAAAGTAAAGTCCCTGTAATGGTTTTGCTACGTCTTGGGCCACTAAACCTCTACCAAGATAACCAAGGTGCCCTTATGAAAAATTAGGAAACCTTGGTTATCTCCGTGAAAGGCTATGAGGTCCGAAACGTCGCGGAACCATTACAGGGACTTTACCTTAAATGGTCCGGAAAAAATAATTTATTGAATTCCTAGTATCGTATCAAATGAGATACATTTTGGAAGTAAGATTCCTTCAAAATTAAATATATACAAAAAGGGAGTCTTTAAGGAGAGGTTGTTTCTAAAATGGGTCATTTATTTTTTTTCTTATAGATAATGACATTTGTTTATCAATTGGTTCTTTTTGACAAAACTATTATCACTATTACAGACTTCATATCACATAACATACCTGTTCCAGAAATAAAATGTCTGTTACTTTATCATCTCTAATTACATGTTTTATATTTTCTTAAAATGAGGATTAATAATGACGCCACCATAAAAAGATGAGATTGCTTTTTGACACTCTTACCTATTTCATTGTCCTTCAAACGTCGGTCAGTCAGAGCGGTGATAATCCACGAAGCTTCGAAAGTGGTCAGATTCAAACAGCTCCAGTTGATGACAGCATCTATATTTTTAGATAAGGGATATTTCAAAGATAGTGCCAAATATAGAATGATGAAGTTAAAAGTCATGGAAAATCGCATTTAAGGAACATAAAATATTTTCGTTATTAGTTTATGATATTACTGACAAACTTTAGGTTAAACAAGTATGACAATAATTGGTGAACACTTGATGTAAAAAAAAAAAAAAAAAGAAAAAAAATAATATCACTGACGGAACGTACATAAAGGTGATGTAATATTGATATTAAAATGCGTTAGGAGCATAATGACAACATCTACATAAATAAAAATGATGAAAGATACATCATATCAACGAAAACATTGCCTCCGAGTGCATTTTATGGAAGACAGAAACTTCATTATATCAACGATGTAACAGTCAAACTATCAATGACAGAGGTTACACATACAATAAATGACAAGCGTATATGTATAACAAAAATATTTCATAAATTTCAAAAGTTGCATATGAACGATTTAACTGGGGCATAGCACCAATCATAAAAGGTATATGATATGACTAGAGTATAATGGCATATGGTTATTTTTAAATGATACCATTGACTGAAGAAAAACAGAAAATTGATTTATAAGCACGTGGCATAAACGCTATAACATGTTCCGTGACTTACCTTTGTCCCCTTCTTTATAACCTATAGCCTCCAAGATCAATCCGGTGATGATATGTGTATCCTGGGACAGACTTTGTCTCAATGGGGTCATGATATCTTTTACATCCTGCGACTACAAATGAACAGAATAGAATGGCTATAAATACTATTATTTTTCTGTCGTTTTTTTTTATCTTATAGTAAATTCATTAAAGACAAATAGGTTTGTTTCTAAGATTTAGGGTAAACCACAATGCTTTTGGGTTTAAACTAATTTAAAATGAAATGCTACGTCTTAAACACTACACTATCAAATACAATGTATATTGAAATAAAAATAAAATGTACTGAAAATGAAATAAAAATGACGGAATAAAAAATGACTGAATATGAAAATGAATCGTAAATGGTTAAGCCTTGTTATGAAAATCAAGACAATGATGAAGAATATAATATTTGATATCAACAATGGAATTCTAGTAAAATATTGATTTGAACATTTTCTCCGATATGCACCATACAATGTTATATGCGAAATGTAGCTACTGTACTGTAACAAGATCGTTTCGAAAGTGGTTTTTGTCCAGACCATAATGTTTCTCAATTACCTGTTTCAGTATTAAACTAACAATATTCTCGTATTTGTTTAGAACGGCTACAGACAAGGGTGTGTGTTCTCCGTGTCCAGTATTTACGTCGGCACCCAACTCTATGAGACAACCAGTTGCCTGCGATTAAAAATAAAGATGGGTATTGTAAACTTATTCAAGTGAAGCTACGTAGAAAAAATACTGACAAGACAAAAAAGATACGAATTTAAAGCATACACAATAGCAGATTAATTTTGTCTAATAAGAAGTTATAAAAAACAAATCTGAATAACATTCGTTTACTTTCAAAATTCCAAAGCTTCGTTGAGGCTGTCAATAATGATTCAAGATGTAATACTTAATGAACAATATTTCGGCAAAAATGTGCCTTTCTTAAGAAAAAAACAACATGAATTTTGAGTAACTACATGATGGACGTTTGTACAGTCGCCAAATTGTTCCATGATGTCCATCATGTAGTTGCATATTTAAAATGCCTTACACTAAACAATATAAACTGAAAGCTACGTTCTGCATGGTTATGTAAGAAATTAAACAAATAAAGCAAATTTTACCGGTAGAGTTCCACTTTTACAGGCGGACAGCAACATAACGGATTTCAGATTTTGTTCTTGACTCAACACATACAGACATTCTCCAGCTATTTCCTGCAAGCCTGTAGTTGTACAATTTTTATCATTTAAATGAATTACCATTACATTCATTAAGTTTTTCACATGCCAATAAATGTTTTCTAACAGAGATTAACTTTGTTGCTCATTGATTAGATCATGAATTTTGAAACAGGAGAAGGTTAAACACTGTTTATTATATCCAATAGATAAAAACAAATTCCTCAAAAAGTTTAACACTCTTCCTAAAATTGACTAAGTTGGATCTGATTAATACAACTTATTTGTAGTTTTGAGTTTCAATTTAAGGAAATGGTGCCAAGGTCCAGCGGTAAACGTACATAACTGCAAATCCGACGGTTGTGTTCAAACCCAACTGAGAACAAGAATATTTATATGGGCTTTTCCTGTCCCAAGCACAGGTGCAGCCAAGGAACAGCCAAGAGGGATTAATATAAGTTGTAGGGACTTTTTTGTCCATAAACATAAAATAATTAAGTTAAAACAAGTTGTTGAAGCAATATTTAGAGAGAAATATGTTTTCGATTTTGTAAACTAGTCTATTAAAAATATATGAGAACCGTTGCTCTGCATCTTTACTGATTAGAAGGGAAATCAATATTTGTTCCTTCTTATTGGTGAGTGACATTTTTTTAAAGTGACAATGTAATACAAAATCAAAACTATTGAATTCTGGCTCTTGATAAGCACTGAATACGTTAGGTTGAATTTTAAAACTATTAATCTGTTTACAATGACTTTCATTCTGTCGAAAACATGATATAAAATATTTACATGCAGATTAATTATTTGTCAAAATCATTTAAAATGATTAACTGGTATTGTGTCATATATTTTCTGGCACTCTATGACGATTACCTGTCGCTCCTGTGTTCCGAATGTCTTCAAGAAGCGGAAATAAACGTTCGTGACAACCTTTCTCTACGAAAATAACGCTCATTTCAGTACTGTTTTCCGCCAAAAGTTGAATGGCGACACACGCCTAAAATGAAATCCAGTGAGTATGTCAATTAAATAACACTGAATTCCAATTAAATCATTTCCTCTCCTTGGTAGCTGTTTTCACACAGTGTTTTTTCAAATGAGTAAAAATATCGGGGTTTTTTTATCAATAATTTCTAAATTTAATAAACAAAGTATATTTTATTAAACACCTGTCCCCTGTCTTTGGTATATAAACTTTTTAATATTAAAGCTTAATAATTAAAAAAAATAGAATTTGCAAAATTATACCAACGTTAAAAAACTATACTATCCTAAGAACCACTCATCCAAAACCTTATTATCACATTTTTTGTATATATGTATCAAAAAAAGTATAGATATTTAAAAAAATACCGACCCGCACCAACGACTAGGAAATAAAAAAAACATAAAGAAAAAGATGTACAGATATCTGTTTAGAGAACATGCAAAAGACTTTGCTATGTATGTATACTTCTGTTTGAATTCCTTTGACGCCCGCGAAGTTTTCCATCGCAAAAAGGATGATGTCTGCCACTTTATGCAACGTTTCTTTATTTCTCAATACAATTTGCCCAGCAAACAACTGAAAAACCATGAGTCCTTTTTTCTGCATCACTGAAATTAAAATTTAAATATATTAGCTCTTATTTGATTTATATTTAAGGGTTTTCTTTAAGTATACAAAAGAAGGAGCATATGAATTCGAATTACATTGAAGATTTGCAAAACAATAGACGATGTACTCTAGAATATGATTTAAGTAGATTTTGGTTATGAAATAACCTAACCTTACCAGCAAAATTGATATGTGATATGATCGCATATGACTCATTTATTTTTGACAGTTTTTGACATCTGATTGTTTGTACACCGCAAACATTTTCTTTAAAGCAGCTCGTTCAGATATGGTCAAGACTAAGAATTTTTTTTTAACTTACTAGAGTATATTATAAAACGGTGCTTTACGAGTTGCTTTTGCGCTCATTATGTTTCTAACGTCAGTTACATTCATTAAATATATGAATAATTATTTCTAATTAAGAGTGCCAAACTTCATTTACAACCCAAGTAACATAAAAATGATTTCAATATAAGAGTAATACAACTATTTTTCAAACATCAGTATACGTATTTTTACGAATAAACCGTAGCAGGCGGATCATATATGTATGATGAAAAAGCTCACATTCGTTATTTCTGTACATGTTCATGACTTGTATAGTGGTGTTGATAGCTCCCGATCCAACCAGGGTATGCAGTGACCCCTCTGAAAACAGGAATTGTACAAATTTATAAGCAAAGTATAAAACCACTACTATGAAGATACACTAGGTCTAAGACAGAGGAAAGGCATCAGAAGTATTTGCATACTCATTTAAGGACTTTCACTCAACATTGCAAAATCAATCTTTTTTTCTCTTATACCATATAATCGATGCAAGAGGCTTTTCTATTATATGTTTCTAGTGATGTTGAATGATGAACAAATGTTTCAACATATCGTGAATATCTTTATCTGATGGTAACCATTACAGTTTTGTGCAAAAAAAATAATTTGAAACTCTTTCATTTTAGATCGGATGATTAAGGACAGTCCAAACATGTAAAAAGACATAATAAAATATGTTTTGTCAAAATGTTAATGGCCCTAAGATTTACATTTTAGAGAGACTAAAATGTTTGGCTACAATCTCAATCAATGAAATGCTTTAGTTCAAAGAATAGTGTTATTTGAAAGCTGATGAATATTTCCAAAAATCTACATTTTTAAGTGTCTTACTTGCCGTAAAATACAATAAATTATGCCCATCCTAATTGGACTAGCTGCGTGTTATACTCTATGTGAAATTCCTGTTGATGTGCTCTCACTTTGAAGCGTTTTTGTTTTTGTTTTGTTTTCTCCGTGGGGGGGGGGGGAAGAGAGAGAGAAAACGTTTAATCTAACTGGGCGCAAAGCAGCTTGTCAACACTCTCCCTCTGACTGTCTGTTAATGTGTTTAAAAATAACTCACATCTCGTGACCAAACAAGCAGTTACTTCTTCAGTGCTGCATTTCGTGTTTTAAGATATAACAACTCATAACTATATCTACACCATACTGAAGTATAGCATTTGATCAGCTTGTGTGCAAGTTTTACAAGGTTTGACTGTGAAGTAAGGATGTTTTAAATATTTTTAACAAATGTATCAGTTTACTCCTCTCGGACAGCCAAATTATTAGGAGTGACGCAGTTCAAAATTTACTGTCTACCGTTGAAGCGTCAACAGTCAATGAAGCATATTCAAAGAGAATTTGTCAAATAAACAATGTTACCAGCGACTGATGACGCTGCAAACGACTCCAGACCGGCTTCCTGCAACACTGGTTCCTCTGGGAAACGGTTCATGGCCTGTATGATCTTCTGAGGGACTTTCTCAATCAGGCATTGGTAAGGAACAATGTCTGAAACATATTTATAGCATGTTGTATAAAATGTGGGTACGTGTGAAATACGATATTTAAAACGTATACGTATCATACAGTATAACTCCCCCCCCCCCCCCCCCCCCCACACACATCTATGAATTTTTCCACCATAAGTATTTCATATATAATTTTAAAACATTAATGAAATGCGTGTATATTTGTTGTCAGTGTATGTATACAAATATCCACAGACTATCACCATGAATATAAAAGACACACTAGATATTTAAATATGAATTAGGTTTAAATTAAAACTAGTACATTTTTTCTGTATTTTATTTCTGCTTTTTCTGTCGGTTACTTTAATACAGGCAGTAATGAAAGGGCAACTGACCGTATTCTAAGTTAACCAGTAGCAACAAATGAAACCAAATGCCTCATTCTTGATCACCCAGCATAAACCAGTTGCATGTTAACCAATTCCATGTCAACCAATTGCATGTTAACCAATACGATACCGAACAGAACTGTTTATTTGTCATACCTGATTATTTACAGATCGATACGCACCTACGTCCATCAGGCAGGTGAGTGTGCTAACAACCTCTGTCTGTACCGGTGCCGAGTCCGAGTACCGGTTCTGGAGATCTGTCAGGACTGCCAGGGCGCCATCAAACACCACCGTGGTCTTGTGTTCATGTCTAGTGTGAATGTAACAGATACTCAAGAAGTCAGCCATATCATAGGAATAAGGGGGTTCAGGGATACTGGGTTCCGGTCAACATTTAAAGCTTAATTGTATGATAGAAATAAAAATAATTGACAGAAGATACCATAAAACATGAAACTTACCAATTAGACGATTAAACGTGCTTAAGAAATAAATCGTACACTGCAAAACAACAACAATAACGAAAACGTAGTTGTGTTTTCTTTCTTTCTAAAAGCGTCTATACGCTGTTAAAACTCACAGGAAGATACAAAGTCCTCGGAGAGCCTTGCATCCTGCAGAAGCGACCGATGGTTTCTTTCTGTGTCTCTTCATGCCCTCTATGATTGCAACATGGGAATTCTTGGATTCAAGCAGTTTACTCAGACGCTCTGTTACATGAATAAAAATAATAAATTTCCCTCTTAAGTACAAAATTATAAATAACTTCATAATTGTGTTTGGTGAGAGGGTATTTATAAAAGCTGTATAATGAGTCTAAAAGTCCAATTTGGGAGCTAATAAAGAAACTGTGTATAATGTAGAAAAGGCTTTTAGCTAGAACGCATCCAATGTTACAAATATCAATAGCGTATTGGTATTTATATTGTTGCAACAATTATATTTTTATGCTTAACTATGTAATTCATTGACAGGGAATTATCAAAAACTTTGTATATATGGTAGCAAATAATAAACTGGGGGTTATTTTTATCCATTCAAAATGTTTGACCGTAGCATGGAGATGTTAAGTAAGGAGCGACAGAATGTCTTATCCAGCACAGATACATTTAAAGGAAAAATTCCCCCATATACGTAAGAAACATGGCTTCGATGTATTAGCTGCTGTACTTTTATTCATATAACGATTTTATCTTAATGTTATTTTAATCAGAACCAATACCATTATCTGCTGCAATCCAGTAGACGGCGTCACACACGGCAACGAAGACGTCAGCCTTCTTCCGGTAATGTAGCAAACAGGTCATGCATGTGTTGTGCAGAGGGTACCTGGAGATACGAAACAATGTTATGAAATCACAACACATTTGATTGTTTTTGTTTTGTTTTAAAGTTTACTGTCGCCACAATAGCGTTTAGTCACATGGCAACGTCCAGCTAATAACATGTGGAGGAGGACCCCGAGTGTACAGAGACAGTCATCAAGACAGCTGGAATCCTTCCTCATATGTCAACATCTGAATAACCAGTCTGGGGTTCGAACCAACAGCGGTGAGGGGCTATGTGCCAGTCAGTCACAATACAACTTATAAGGTTCTGAAAAGCACTCATGCCAAAGGTCACAATTATCCTTTCAGTAATGATATAAGTACTCAAGTGTCCGAATATGATTATTGAGCACTAGATTCGTTACTTAAGTACTGTATAGTATAATACTGTGAACCCAATGTATTTCGTTGATATTTAAATTCACTGAATTTCTGCATAATTTTAACATGTATACGACAATAAACACTGACACTTGAAAATCCTGAAGTGGGTTTTTAGAATGATCTGGAATACTTATTTCAATAAATGAATTATTGTGTTAGTTTTAACCATGGTAACATGGCGTCTTACTGTTTTTCATCTTCACCAATCCACATGTGGGCTCCAGGAGTGTTCGAGAGTCAGCGATATGATCCTACATCCGCTTACCTGCGGATAAGAAATCATGATTAACTCCTACTACAGCTACTATACTACTACTAATGATAACAATAATTATAATCTCCTATCTGCGTAAGTACCTAGAAAATCATGTGTTAGGAATGAACTATACTACCATTTTATGTTAGTAGATTACTTAGTTAATTTGTTTTTCCTAATTAATTAATTAATTAATTATCTTTCAATTTTTTTTACATACATGCATATTTAACATTTAGTTTAAACATATTTATTACTCAAATCAAAGACCTAAACCCAAAGATAAGAAACTCGGCTAAATACCGTATATTCTCGTGCCAGAACGAGAGTGGGGCAGGTGTATTCAGCGGAAAATCCCGTTCTGTGTTACCAAGCGATAACAAAACACCGGTCAATGCAACGATTCGTCTTTTTTGTCTGGGTGTATAATATTTAACTAAAAAAATACTATGGTGTTTTTTTTGTCCTATCCTTTGGTCATTTTAACATTTCGATAGATTGGTGCATATTGTTTTGGTCTGCCTGTCTGTTTGTCTGACGTTTGTCTGTCACAAAACTTAATCTTGACCATAACACGGAAATCCTTCCACCTTCAAACAGCCTTCAAACTTTACAGGTGCATGCACCTTGATAAGCACTACCAGTCAGATACCCTGACCTTCATCAATGACCTTGAACCCAAAGGTTTAAGGCCCTTGCGGAGCATTCGAACATAGCGCTTGTTCAAAATATAAAGATGACCATTGTTATAGAAAAACTTTGACAGACCAACACTTTAAAATCAGGGGAGAGGGGAGAGATTCATTCGAACGTAGCGTTTGTTACACAAAATAACCCACAGACATGCCAAATTGTGTATTAGATTATACATGTACAATCGTTGCGGGGATTGTCCCATCTTTGCGATAATTTTAATGACTTAGAGCACATTTGTTTTGTTATAGAAAATAATCCCATAAAAATAAATATATGCTAGTTTGTTTGATTGTTGGATCTAACGTCCCACCGACGGTATTTACGTCATTTCGAGACTATGTCTGCTTGAGATAGATGCAGCACTGTCACTCTGTAGGATCACGCCGTAGAACCTAGTCACATTATTCTGACACTGAGTAAACCGTTCCTGGAAATACCTAAATATATGATGAGCGTCAAGCAAAGGGTCTCAATTTTTTACGACATTGGTATGTCGCGGCCGGGGATCGGACCCACGACTTTTCGATTCCAGGACGGACGCTCTATCCATTTAAATACTAGTAAATAAACTCCCTACAAACATTATTGCCATTATGAAGAGGAAAAATACGTTTAAAAATATTGAGGCAGTACAAACATAAACGCTGGAGCATTATTTCACTTTTTCGTCATAAAGGCTGAGATTTATAAACAGAGATTGGCAGCTTTCTGAAATAGCGCGTTTTATCGCGTGCCTCGATAGTTAACGAGAGCGCGCCCACCTATCACACGGGTATCGGACATTTCGGTGGGGCTAGGGGGAATCTTAGATGAACGAAAGAAGAGGACAGAGTATTTTTTCAAACTTTAATTAGAATAATTATTAGGACAGAGAGAGAGAGAGAGAGGGGGGGGGGGGAGACAGGAAGAAAGTTAGATAGATAGTTGGTTCGATATGACTAAGCGCGGCATGAGAAAACGTCGAGATACATGATAACCTCGTGTAAATGCAGGATTAACGCGTGATTTTTGCCGATAAAGGTTTTGACAAAGAATAAGCTGCCAATCTCAGTTTATAAGTCTCTGATAAAGGCAGTATTTGCCGAAATATTAGCAAATATTATCTTTTTTCAATGATTAAACTATGCAACCAGTTACAGTCAGCTGAAGTTTACCATGTTCTTCACGTGCACCTTATGCTGGAGATGATCATCGTAGGCTTTCGAATGGCGTCGGAACACACTTCTGTGCAATAATTACTTCAGTACAAGGGCACAGTCTTTTTCTCACAATATCGCGGTAGCGCCGAGGGTATACGAGATTTCCTTCACACGCTTATATGAGTTGCTTATCTTTGAAGTTTAGGTCTTTGCTCAAATACAATAACAGAACATTTTACAGATATATGCAGAATATGATTATATCGAAAGCTAAAAGCTTATTGAGATTTTCTCCTAAATTTAACATTTGCATTGACTGTGACAGATTTATCTAGTCTTAATTATTTCAGTGAGTTTGTTTTTTAGAAGCGAACACTTCTAAAGTTAGACAGTGGATTTTCTACTTACAATCACATTACCGCCACTTATCCATACATTCGCGTTGAAAAATAGTACCATTGGTTGTAGAAGTCAACATTGCAGTTTTGATAAAACTTAGATATATTGCAGGATTTTGAAAGCATTGGGTATAATCACAATTTCTGTGCAAATAAAACTGTAAAAGAAGCAAGTTTATAATTCAGTGTTCATCCGCAGTTTCGTTAATTAAACTATCTATAAATAACCTTATTTGCACCAAAAATTTGCGGCTGCGGAATAAGCTCAATTCGTAAGAGCGTCGTTCAGTATTTTGTTCTTGCAAGGGGTCCAGAGTTCTAGTCCAGCTGAGACCCCTTTTTTGTAATACTTATTTTTTATATTCTTGGGTTATATATTTAGAATTGTTTAATTCTAGTTTTTATTCTTCTATTATTTTGCGTTTGTTAACCTTTTGACTTAAATCAGACCACAGGATCCTGATATTCAGTAAAAACAAAAAAACAAAAAAAACAAAAAACGACTTCTCTATATATAAATCATTTATAGAAAGGCCGATTTTTCTAATATAAGGGTCTGCGCATAGCCAGGTTCGGTTATAGAGTCAAAACAGAAGTAATGAGAGGGGACAGTATGTTTAATGTAAGCCGTCAATTGAAACATTTTGTTTTCAATCTTTTCTTGTTAGAGTCTCAAATGACTGTGGTATCTCTAGTCGCATCTGTATGTCACAACTCAGAAAGTACTTTAGGGATTGAGTTTATACTTTATACAATGGTCAAACTTTAATTACCAAGAACAATAACTCTACCTTGCTTCATCTCTATTACTTACTTGTATGGTGAAATTATGTTTTTCTAGAACATATCATTCTTTAAACATGGGAAGGATGTGAAGTGACAAAGAACAATAACTTTATCTTGTCCCATTTCTAGCTTTTCTATTAAAATTATTTCTGTCTGCAGTTAATTCATTAAGTGTTAAAGGTATTGAAAGGATCAATACTAAGAACCACCATTCCTTATCGATTTTTGTGTAATTTGACAGAGACCAATAAATAAAATAATCTATCTTACCTACTGGTTTAATAAGATTGAACTTCCCTGATTTTTTACATGCATACCACAAAAAAAATGAAAGGGGTTGGCTTTATAATTCACACATTTTAACCCTCGCTTCTGACAGTGCTCTCAGTCCTTTGATTGTATAAATATCATAATAATGTCTCACTGTAGATCATATGTTAACAATATTTGAGTATTCATGAAATAAGGTTGTTTTTTTTACATATGATACTCTTCAATCAGTGCCGTAAGTTCCTCGTGACAAACATGCTCACCTGGATATCGGAATGATCCTGTTGTGCAAACAACACTCTGTACACGGTTCGGATCAGTGTCTTGGTAGTGTCACTTGTACTTGACACTCGTACCAGAACATCTGGAACTGAATTACAAGTCTTACTTAATCCTTCCTGCTCGTGTTGCCGTCGTATCGAAAAAAGGTGATCTTGGATAATTGTTATATTGTAAAACCATTATATTTCGTTGACATTAAATTTCACTTACTCAGCATGGGTTAATATTCGTGAATAAAACCATCAACAAAATCAAGGATGATTAGTCCACCACGAAAAGGAATGATATTAAAGGCATCGTTAGCATAAATCTATCATGAAGGGCTTTTTTTTTGTAAATCTAAACATGTATTTAGATGATCGATATTATCAGTAATAATGATCAAAGATAGTATCCTTAAACTTGAACATAGCCGTCATTTTAACTTGGTAACAAAACTACAAGCATGAAGGGTGCAGTGATCCAGTGTTGACTATGGATCTGAAAATTGGGGTTCGAACCCCACTGACGACAATAATTTTTCATGGCCATATTCAACCCAGGAAGCGTAGAGAGGGACTTAGTATGAGTTGTAAAAATATGTTGCAAATCAACATTGAATAGATAAGTTGAAAATAAAACCTACGGCATGATTCCATAATCCGGAGACCGGCCCCCTGAACGTCTTTATACTTCAATAGTTTATCCATCACTGTGCACAAAGTGGCCGGGACAAAGTTAGTTAGAGCAACGGCGTTCGTTACACTGTCTGTGGGGGGAAAGGTACAACGGTTAATTAGTGTACGGAGTTAAAGATGTATTCTGCTCAATATTCAACTAAATATTGACACTTTTTGAGATATGAAAGCTATTAAACGATATCTGCGAAAATGTACTAGTACAATACAGCCGATGACACCAGTATATTTAAGAAACAAAGCCTCGCAAGAGTTTAGGGAAATGCGTTCGTCATTATCGGAAGGGCTCGCTGGTAATTCATTATGCAAACAGTACCTAAGTTCACGGGGCAAAATGTCACCGATACAAAATGGCTGAACAACATTTTGACAACGACGAAAATTAAAGTTCCATGTATGGGAGAAAAGCCGAAACATAGAAAAGACATAAAGGCCCGAAAGACTTGAAATCCAAAATAAGCAAAAGGGACTGGAGGCATTCATGCTTTCATTTACTGAAGTAATAAACATCAAAGAAGCATGAGGAACTGGAACACTGCATGGTTGTCTTATGTAAACAAACGTGTCTAATATTGGTGGAATACTGTCACAGTCCCCCACAGCTGAATGTAACTGGGTGTGAAAAATGAGCAACCTGTTTGTTGCCTGATTGATATTCATGACGTTTCGAGCGTTTCTGAATATGATCGGGTCGTTTAACGACTATGTTAGGTAATCTTCGTGTGTAGGCTACTCGTCAGTTAAATAAAAGTCGTTTTTTTATGTTCATATCACTTTTTCTGTTTCAATCTTTCGACTTTTCTGGGAATATTAATATTACACGCTGTATTTTAACTCTGATTCTACTGAATAATATAATACATATAAATAAAAGTTGCTTTATTTAATCTGTTTTCAATTACTTCGAATGAAACGTTTTCGTATTATTTTGAAATGATATAAGTATGACATGTATATAGGACATGTCCTAAATAGAATAAAAGCAATTACATTAACCTTGATCCATCAGCAGAAGCAACAATTTTAATGTTTCTGACATTAATTTGTCGTCTGCGGGCCACTTCCGGCAAAGATCTATCAGTATAGTGTGGACATTCTTTTCCTGTAACGTGACTCTGTGGGATTCTTAAATAAAGAATAAGATATAAATCTAATTAAAATACCATTTATATAATATCGAAAGACTACATAATTGCAAATCACTTAAAAAGAAATTAAATCTATTCGACTAAAAACGTTACATTACATAACGAGCGTCATTGGATTTACTTTATGTAGACTTACACATTACTTTCATGATAAGCTTATTACGAAATAATATTTCGATTTAAAAGAAACATAAAACAAAAATTAAACAACTAAACATCATTTCATAAGTTCGAAATAATGTTTTGTATATACAGTGAATACTATTTCGTAAATACGAAATAAAATAGAAATGTAGCAAGTGAAAAGTAAATAAAGGTGTACAATATCGTCTTCGGGGTTCCATATATTCCTATGATGTTACTTACTTTTCTTTGCTACTAAGTTCAGAATCTGAAGTGTGCTGATTTTGGATGGAATGTTGGATTCCGCACGTAAAGATTTAATCATGATGTCACCGACTGACGTCATCCAATAATCCTTTGTAGTGTCGTCTGCAAATAATACAATAGATTACTCTTGATATTCTGCATCATCCGGGTACGTTTGAAGTGTTTATATGATCTAGGGGCTTATTTTGTGACCAAAAGCTATATTAAGAAATTACATGAACGAAAACCATTTAGATTTGTTTACATCAGCAAAATGGATGCATATCTAAAGTTTAAGCTTTCCTTAAATGGCTGTTCTAATAAGAAAACGTCAAGATACTAATATAGATATTTAAAAATCCGTGTGTGATCAGATCAATATCGAACCAACAGCTGTGGGGGATAGTAGTACATGACAACCAGTATATAAAACAATCGGTTAGTTCATGCAGTAGTTCGATCACCGATATCTTAATGAGAAAATTTAGTCTGCGTCTAGTTACTTTAACCACCACTTCAAAAATCTCAAATTCATTAACACCATATTTTTTTAAGAAATTAAAAAAAAAATCAGAAAAAAGCCCATTGTAATAATGACATTGCCAAACTGTTTATTCTCTTTGACAAAAAGAACTGAAACAGACCTACTTTGGTCTTCAAGATTTTGAGATGAGGAAAATCTCAGTATGAAATGAGTCAGAACAAAAATAAACGAGCTCTCTGTCATAAACCATTGCTATCGTATTATCACTTATGCACCCTCGTCTTAAACCCCGGCTGACTTATTCCGTTTCACAACATGACATCAAAGGCAAGCAGGGAGCGGGAGCTCGTGGGTTCGACCCCCGGCCGCGACATACCAAAGTCGTAAAAAATGGTAATGTTATAACTCCCTTGCTTGGCGCTAAGCATATAAGGATAGTTGCAGGACTGGTTGGGCCCGGTGTCAGGATAATGTGACTGAGTATGGTATCATGCCACATGTCAACGGCGTGATACTACAGTGTAGCAGCACTATATCTGTCTCAAGTAGACATCGTCTCCAAATGACTGAAATTCTGTCGGCGGGACGTTAAACCCAACAAACAAACAAACAAACAAACAAAAAGGCAAGCAAAACGTCATATTACAGCAGTCGTTGACTTAAATTTCGTCCAATGCATACGCGTCTAATAAATCGAATACTCTTCAGAGTGGAGGCTTGAAAGTTATAGCTGTATAGTACGACCTCTTACGATTGGTTAAAATAGCGTGATGGAACCAATGGACAGCGTAATTTGAGGCACCTTAAAACGACAAAATACACGACCTATAGATGATATCGATCAGGCGTTGGTTTTCGACGATGCTAATTCACATGCAGTGATCAAACTACCCCAATAACACACACACACACAAAAGTATTTAAATCAATATTTTTGCAATTCTCTTACCGGAGGATAACAGTTTTAAGATGGCGCTGGACGCTGCCGCCTGGATAGACAGAAAGTCAGGGAACGCAGATATCGCGGAGCAGACGACATTCGCCATGGCCTCCTTTAGATTGTTCTGGAATATCTGGTCCCAGAACTTGTCTGCAAAAAAAAGTTTATCATTTCGAATATGTACTTTTATTTGCCTATTTTTAAAGGTAAGGCTAACAAAAAGAGAGGATACTTTGAAATTAGTGAAATGCTCGGATATTATGCTGTCCTTCGTGGAATGAGAATATACATTTTAAAAATTAAGAGATGCCGGCATGAAACAGGAATACAACCTTACCCACAAGTGGCTGGAACACTTTATCCGTTTATGTCAAACAATTTAAAACAAAAACTCTACGATCAAAATAATTATACGAGTATATAAGCACTCAATGAGTTGAATAGACACAGACGGACACATCTTGTTTATAAATCAGTTAACTTTTTGGCTTTTATGATAATTAAATATCCAAAAGTTCTCAATACAGAAATAAATAATTCCTCTCTATTTTGAATGATTTGATTAAAGAGAATCATCACTCTACCAGCTAGCATAGTATATGATCACAATTACAAGAGCTAGAAGGAGACTTTATAATACTGATAAATATATATGCAACATCACGGATGGCTGACCTTAAGTGTGAACTCTAGCATGTCAACAAAGTGTCAAGATAAAGAACAGTTCTAGGGATTGACACGTCAAGCCATTCCTCAACCATTATCATATCCTTAATATCATTATTATGGGCACTCGATATGGCTTTTTATGTATCTATTTTACATATATTTTTCTTCGTTTTTCCCCTTTACAATCCAGACTTGTTTCCGCATAATTATCGAAAATGATTCTATAACCGTGTCTTTTAGTAAATGTCAACGTTTGTATTATTGCATTTTGCACTATTGGATATCAAAATAATAAAAAACAAGCATTCTGGAAGTATTGCGTGGGCAATACTAAGTCCCCTACCGGCAAAAAGATAACTAAGAACCCCCGCCCCTCTTCACACTGCAAACAAGTCAATTATTTGATCAATACTTTTGATGAAAGTCAAAACGACAATAAATATTTAACAAGAAAGTCAGTAGAACTGACAGATGCTCCCCGAAGAACGTCATTGTTACAAATAAGACCTTGGTCAATGGGTGGGAGAATGTAGGAACTGGGTCAAAACGAAGATATGCGCATCTCCTCTTTGTAATAAAGCTTCACATAAAGTTTTGTTGAAATCAAGCTATTAGTTCCTGAGAAATAGCCCGGACAAGAATCATACTAGATATACCGTTTGCATAAAAGTGAAAGAGCCATAACTCTGTGAAAAATTGAGGGACAAAGTTACCCCCATGATATGCAAATCTTCTCTTGGTAATAAAGCTTTCCATAAAGTTTCGTTGAATTCAAGCTATTATTTTCTGAGAAATAGCCCAGACAAGATTCATGCAATATTTACTATAGGCCGAAAAATCAAGGGGCCATAACTCTGTGAAAAATTGAGGAACCAGGTCACGCCGACGATATGCGCATCTACTCTTGGTAATAAAGCTTCCCATAAAGTTTCGTTGAATTAAGGCTTTTATTTCCTGAGAAATAGCCCGGTCAATAATCATGCAACATGAACTATAGGCCGAAAAGTCAAGGGGCCATAACTCTGTGAAAAATTGAGGAACCAGGTCACGCCGACGATATGCGTATCTATTCTTGGTAATAAAGCTTCACATAAAGTTTTGTTGAATTCAGGCCATTAGTTCCTGAGAAATAGCCCGGACAGAATCATGCAATATGTACTATAGGCCGAAAAGTCAAGGGGCCATAACTCTTTGAAAAATTTAGGAACCGGATCATGCTGACGATATGCGCATCTCCTCTTGGTATAAAGCTTCCCATAAAGTTTCGTTGAATTCAAGCTATTAGTTCCTGAGAAATAGCCCGGACAAGAATCATGCAATATGTACTATAGGCCGAAAAGTCAATGGGCCATAACTCTTTGAAAAATTTAGGAACCGGGTCATACTGAGATATGCGCATCTCCTCTTGTAATAAGCTTCCATAAAGTTTGTTGAATCAAGCTATTAGTTCCTGAGAAATAGCCCGGACAAGAATCATACTAGATATACCGTTTGCATAAAAGTCAAAGGGTCATAACTCTGTGAAAAATTGAGGGACAAAGTTACCCCCATGATATGCAAATCTTAAATTTCCATAAATTTCAATCTGTGAAAAATTGAGGAACCAGGTCACGCCGACGATATGCGTATCTACTCTTGGTAATAAAGCTTCACATAAAGTTTTGTTGAATTCAAGCCATTAGTTCCTGAGAAATAGCCCGGACAAGAATCATGCAATGTGTACTATAGGCCGAAAAGTCAATGGGCCATAACTCTTTGAAAAATTAAGGAACCGGGTCATGCTGAGGATATGCGCATCTCCTCTTGGTAATAAAGCTTCCCATAAAGTTTCGTTGAATTCAAGCAGTTAGTTCCTGAGAAATAGTCCGGACAAGGAAAGTGTGACGGACGAACGGACGGACGAAGCGGCGACTATATGCGTCACCTTCGGTGAGCATAAAAAAATCAGGAAAACTGCCATTACTGACATTTTAAAGAAATTTGCTATGTCTAAGGCCCGTAATTTCATCAAAAAAACAGTAGACCGGAACGAAACTCGAACTTTATCTACATGTATAACTCATGGTGGTAGACTCACATATCAAATATAAAATCAATATCTTCAAGCATTTAGAACAAAAATCCGGAAAACTGTCATTCTATAGAATTTTATTTTCAAAGTCCAAAGCCCGTAATTTCGTCAAAAATCAGTGGACTATAACGAAACTAAACTTGATCTGTAACTCATGGTGGTAGACTCACATACCAAATATTAGATCAATATCTGTAAGCGTTTAGACGGAAAAAAACCGGAACACTGCTTTTTTTTTTCAAGAAACTGTCGAAAGCTAAAGCCCGTAATTTCGTCAAAAATCAGTGGACTGGAACGAAACTCAAACTTGATCTGTAACTCATGGTGGTAGACTCACATACCAAATATTAGATCAATATTTGTAAGCGTTTAGAAAAAAAACCCCGGAAAACTGCTTTTTTTTTTTTTTCAAGAAACTTTCCAAGTCCAAGGCCCATTATTTCGTCAAAAATCAGTGGACGGGAACAAAACTCAAACTTGGTCTAAAACTCATGGTGGTAGACTCCCATATCAAATATCAGATCTATATTTGCAAGTGTTTAGAAAAAAAGGTGCGGAAAACTGCTATTTTAAAGAAATTTTGTAAGTCCAAGGCCCGTAATTTTGTCAAAAATTAGTGGACCGGAACGAAACTCGAACTTGATCTGTTACTCATGGTGGTTGACTCACATACCAAATCATTGCTCAATATCTACAAGTGTTTAGAAAAAAAAGCCCGGAAGACATGTGTGTAACTGGCGGACCGACTGACGGACGGAGTGCAAACCTTTAGTCCCCTTAGGCGATGCCGGTAGGAGACTAATAATGACTGGGACATTTCGGAGTATAAGTAAACTTAAAACCAATACTCTGAATGTGATCCAAATATTCGAATATTAATAAAGGTATTCGTTGCCATCCCTAAAAATATAAATAAATTATATATGTCTGCTAAAAAAATCTAGATATTTAAGCTACTGTAATTATTATATCAATCATGAGCTTTATAACAGTAAAGACGCAGTAAAAAAAAAAAAAAAAGAGCTCCGACAGACAGTGTCCCCGACAGACAGACGCACGTCCGGACGTACCGTGGACAGCCATGACTGCAAACAGCTTCACCCCACATTCCTGTATAACTGGCTCCCCGGGAAAGTCCGACATCACTTTTAGCAGCACACTGTCAAGAAATAGGTGTGTATGTTCATGTAACTATACGTGAGCCGAACAAAAGATCTCATTATAATCTAGTTTCACAATACGTTTTTTTTTCAGCATTATCCTTATTAAATTATCAGTGTTGTGGTATTTTATTGCGATCGGTGATGGAAAGTGTGTCAGTGGCCTCCGTGGTCGAATGCATGCTATAAGTTGTCCTCTCGCCGCTGTGGTTAGGTTCGAGTCTCGGTCAGGTCACTTGAATTAAATGTGTGAGGAAGCCTTCAATGTGGCTTGTGGTAGTTTGGTGGTTCTTTCCTATCTGGGTGTCTTTATACAATCTTTGAAGGGTCAATCTATGACTTTATCTAAAATACAATATGAATTCACATGGCATAGTCTACGTTAAACAACAGTATTACAGTTCACAGAATAGCATACAGATGGGCAAACAGTCTGAACATGGTTTTGGAGTTAAGATAGATGGGCAGACAGATAAACAAACATAGATTACACACCAGTGCAAATTACTGTCCATCAAGAAATGTATAAATTTCTCGCTGATATCTACAAGCATGTAAACTAGACTGATGCCGGTCTGCAATAAAATAAAATACAAATATTACAAGCATAAACAGCGGAATCATAATTAACTGCGTTTTGCAATAACCGAAACTGTGGAAACAATCCATTTACAACGTACCACCCACTGATATAAACGCCCGTTATTTAACCGGTAAATGAGGGAAAATTGATGTCTTCATTGGAAAGGAAAGTTCCAATACGAAAATTCTGACACGCTACCATGTGATTAAAAAGCAATTGTTTAATATTGATCTTACAAAATCTGTAGCCCAGTTTGTTACATTTGACAAATAAGGCTTTTACAGAGAATTTCCCTTGTCGTGTGTCATAAACAGCAATCATATCTTTTTACAAATTTACATTTATTCATCAAGATTTATCATAACATCATTTGTCAAACTCAGGAAGTACAAACGTTATGATTTTCCAAAACCGTGCTGCGTGTTTTTGTGATGCTTGATCCATGTACTTCATTCTTTATTACCAAACTGCCAATATTCGTTAATTATGATTCGCGCGCACATAGACAAACGCATGTACGATTGCTTGTAACAGAAATACACAAACGAATGCAAAGAAACTATTTTATGTAATTAAGTAATTTTCTTTATTTTCTTTTGACTTATACAATATTGTACATCGTCAATACATAATATATATTTATATATTTAAAATTATGTCTTATTAACGTTGCTACAAAGTGTGTGTGACTTGCTGACATATTTCACAATACAGCAAACTAATCAATGATTAAAACCAATACAAGGGTCATCAACGTTGCTGTTATTTTCCTGTAACATTATCTTACCGTTTGGACTTGACGAGAATCTGGCACGTGATTCATTACGGTCAATACA